>BTPG01000005.1:53134431-53202619 GCA_036245525.1 Semisulcospira habei
AGGATATTGGTCGCCTGATGTTGACCTGGGGATGACAACGTCACTCGGCACACCCTGAACGACCAAGCAGCCTTCTCTAGGGACAGCACTGCTTGCTCCACACGGAGAGGGGCCTAGAAAAGGTGGCCTAACCAAAGCTCATCCCCTCGTAACCCAGTTGGCTAGCCGCGGTCAACGGGCATCTTCCCATGCGGTCAGAAAACAAGAAAAAACAATGGATCCACTCTCATGACGACCACGACCGGACTCAACGTTGCATGCTGGAACATCCGAACCATGCTCGACACAGCAGACAGCGGACGCCCTGAACGTCGCTCCGCCCTCATTGCCCATGAATTGCGGAGGTTAAACATCGACATCGCCGCGCTCAGCGAAGTACGCCTTCCGGAGGAAGGCAGCCTCCAAGAACTTGGCGCTGGCTACACCCTCTACTGGTCAGGCAGGCCTGCATCAGAAAGACGGCTCTCAGGCGTGGGCTTCATGGTGAAGACCCACATTGCGACTAAGTTGGAAAACCTACCAACGGGTCACTCCGACCGCATCATGTCCATGCGCCTCCCACTGAGACACCAGCAATACGTCACCCTTCTCAGTGTGTACTCCCCAACCCTCCTGGCAGAGCCTGCAGAAAAAGACAAGTTCTACTCTGACCTGCGCAGCCTCCTACAGAGCACCCCTGCAGACGACAAAGTCATCATCCTTGGCGACTTCAACGCCAGAGTGGGCCAAGACTCTGAAGCCTGGAAAGGAGTCCTCGGCAAGCATGGCGTTGGGAACTGCAATGACAATGGTCGCCTACTGTTGGAGCTCTGTGCAGAGCAGCAACTTGTCATCACCAACACTACTTTCCAGCAAAAGGACAGTCGAAAGACCACCTGGATGCATCCTCGCTCCAAGCACTGGCACCTTATCGACTATGTCCTAGTGCGTCAGAGGGACCGCAGTGACGTCCTCCTCACCAGAGTGATGCCCAGCGCAGAGTGCCACACTGACCACCGCCTTGTTCGCTGCAAACTCAGGCTCCGCCTCAAGCTGAAACCCAAGAAAGGGGGCCCCCCCAAGAAAAAGCTTGATGTTGCCAGCCTTCAGCGTGACGACAAGAAAGCTGCCCTTCAGGCCGATTTACAGCGCATGCTCAAAGATACAGTTGATCCAGCAGACTCCTCCCCTGAAACACTCTGGGAACAACTGAAAACTGCTATTGTAAAATCTTCTGTGGAAGTCTTGGGCTTTGCTAGAAAGAGGAACAAAGACTGGTTTGACGAAAACGACGTAGAGATCCAGGAACTTCTAGCAAAAAAAAGAGCCGCCCACCAGGCCCACCTAGCCCAGCCTTCCTGCCCTGTGAAGAAGTCTGCCTTCCGCCTCATCTGCAGCAGTCTCCAGCTCAAGCTTAGAGAGCTCCAGAACGAGTGGTGGTCCAGACTCGCACAGAGGACCCAGCTCTGCGCTGACAACGGTGACTACAGGGGCTTCTACGAAGCACTGAAAGCAGTGTATGGCCCTAGGCACCTGGTACAAAGTCCCCTGCGAAGCGCTGATGGACAGGCACTCCTCACAGATAATACCTCCATCTTGAACCGCTGGTCGGAATACTTTCAGGACCTCTTCGGCGCTGAGCGCACTGTTCAAGAAACAGTCATCCTCCAAATCCCACACCTTCCACTAAAGGTTGAATTGGACGAACCGCCCACCGCCGAAGAGACCCTCACAGCCATCCACCAGCTCAAGAGTGGCAAAGCAGCAGGCATTGACGGAATCCCGCCAGAGATCTGGAAACATGGAGGCCCCGCACTGCACAACAAGCTCCACGACCTCTTTCTCTGCTGCTGGGAAAAAGGAACACTACCAAAGGATCTCCGTGATGCAGTCATCATCACCCTGTACAAGAACAAAGGAGAGAAGTCTGCCTGCTCTAATTATCGTGGAATTACCCTGCTGTCCATTGCCGGGAAAATTCTCGCAAGGTTGCTCCTGAATCGGCTGGTACCTGCCATCGCTGAAGACCACCTCCCAGAGGGCCAGTGTGGCTTCAGAGCCAACAGGAGTACCACCGACATGGTCTTTGTGCTGAGACAGCTTCAGGAGAAGTGCCGCGAGCAGAACAAAGGGCTGTACGTAACGTTTGTCGACCTAACAAAAGCGTTTGACACTGTGAGCAGGCAAGGTATGTGGCAGATCCTGGAGCGACTAGGCTGTCCCCCAAAGTTCCTCAACATGATCGTCCAGCTCCACGAGGACCAGCAAGGCCAGGTCAGACTAAACAGTGACCTCTCAGAACCATTCCCCATTCGCAACGGCGTGAAGCAAGGCTGCGTGCTGGCACCGACCCTCTTCACCATCTTCTTCAGCATGATGTTGAAGCAGGCCACAGTGGACCTCGACGATGACGACGCAGTGTACATCAGGTATCGTCTCGATGGCAGCCTGTTCAACCTCAGACGACTGCAGGCCCACACGAAAACCCTACACCAACTGATTCGTGAGCTGCTCTTTGCTGATGACGCTGCCCTCGTTGCACACACAGAGAGAGCCTTGCAGCGCATTACGTCCTGCTTCGCAGATGCCGCCCAGCTCTTTGGACTTGAGGTCAGTCTGAAAAAGACAGAGGTCCTTCATCAGCCGGCACCCAAGGAAGAGCATCGCCCTCCCCACATCACCATCGGCGAGTCCGAACTGAAGTCTGTACACCAGTTTACCTACCTTGGCTGCATCATCACGTCAGACGCCAAGCTGGACAAGGAGCTGGACAACAGGCTGGCAAAAGCGAACAGTGCTTTCGGGCGACTATTCAAGCGGGTGTGGCACAATCAACAGCTGAAAAAAGGCACCAAGATCAGCGTGTACAGAGCTGTCGTCCTCACCACCCTGCTGTACGGTTCCGAGTCCTGGGCCCTCTACCGCAGCCAACTACGACTCCTCGAACGCTTTCACCAGCGCTGCCTGCGTACCATCCTGGGCATTCACTGGAGTGACTATGTCACCAACGTCGAGGTCCTTGAACAGGCGGAAACTGTGAGCATCGAGGCTTTGCTGCTGCGGACACAGCTTCGCTGGGCGGGGCACGTCTCCAGGATGGAGGATCATCGCCTACCCAAGATCACTCTGTTCGGCGAGCTCGCCACTGGACACCGAGACAGAGGGGCACCAAAGAAGAGATACAAAGACGGTCTCAAGAAGTCACTTAGTGCCTGCCAAATCGACCACCACCAGTGGTCTTCGCTTGCCGCGGACCGTGACACCTGGCGCTCCACCATTCACAAGGCAGCCGTCTCCTTTGAGGACTCTCGCAGAGCTAACCTTAAGGACAAGCGGCTCAGAAGAAAAAACAGAGCTGTCGTAACTCAGAACCCTGACCAGACCTTCCCCTGCAGCCACTGCGGTCGAACCTGCCTGTCCCGGATTGGCCTCCGCAGCCACGAAAATGCCTGCAGACGACGTGGGCAAGCCCTATAGAATCTTCGTTCGCGAAGTCAAGCCAAGAGAACTGCCCAGCATCCGAAGAAGTGCTCTCTGCAATTAATAGAATGCCCACTTTGAATTAATAGTTCACCGCTTAGCTTTGACTGGCACATTTTAACAGCTCGTCTTGGATATTTTTTCATGTATCACCTGTGAGCTTGAAAGTCTGCAATTATAACAAAAAGCATCCAGAAGAGTACCCAAATTAAAAAAAAAATCAGAGTCTTACTGTGTTGTAGCACAGTAGACTCTGTTCAATGTAATAGTTGCAGAGTTGGTAGAAACACAGCTAAACCTTGCCAACACTAGCGCGCACGGACGGCGACTTGGAAGTGGGGAATGCATTAGGCACAGGTTTTGCTGTGTTTCTACCAACTCTGCAACTGTGCAACTTGAACAGAGACCACTGTGCTACTGCACGTTAGAACTCTGAATTTATCAAAACTCTTGTGGCTGCTGTTTGTTATCATCGCGGACCTTGAAGCCGCCCAAGTAACGTCGAAACAAAGTGTCGTCAGCAAGAGGCGTAGATCCTCATGAGTCCCCGCCACTGCGGGGGCTCAATGAGAGGATCTATCCCTGTTGCATTTGGTTTCTGCTTGTTGTGAAGGTGCTAAGACTACATCCACCCACCCACTCACTCACGCACACACACACACACACACACACACACACACACACACACACACACACACACACACACACACACACACACACGTTCACGCACGCACACAGTACACTCCCCCCCCCCATCACACACACACACACACCTACACACCTACACTTACACGCACGCACACAGTACACCCACCCACACACACACGCATACCTACACACACGCACACACACAAGTAGACACTTTATGCTTTGTGTTGTCCAATATGAATAGCAAGATGCTTTGAGTGGCAGGGAGACCGTTGAATCACGAGGCATGTTAACAATGTGTGTATTTAATTGTCGCTATGCATAACAATGCACAGACTTGACATAGACGCTTCTCCAATGTCCCCCGTCCTGAAAAAGAAGCTGGTTGCTTACAGAGAGAGGAAATATGAGTGGATTTGGACTTGTAATTTCTATCGACGTCATTATTTTACCATTTTTGCTAACAAAACTCACAATGACCACGTCGCTCATTTTTCCCAAATTTCTTATATTTTACTCGGTAAAATAAGAGATCCGAAAGACAATGAATTCAATAATGCCGCATCAGTCATTAAATTACGTCATTTTTAAATTAAAATTATGACCCCCCCCCCCATTATGTCCCCGTTATTTCCGAATCAACCCTTTAATTTTTAAAAAGTGACGACTATGACCGATGCGACATTATTGATCTAATTATCTTTCATATCTCTATTCTTCTTTCTCTATAACTATTGTCTCTGACAACATCTAAACATGTACCTGACCAAGTGATGCCAAGGGAAACTTAATACTTATTAACAAGTTGCAACTAACTTTTAAGAACCTGCAGAGGTAACCTTTAAGTGAGTTACCATAGAACTTATCAATTACTTATCATAAGAACTTATTAATTACTTACCCTAAGTTCTTACAAGTACTTACCCTAAGTTTTTACAAGTACTTACCCTAAGTTCTTACAAGTACTTACCCTAAGTTCTTACAAGTACTTACCTTAAGTTCTTACAAATACTTACAAGAACTTGACTCCAGTCACAACTTACTTGGACAATTTTACCAAGATACAAGGGCAACGAAAAAACTGGTGGGGTTAAATAATCAGGTACAAGTGGTGTAAATGACGTGTCATCTCTCTGTGAAGCATATGACAAACATATTGATTGATTACCAAATCTGATTTTTATTTGTTTAAAAGATTTTGAAGTTTTTCCGTGGTTTCCTGAACACCGATCTTTTTTCCTTCCGCTAAAAAACTAGCTTTTAGTTCTTCAATATTCACGGGGGATTGACTGCGCATTTTATTTTGTATTTCAGATTTCAGTTGTTTATAATTATTCAAATCATCCTGCACTCTCTTAAATTCTTCATCATCAATAAAATTATCATTTAATGCCTTACTTATAATAAGTTTCATACTGCTCAACTTCGCATCAGCGAGAGTACTCAATGCTTCATGTTTCTGTAACTTTGTATGAAATTTTTTGTTTAGGGCTTCCAAACCAAAGCATGCCAGGCATGTAGCAACGGTAATACCCTCAATTGCAATTCCAATTAAACTTCCGTTTCCTGTGGCAAACAGAACAATACCCCCTACAGAACATCTAGCTGAAACAGCACCAAAAGCCATAGATGTGTTTTGTACAAAATTGAAAACTGCCTTATACCGCCTTTTGCACCGCGAGTACCTCGCCTCTTCACTTTCCAAATATTTAATTGCTTCTGTAATATTATTCAATCGGAATGTGTCTGTCTGTAATGTTTCATAGTGTGCAATTGATGCATGTGGATCAGGTGCAAGCGTCGTTACAAGTGTCTCAGGTACAAGCGTCGATAGTTGTGGATACAAGGGTACCATTTTTTAATGACAAATATTTTTTATTTAATCAGCAATTACATTTTGCAACTTGTCAAAAGTATACAACTTGCTGACATAATAAAACGAAACAAGATCTATGTGTTCCAGTTTTATGAAACTTAGATGAACAAAAGTTAGTTTGTCAACCGCTATCTTGACAGCTGGAATACTGCTCGAAACTTCAAAAACATCAAGATTTTTTCTAATGGCAATAAAAACCTTTCTTGCCTCTGACAATGTGTCATCCCACGTAAGCTTTATTCCCTGTGCTATATCTGCCTCTTTCACAGAAGTTACTGATCTCATGATAATTTCAAATACTATTGTCGTTTCTCTAGCAATCATAAAGTTTGCTGGTGTAAACACAACCTTTGCATCTGATCTGCCCTTCTTGTGCGTAAGAAGATATCTCCGTTTCTCATAATGTTCAACTTTTAGTTTATCTCTGCTATTGTTGTCTGGGGCAAAGCTTGGAACAAGACTTACAATCAGCAGCCCAGAATTAACAACTTTCCTAAACACTAAGGCGCCTTCGTCATCAGTGTATACATAAGGACTAATAAATTCCAACCTTATGTCCCAGTCAATTGTGGGTGGTGGTGCCGGCACAGGTGAAACCACCCATTTATTACCCACATGTATTAAGTTGTAGGGTACGTTATTTACTGGAACAGGTACAGTAACATCACGCAGCTGACCAATTTTAGGTATTGGTCTGTCTGTTCCTTATTTCATGTCATCGATTAATTTCCTCTTGTACATGCCAGTTGAATCAAGTTTAAAACCATACACCTCTCTAATTTCCCCCTCTTTCTCAAAATCCTGTACGTCAGCCAAATCTTTCAACTCTGTTACCGGACACACAACTGGAATAATTCTCGGCTTTGGGCCAGCACTCATTTTATTTAACAAAAATAAAATTATTTAACTTCCAACATAACATAAAAATCATGTATCGCAACTGGTTTGTCATCCTGATTAGTTACAGATATACACAGTGATTCAAAGAAACTAGAACCTAATTTCTTAAACTGCAAATTAGGAAATCTTGCAACCACACTTTCACAATAAGGTGTGGTTCCAGTTGGCAAGCATCTCAACAAAGTTGAAGGCTTTCCATTGTGAACATTTTCAGTTGTGTTCGGTTCATTTAAATGAATATTTAATATTTTATGTACTGCAAAATTGACAGGATATCTTCCAGTTATTTTAAGATTATTTGTCTTCAATGTTATAATATTAGAAAAAAATATGGTCATCTTGAGATTTATACCAATCTTCATCCAAATAAAAACCAAGTAAATAAGCAAATGTAACTAACATTTTTAACCAATCTTGTTTCGAAGATTCTAATGTAACAAGTAGGTTAGCTGGATTTAAAGATGCTTTAATTTTAAAATTACTTTGAAACCATTCAGCTATAGTACAAAAGTCATAATACCCAGGTGGTAAAGCTTCAGTCACACCACCAAAAATTACTTTATAATTTATATCATCTTCTACATTAAACCACTTTACAGTGTAAAACATTTCATGGATAGCTACAGCCTTGCTACCATCACGATTATCAATCTCATTAGTTAACCACACTGGTTTACTTGTATCAAGATTTGTTAAGGTAATAAACATTTTTATTATCTCATAATCGCCAACCATTACCACTACAAACGCATTTCAGTTTAACGTGGATGCTAAATACAATGTCGCACCTACTTATGAACAGAAAATAATTCAATTAAATCAACTTGATATTGCTGTAAGTGAACAAGATTTGTTTCAAGTCAAAGTACCAAATCCATTTGACCATTACCTAAAAGTGTTTTGGAAGTATGTACAGGAACAAACTAAATATAATTCTGGAATAAATGCACTTAAAAAAGAAGATGGCACACTTGCTGTAGGTGATCATGAAAAGGCAGCAACATTGAATAAATTCTTCTCAAGTGTATTTGTGGAAGAAAACTTGAGTAATGTTCCGTTGCTTGGTAGAGGCTCAAAATCGAATGGGTGCACCATAACAGATATCGTAATAACTCCTGATATTGTCAAGAAAAAACTAAAGGAGTTGAATCCTTCCAAAGCTCAAGGTCCAGACTGCATCCCTCCCAGAGTTTTACAAGAGTTGTGTAATGAGTTGGCAGAGCCACTTTGCACATTGTTTACTTTTTCCCTTGAATCAGGTATTGTACCGCAAGACTGGCGAACCGCAGAGGTAAGTGCGATTTTTAAAAAGGGATCTAGGTCAGATGCAGGAAACTACAGGCCAGTAAGCTTAACGTGTATAGTATGTAAAGTTTTAGAGTCTATAGTCCGAGATGAGATTGTTAACCATTTCACGGTGAATAATATGTACACTGAATGCCAACATGGTTTTAGAAGAAAACGATCATGTGTTACTCAGCTATTACAGGTTATGGATGATATAACCTCCTTACTGGACAACAAAAAACCGGTTGACATCATATACTTAGACTTTAGAAAAGCATTCGACACTGTTCCTCATGAACGGCTTCTTCAGAAACTAGAGGCCTATGGTGTATGTGGAAACATTTCCAACTGGATAAGAAGTTTTTTACATGCAAGAGAACAAATGGTAAAGGTTGGAGAAGCAAAATCAGACAAAACAAAGGTACTGAGCGGCATACCTCAAGGTAGCATCTTAGGACCTATAATATTTACGATATTTATAAATGACTTGCCAGATTGTGTTAATAGCATGTGTAAAATTTTCGCAGATGATACTAAAATCTATAATGAATCGAGCAATAAAGACGTGTTGCAGCACAATTTGGATCACTTGCAGGAGTGGTCCGACACATGGGACTTACATTTTAACGTAGAAAAATGCAAGGTCTTACATGCTGGAAGGAACAATCCTGAACACGAGTACTTGATGAAAGTGAACAGCAACATTAAAAAGGTGGTATCTTGCGAGGAGGAAAGAGATTTAGGTGTGGTCTTCGACAAAGTTCTATCTTTTGACCCCCATATTCAGAACTGCATCAATAAGGCCAACAAAATGGTTGGAGTAATTAAGAGAGCTTTCAATTATTTGGACAAAGACATTTTTAGTAAACTGTATAAATCACTAGTCAGACCACATTTAGAATATGCAAACACTGTATGGTACCCAGGTTTAAAGAGACAATCAGCTGCACTCGAAAGGGTACAGAGACAAGCAACAAAGCTGGTCAAAGAATGTAGAAATATGACTTATTCAGACAGACTCAGATACTTTGGATTACACTTCTTACGCGGATGTAGAATACGTGGAGACTTAATCCAAGTTTTTAAAATTTATAATGGCATCGACTACCTAAAATGGAACGACTTTTTTGCAACACCATTCTGTGACAGAACCCGAAATTCTGAAGGGAAAATCTTTGTACAGCACTGTAACACTAACCTGCAGAAGTTTTGTTTTACTAACAGAGTTGCCATTGTTTGGAATGACTTACCAGTTTCATTAAAAAAAAGCATCTAATATAAATTCTTTTAAAAACCAGCTGGACGAATTACCAAAATTTAAAGAGATTTTTTATTCCTATGATGAATGATTTTATAGGAAAATTGCATGCATAGCAGACCCATAAAGGAACTAAAGAAAGAAAGGACATTTATAAAGGCCTCACGGCCTATTTTGTCCTCACAATACTACTACTACTACTAAACCCTCCAATAACAGACGATGCTACTGCAAGAAAGTGGTCTTCAAACCCACTACAGATGTTTCAAAACCAACTTAACTTTGCTATACTGTGCTCAACTACAGGCTGTGGTGTTTCTTTCACAGACCATTTAAATCACTCAAACAAACTGATTAGGTCTGTATATCGTTTCCACATGTCTTACCAGCTTAGACGTATTTTGTCAGAACTTCATACCCCACTACCTACTGAATCCAGTTTCAACAGGTATAACAACCCCATGGATATGAAAGCATTTGAACGCATATGTAATGAATTTAACATCAGTACTAAGTATGACTTTACACAAAAACTTGATGATCACAATGGTATGGGTACATTGTATTATTCTATGAGTCACAGACAATATCCTCAAGATTACTACCCTGGTTACACTTCATTCTCATCAAAATCACAAGTCTGGTTAGGCTCAATAGAACAGAAACAGTCTAATGCGTGGACCACATTTGTCTTAGACAGGAGTGACGGGTTTACTCAAGCAGGAGTCGAGTGCTTAAATGAGTCAATCAGAACATATGTGTGGTGTTTACTAGGAGCTCAATCACTAACAAAATCAAACATTTTAAATGGAAGTGGAAAGTTTTATTCACAAAAACAGTTTCTTGCTAATCTAGAAGATTCAATTAACTCGGTGGTTGATCTCCCATCAAGCATACAATGCTATCAAGACGTTC
Source organism: Semisulcospira habei (assembly GCA_036245525.1). Lineage (NCBI taxonomy): Eukaryota > Metazoa > Mollusca > Gastropoda > Semisulcospiridae > Semisulcospira > Semisulcospira habei. Next base: position 53,144,775 of record BTPG01000005.1, read on the forward strand.
TCAGATATGCCAGATCAAAAGTTGACTTTGTAGTAGGCATCGGGTTATACATGTTGCCATCTGACCTTCAATTACAAATGGGGACAATAACAAATTATAATAACGAAATAATAGTTGCAGGTGTTGGTCAGAAATTAGGACTCAATCAATCTGTAAACTTGGGGGCCACAACCACACATATACAGTTGTTAAAACCATTACAGACACCTCCGGTATCTGCCCCAACCCCAACACCGGCACCCATACAACCAGTACAGTCAACCCCGGATCCAACACCATCACCAACCCCTGACACACATGTCAGAGAGAACTGCATTGGTAATAGGTCTCACTGGATTAGGGGTATTACTTCTTTACCTGTTTCATTAATCCACCTATTGTAACCAGAAAGACCCACACATGTTCTGCAATAAACCCAACTAACTTCGCTGCTGTACTCATAAGCCAACTGACATCTGTGACAATTATACCGGGTAATGAATCCATTGCTTTCACAGCCAATTTTTTAAGCAATTCTGATATGTGAGACAACGGTTTTTTACCCATGACTGTAAATCTTTTGGGCCTGTTGGAGCCGGTAGGCCTGGTGGTGCTGGAAGTGCTGGACTACTCCCACCGCCACCAGAGACAGCTAACACAACAGTACTGATAATAAATCCAAGAGCAGTAATTAAACTAGCAATTGTAATACCTTGTTCTCTGAAAAGTGTTTTAAGTCTCTCAGCCAAAGTTGTGTCTTCATGAAGTATTTTCTGAATAGTTTCTCTAATCCTGTTGACCTGTGTTTTCAGTTTTTCTCTTCCAATACTAATAGTTTCTAATCGTCCAGATCTTTCTATATACAAATCATTTAATCTGTGTTGTATTCTTTCTTTCATTTCTGTGTCAAGATTCCCATTGTCTGCTGTAGCAAGTTTTTCTTTTTCACGTTCTATACGTTTATCAATCTCACCTAGTTTGGCTACATTGTTTACCATTTCACCTCTTATTGACTGCAGTGATTTATCCAACTCTATAATCTCCCACATTGACAAAGGTGGGTCATCTATTGTTTTCATAGCATCATTTATTTGTCCTTCTGTAAATGAGGTTTCTTGTATCACTGTGTTTGCTATTTCTGGTACGCTTGTTACTGGTGCCATTTCAATTTCTTGTCCCTTTGGTAATCTTGTTTGCATGTCGTGAAGAGCAGTAGCAAGTCTAGGTGCAAGTGGTGGTACAGGAGAACCACCAATTCCAAGTTGGTGCAAGGCACCAACATCACCTTCATTTTTGATTGTACTTAAAGCCCTAAACTTACCAGGGTCTTTTTTTGTTAGTCAATAGTACTTTTCCTTTGTCAACAGTATTTAAATATAAATGACCCTTGCCATCAAGTTCAAACTGAATAGGATCTATGTTGTCTGGGCGATCACCAACATGATCATAAAACGAGTTCACTTTGGTTTCTAAAAGTTTGTGATGTAAACTGTAAGTATTTCTTGTACCAGTCATTCCAGTCATATCTGTCATATCTGTTGTATTATCAAAATCATACATGTTATCCATTTCAATATCTTCATGATTAAATCCTCCCGCTGCCATTGTTTTATTAATTTAATATTTTTTATTGTGCATAATAAAAATGACACAGTATTACGGATCAAAGTTAGACCCATATAGAAAACTACGTGAGCCTCTTGGTGTTAAGGGCATTAGACAATCAATCGTCATCACAAACAATCCAAGTACCATAGACCAAAACCAAACTCTCACAGTCAAGTTTCCAAACCTAGGTCCCAGTGATGTTATTGTTCCTGGCACTGCATGCCCAGCATTTAATATTGAACTATCATCAGAAAAAGATGTTAACAGAACACTAGTTAACAATCTTGGCAGAGCAATTATTAAGACTATTAAAGTAAAACTTGAAGGACAGGAAGTGTTTAGTCTTGATGATGCTGATGTGTTTTACTGTTACAAAGATCTGTGGCTTACAAGAGAAGAGAGAGAAGACTGTATTTATCAAGGTATACAGCCAGATAACATTACTAAACTTCGAATCGATGCCGGAGACAAAGTAACTACTACCGCTAAGGATGTTATTATGGCAGAAACATATGGAACCCGATTTTACATTCCACTTGAGTTTGAAATCCTAACAGCGCATTTACCTTATTACCAAGGAGCACTGAATGACCATCTGAGTTTTGAACTAACCTTCAATGACTACTCAAAAGTTATTAAATCATCTGACACTGACACAACATACAAGATCTCTAACATTTCCTTGGAATACGAAATTGTCACACACACTGAACTAGCTAGACTAATTCAAAATCAGTACCAGTCGAGACTACCAATTTATTATGACAGGGTGATTAGACATAGTTGAATGCATAAAGACAAAAGTGATCCCATGTGAAACATCACCTGCTAGGTCACTGAAAGGCATTCTTATGTTGTTTGTTGAACCAGAGGCTCCATACAAAAGGGATTCAGAAAAATTCTACAATCCTAAGATTACACATTTGTCTTGCACAATCGAAAGTCGTCCTAATCAAGTGTACGCTTCTGGAATGCAATCTTATCAACACTACAACGAGATCACAAAGTATTTTGTGGGTGGAAGGATTAGAGATAAACGAGCAAACATAGCGTGTAAAGATTTACATCTGTATGATGTAAGGATTGGACAATACCTGACAAATAAGTATGCACTTTGGTTAGACCTTCGTAGTACAGATGATGACTACCTACATGGGTCAGGTCGTACTGTTGAAAACGGCAGTGACGGGATTACAATTCAGATACAAAAAAAGGCAGAAAAAGCTGAAGCAATAAATATATATTTGTATCTGATTTACGACGCACAACTGAACGTACAAGAGTGCAGACTAAGTGGTCACTTGTATTAAAATTATATTCTATATTAAAATGAACTTGATGACACTTGACCCACACTGTGGTTTGTTTTGTGGTGCGACAGGGTGTGGTAGAACTGAATTTGTACTTAATCTCTTACAAACAAGATACATACATCATTTCAAAAACATAGTAATATTTTGTCCTACGATCAAACACAATAAAGCTTATCATAACCGTTTATTTATTTGGACTGACAGCAACATCTATTTAGTTGACCCTGAGAAAAAACTAAATGATTACCTGCAGTATTTTTACAAGCAATTTGAAGGACAGCCAACGTTGTTTATTGTTGATGACTGCTCAGCAGAGAAAGACATTGTCAAGAAGAGAAACACATTAGCAGAACTAGCCTTCAGTGGCAGATATGCAAACGTCAGTGTATGGATTCTCACTCAAAAATATAATGCTGTACTGAAAGATTTTTGAGAACAGTTAAAGTTTATCTGTTTGTTTTACTGTAAGGATCGTGACAACTTTGAAGACTGTCTCAGAGAGAACGATGTCATCCCAAATAAGCATGAACGAGACGATGTGAAAAACAGACTAAAATCAACTAAGCACCTAAAGCTTTTTTTAAAGACAGATCAGCCCACAGGATATGGGTTAGTAAATTAATTTATCCATTTGTTTTGACCAATAAAAATGACAGACGGACAAATCATGCAAGTGATTGATCTCACACACTGCTTCAAAGATGTTGTGCACTTTACTGATTTGTGACCCGCCACCACAAAATGAGTCGTAAGTCACCTTTTGGACATTTTGAGATATTGATATCAGCAGAAACTAGAAAGAAAACCCTTTTCAATGGTGCCAATAACATGTGAATCAGACGATTGGTCACCGAGTTATGGTTTATAGAAACTGGGGACCCCACACATGTACCCGACCACGCCACCCGACAATTTTCAAAATGAGTCTAAAGTCACTTTTTGGACATATTGAGATATTGATATCAGCAGAAACTAGAAAGAAAACCCTTTTTAATGGTGCAAATAACATGTGAATCGGACGATTGGTCACCGAGTTATGGTTTTTAGAAACTGGGGACCCCGCACATATACCCGACTATGCCACCCGACAATTTTCACGAATAGCGGGAAATCGGGTCAGGGACATTACAACTCATTTCGTGGTGGCGGGTCACATTTAATAACACCACCCAAACAGACTTACATAAGCCTTTCAGCACCATCGGAAATATATGCGACATATAGTGTGACTTTGGATTATGTTGATAAGCTTCCAGATGTGGATTGCATGTCAGTTGATTTTAAGACACCTACCTTTAACGTTAATGATACCAACTATGGTTGGCTAGAGGAACTTTGTTATAGCATATTTAAACAACTTCGCAAACTAAATGTTTATGTTAACAGCGTTACAGTCAATAAAGTGGTATTACACAAGGTACGCCAGCAGTAATTATTTCTTATTTATTATTTTGTCGGACAAATAAAAATGACGGACAATGCTCAAAGCCCATCAGGCTCATCAGGTTTAAGAAACGTGTTTCACACAACAGACTTGCCTATATCCAATAGTAACAATGTCTATGAATCGATAGAAAACTCTTTTTCTGTCATACAAGATAATCTTCTTAGAGGTAGTGTAAAGATTCAGATTGTTGCTAAAATAGAATTCACTAGAGTGGATGGTGAAGTGATTGTATTGTATATCTCGACAAGACAACACACAGTTAACACACGAAGAAAATTGGAAAATGTGTTTAGAGACAGACTATTGCCTGACTTCCTTGAAGCAATTGACAAAGCTAGAATGAAGGGGTCTGGTTGGCATGAAGGTCATGTGCATGAACTACAATTGAAACAGTCAAGGTATCATCCTATATTAGGTAAATCATGGATACCACTGCCAACAGAAGTTGCAAACAAAAAGGCTGTAGTTAATATTCAGAACAATGACCACTATTGTTTCATATGGTGTGTGCTTGCTAAACTACACTTCATAAAATCAAAACCTGAACGTGTATCTAACTACACTAAATTTGTAAATGAACTCAACTTCAGTGGTGTAGATTTCCCTGTTAAAATAGAAGACATAGACTTGTTTGAAAAACTAAATCCTGGTATATCTGTAAATGTGTATGTGTGGGATAATGAGTCTGTTGACAAGTTACAACCCATTAGAGTATCACCACTTGCTCCAACCTATGGTCAGTCAGAAGATAAACATGTTGACATGTTATTAATAGGAGATAATGATAACTTTCACTACACAATTATCAGAAATATGTCACGTCTAATTCATGGGCATACAACAAAACAGAATGGTAAGCAGGAAGTGTGTAAAAGATGTTTACAAAGGTTCTCCTCTATTGCAGTAGCGCACAAACATGTTTTGCATTGTAGGTCAGCTGATGACATACAAACAGTACTTAAGTATCCAGATCCTGGTAGTCAAGTGTGTTTTAAGAACTATGGGAATCAGCAAAAGCTGCCGTTTGTAGTGTATGCTGATTTTGAATCACTGGTTGTACCATATGAAGGCCCTGTTCCAGAATCATTACCAAAGAATATAAAGTTGAGTGACCAAGTGGTGTGTTCTTTTGGATACATTATTGTTAGGTCAGACGGATTACATTCAGAGCCTGTTATCTACAGGGGAGAAAATGCAGCATGTCTGTTTTTAACAGAAATGAGACATCTGTATAGTCAGGTAGTACAGTATCTCACAACATGTCAGATGCCTTTGGTGATGACAGAAGAAGATAAACTGAATTTTGATACAGCTGTGACGTGTTGGATTTGTGAACAGCCTCTGGGAGGTAATAAAGTTCGCGACCATGATCACATAACTGGGCGTTACAGAGGTGCTGCACATAACAATTGTAACTTGTTATTAAAAATAGATCCTAAGACATATAAGTTACCAATCCTTTTTCACAATCTAAAGGGGTATGATTCACACATTATCATGTGTGCTGTAGATGAGTCTTACAAAAACATACGTTGTATTGCACAGACAACTGAGAAATATTTGACCTTTAGACTTGACAACAAATTATCATTTTATGACTCTATGCAACATTTGTCTTTAGGTCTTGCTAGTCTGGCAGAAGGACTGACTGAGTATCCAATAACGAGTAAATGTTTTGAGCCAGACTTGATTAAGAAAGGTGTGTATCCCTATGAGTACATAAGTGAGTGGGTTGTGTTTGAAGAAAGGAGACTGCCACCAAAAGAGAAATTGTATTCCACACTTAATGGTGAAGGTATTTCTGACTCAGATTACCAGCACGCTCTCGATGCATGAGGTAAACTAGGGTGTCAGACAATTGGTGACTACTATGATCAGTACTTGAAAGCTGATGTTTGTTTGCTAGCAGATGTATTTGAAAGTTACCGTGAAAAGGGTTTGTTGCACTACAGTCTTGACCCAGCCTGTTACATAACTAGTCCTGGCAAGACATGGGATGCATTTTTGAAATCCAGTAAGATATATATAGACCTGCTGTCTGATCGTACGATGGGTGAAATGGTGGAACGTGGATTGAGAGGTGGAATTAGTATTGCTGCAAACAATTACGCCAAAGCCAACAATAAATATCTGGATGACCCAAACTTTGACCCTGAGGGGTCAAGGTCATTCATTACGTACCTTGACGCTAACAACCTTACGGATTCGCGATGTGTGAATTACTGCCCTTGAAAAACTTTTGTTTGTATGATTTGTCACAGTATGACATAACACAGTCAGGGTTATCAAACTATATTATGAATCTTGACCGAAACGATCTGAAGGGTTGGATTTTTGAAGTAGACCTAGAGTACCCACATCATCTACATGATTATCACAATGATTATCCGTTAGCTGTTGAGAAAATGTCTTTGACGGGGAAAAAAGAAGACACTAAACTTGTACCAAATCTGAATGACAAATTCAATTACATTTGCCACTATCGCTTGTTGCAGTTTTACATCAGACATGGGTTAGTACTAAAGAAAGTTCACAGAGGCATTCAATTTGATCAGAGTGCTTTCATGAAAGATTACATAATGAAGAACACAACATTGCGTGCCAGAGACGGCAACACTGCATTTGACAAAGACTTCTTTAAGCTTATGAACAAGGCCTGTTTTGGGAAGACTATGGAAAATCCTCATCACCGCAAAGATGTTAGACTTGTCACAACTGAATTGGGTGCAATTAAACTTACAGGCAAGCCACAGTACACAGGGTACAAAGAGTTTCATTCATCATTGAATGTCACATCAGTGTCACTCAAAAAATTAGATTGTTAAACTGGACAAGCCAGTATTCATTGTTATGGCAATACTTGAGTTATCAAAACTGTTGACGCTTGAATTTTATTATGATTACTTCAAACCAAAATATCCTGAGTGACATCTGCTATACACTGACACGGACTCTATGATTATTGATGTGCCTACTGAAGACTTTTATGAAGACATGAAAACGGAGTTACACATATATGACACATCTGATTATCCTAAGGACCATTCATTATATAGCACACAAAACAAAAAAACTTCCTGGAAAGTTTAAAGATGAACTGAATGGTGTGCCGATAGTTGAGTATGTTAGACTGAGATAAAAAATGTATTCTATATTACACCAAAAAGGTAGTCAGTCAAAAGCCAAAGGTATCAAAAAACAGCGATTAAAAATAAAGACATTTATCATGAACATTACAAGCAAGTATTAGATGGAGCATTAATGCCTGATTATCCAAACAAGTCGCTAAGATCGAACAAACATAATATTGAAATGATCAAAACACATAAGAAGTCACTGGCAGTTGGGGACACGAAACATGTTTTTCATAGTAAAAAAAAAAAAGCTTATGCACCTGGACATTACAGACTCAAGTTATCTGAAGAAATAGCTGATAAACTGGTTGATGAAATAATCGATGAGTTAGTTACTGAAATGAGTAACAGTGTCTGGGGGAATAATCTGTAATTCTTCTCTGACAAATGCCCTCTGTGGTGCTGGTTCATATAAATAATATATTGACGCGTCAGCACCAGGAACTATTTTTTTTATATTGTGTACAGACGTAGACCAGATGGGGTCAGTTGCTCTGCATCTGACGTCATTTTCAGCCTCACTGGGCTGATATAAATATCTCACTTGTTTTGTAAAATAAAATTGTGTCAGGTGCTGGGGTTGGTCCTGTTTTTGGCTCTGTCATTGATTTCAATTTAATAGCATCAGCAGGCTTTGGGTGTCCTTCGTTATTCATTGCTTTTATCACAGACGGTAATCTCTTAACCCACTCCGTGTTCCGCGTGTCATGCATGAGTTCCTTTGAATACTGGTAACTGAAAAGTCTTTCTGATAACTGTTTGTTAAAGTTCTCTACAATTGCCTGTGATCTGTGTACACCTGGAATGCCGCGTCTAACTAGTACGCCGTGCTTCACAAATATTTGATTAACTGCACCCTTAAATTCAGATCCATCATCAACTTGTACAAGTCTGGGGTATTTCAGAGGACCACGACTATATATTTTTGTTAAAGCAGTAGCAACTGTGGTAGCAGTTTTGTCAGATATGGGTTCGGTGTCTTTATAACTTGCAGCTATTTCAACAACAGTTAATGCATACTTATATCGTTTCTTTCTTATTGTGTCATGTGGTAAGAACAGGAGGTCCATTTGATGTGTGTCATTTGGTATAGTGTTTTCAAAATGAGGTCTTGATATTTTTCTTGGTGCAGGTAAATATATCTGCCAAATTGCCTGTTTTTGTAGCCATTGTTTTATCTCATTGAGTGTTACATCTCTGCCCATGGCCGCGTGTAATTTCTGAATAGAGGTGTTTCCCTTCCAATAACCAATTGGAGAGTAATATATTTTTGATAGTTTATTTTCAACGTCTTTCATTTTTTTCTAGCAATATAAAGTCCCGTAAAAAATACAAATGTCATTCCCACTAGAACAAAGATTATCTCTCCATTTCTTTGTTCTGTACTGGGTTGGTAATAGTCGTTAAGTTTCGGTTTTGGGATGGTCATGTCATTACCCATGACGAAAAAATATTCACGGATTGCGTCATCGACATTAGAAAATGTATGTTGTGCGTGACCTTCAAGACAGAGTTTTTCATTAATGAAATCAAGTTTTTATATTCTTTGTTTTTCATAATCTTGCTGGGCTTGTGCAAGTTTTTCAGATGCTTCATTGTGACGCTTCAATTCTTCTGCAGATTTCTCTCTACCTACTTTTGAAAAGAGATAATTTGATCCGCTGAAAGCAAGTGCGTTAACCAGGGCTCCTCCAATTATTATGGCTAAAGTCGCTATACTTATTTTTTTTTACATAGAAACATTTTCTGGAATAATTCCCTGCTTAACGAGAAAGTCTTTTGTTGCAATCGATGCTGTTACAACAGCAATTAGCTTAGTGCTGTCTTCAAAATCTAATCTACTCAGGTCTGCTGATTTCATTTTGAGTAGACTTTTCCCCAGCATAGAGTAAGCTACTGCTAGTCCACTAATTACAGCAGAGTGATAGACAAGGTTCATTAAGTTCTTTGTGTCGCTCATTTTCTTAGGCAATTAAAAATTAAAATAATATTTTTATTTACTGCATATAAAATGGGTCAACGGCTTTGGATGTTACTGGTAATATGGCGACTTCTGTTTTTGTTTTTGGAGTGTCTGATTTTTTGGTCACTGTACGAGTCTGTGGTTTGTATTTTTTGTATAATTGGTAACCTACATAACCAAATCCAACAACAAATCCGACAACTATATATTTTGTTGTTTCGGGTTCAGGGTTAGACTGGGTTGTTTGTCTCTCACTTTGTTGTGGGTGTGACGGTAGTGACGGTCCTGACGGTGTTGGTATTAACACTGGTCCTGACGGTCCTGATGGTCCTGACGGTGGGTCAGTTATATGAACCTTTTCTGTTTACGCTTGAAGCTGTATTTTTTTTTGTCTGTTATATTCGGCTAATCTTTTTCCAGCCTCAACCCTTCCTGGACTTTTAGTCTTAGTCAGGGGTGTAGGGGGCTCTGGATAGAGGTAGCACCTTTGCTGTTCGGCAGCTGCGTCCTACATAGGACGGACGGGCATCACTGGTCCTCATCCATCTCCTTAATCTCTCACGTGCTGGCTCCAAGCGCCACACCCTGGCAAACCACCTCAGCTGGTGGGCTAAACCACGTGAGGGGGTGGTGTTCACATTGCACCACTAGGCGGATGAGCTGTTTCTGACAGCCAATGGCTAGAGGACGGAGGAGATCAGGTTGGATCCAAAGGCCAAATGTGGGGGAGTAAACCCTTCAAATCAGGAGTGGAGCCCCGAAGGCAGACAGCTGCCTGTATTCACGCACTGTTCTGGCAGCTCCTGCAGCCAAACTGGTGCCAAACGTACTGCTTTGCATTCCTTTGGATACATCAGCAAGGCCGAGAGGGGGATCTTGATGACTGGGCACCCCAGGATCTCCATACACTTCGCCCAGGCTTGCGCCCTGGAGAGGTCACTCCAGTGACTGACCCAGCAAGCGCATATACTCCATTGTCTTCCGAGACAGGATGCCAAAAAAAAAAAAAAAAAGTCTTAGTCACCATTTGAACCTGCATCAAGACAGGGTTCAGTTGTGGAGTCGTCTGGGTTTCGTCCATTTTCTACTGCAGTAAAATTTATTTTCAAAAAATCAATATGGCTCCCAGTAACAAGCAAAGTTACCACAGGTGCAAGGTAATTTCCAAACTTGTAAAACATGATGCATGCTAATTTACCAATTGAACTTGAAACAATAGGGTTGCTTTCAAGGTCGTGTGATAAACTGTCAGTGTCTACAGGTAGAAAGTGACTCACTGCTTTTGTGTATAGACATACAAGAGATCGACTTAAATCACGAGTCATTAGTGAAGCGATGTGATTTTCATATTTAGAATGAAGTTTGATTAGCTCGTCAGAGGTGAGAGATTCTATGTCTTCTGTCATGTATTGTTTTCCGAGATAAGCCTTTGACTTCCCCAAAACAACTACAGACAAAAGAAGCTGTTTTTTAGCGTCTAAGACTTTGTTTTCTACAGCATTGATATAATTCAATAGAAGGAGTTCTTCTTGGTTCATTTTATCATAATATAAAAAATTTAAAACAAAAAACTAAATTGCAGGCAACTTTGAAATTTGTTATCAAGCAAAATCATGTTTTTCTAGAAAGTACATTAACAGTAACTTCATACATTTACACCAGTCAGCTATATAGTCAGTAACGTTTTCAGTTTACCCCTGTCCCAGTAGGTAACAGCAGGTGCTGTTTTTCTACTGGGCTATTAAATGATTTGCTTGTATCTCTCACAGGTGGGCATGGCATGCTTCACAGATTTCAATAGCAGTGTCATGGACAGTGACCCTGTCCCTTAAAGCGAACATACCTGGCAGTACTACCTATCATTGACTTTGCACTGATTTTTAAATCAGCACCCTGACCAAGTGAGAGTCAACATCATACGTTACAAACAGGTTGCCGCACCACACGCGGCAGGTGCCGCACCACATGCGGCAGGTGCTGCACCACACACGGCAGGTGCCGCATCACACGCAGCAGGTACCGCACCACATGCGGCAGGTGCCGCACCACACGCGTCAGGTGCTGCACCACACGCGACAGGTGCCGCACCACATGCGGCAGGTGTGCGTCATGTGCAGCCGCATGTATGACAATGACAATGTCATACACCATAAGAGCCCAAAAAATGATGTAGTCAAACCCCCCACACAACAAAATATGTTGGACAAAACTTGAGTGAGAGCTATAATAAAATAGACTCGCCAGGTTTTTTCTCTCATTAAAATATGCATAAAGTTTTGAAAAGACTGAGATCGTTTTTCAGCCACAGGCATGACCGGATCGGACTAATCCTTGCCAGTTAGTGTTAATTTTGCCAGGTGGGGGGTTTGGTTGCAGGTTGAGCTGTTATAATTTATGCAAAGTGCTTTTTACCGGATGAGATGTTTTTCTAATAAAATAATAAATCTATGGGGAAAAAATTATTAAAAAAAAAAATGAAAATTAAAAATAAAAAAAAATGAAAAAAAAATTGATAAAAGGGCTGCTTGGTGACCTGTCACCTGCTTTCACAGAAATCGATGTAACCTTGGTTAATTAATGCGCTATTAACCCCCTATGGAGGGGGGCTAACCCTGGCGGGTAGCGCATTCACCTTTTCCTGTGAAAGCCCTGTAGTGTAGAGTCTCAACTGGATGCCGCGATCGGGAAATGAACCCGGCACAGTGAATTTAGTTTGATCAATACTAAACTTCACTAAACCAGCGAACTATCCTCTCGGCCACAAGCAGTCCCAAAGAAACTTAGGTTATTTATGTATTTATGTTTGGCTGTTGACTGAAATCCTGAAAAAGCAGTGCTCTTGAGAATCTGACTCTAAAAAAATCTTGAGAATCTAAACCTACAATGAAAGAGGCTCTTGAGAATCTAAGTCTCTTGCAAAAACAATCCCTGGTTTTTACCTACTCAAAGGTAGGAAGTCAGATGTGTCAGAGTCAGGTGCTTTTTGTCTAAGCCTGTAACATGTTATTTTAAGATAACCTTGGCATTGGAGGCAAGTTCCTGAGAAAATATCATTGAGAAAATAGTTCCTGTGTGTGTGTGTCTGTGTGTGTGTGTGTGTATAGTGTGGATAGTGATTATTCAGGTATGTACATTTGTACAGTACACTTGTTGGCTTCGCTGACATGCCTCGTGTGTGTGTGTGCCGCTTGGATAGTAGAGCAAAACGGCTCAATAGCTTCCCTCAGCTACACAAATACCACTATGCTGGTTACAGTGTGTGTTAACCTGCGTGCTGTGTTCTTCCTGTATATGTGTCCTCTGTGTGTGTGTTTGTGTTTGTGTTTGTGTGTGTGTATGTGTGTGTGTGTGTGTGTATTTATATGTGTGTGTGTGCGTGTGCGTGTGTGTGTGTGTGCGCGTGTGTGTGTGTGTGTGTGTGTGTGTGTGTGTGTGTGTGTGTGTGTGTGTGTAGAAATACATGCATACAAAATCTCCTCATCACACGCACTCAGTCAGGCAAACCAGCCGGCAATAAAATTATTAAACAAGTCTCATTAGCTACTCGAAATGAGAGAGCTAACAGAAAAGTTGACTAATACTTGTAAACGGAGGTTAAGCCTGGGGTCCGAGACTCTTGAGGATCTGACCTGTGTCCACTTATAAAAATCTAGGCTCGTGAGAATCATAGTCTCAGTAAAACCCCATATACTCAGCACAAGGCAGCCAGATACTGGGGGTTTTACAAATGCTATAATCCTCAATACGAGGTAGTCCAGATACCGTAGGTTAAATAGAAATGTCTGCAGTTGAATAACATTGTTTTCACTGCAGGCAGTGTGTGTGGTAGCCATGGATGCAGAGCTGCAATGGTAATGCTCATAAGCATAGTGATGTACGCCATTTTTTAAAAATTATCAGTACATGTTTAGATGTTCCCATAGACAATAGTTATAGAGAGATATAATAATAGAGATCAGTATGATAATTAGATCAATAATGACCCATCGGTCATGATCGTCACTTTTTAAAAATCAAAGGGTTGATTCGGAAATAACGGGGACATAATATGGGGGGGGGGGGGGGTCATAATTTTAATATTAAAAATGACGTAATTTAATGACTGATGCGGCATTATTGAATTCATTGTCTTTCGGATCTCTTATTTTACCGAGTAAAATATAAGAAATTTGGGAAAAATGAGCGACGTGGTCATTGTGAGTTTTGTTAGCAAAAATGGTAAAATAATGACGTCGATTTAAATTGTCCAAATCCACTCATATTTCCTCTCTCTGCTTACACGAGTACCTGCAGGAGTGGGGGACGGGAGGCAGCTCGTTGACCAAGCGCATACCAAGGAAAGGTGCTTGGAGTCCCTGCTCAGTGTTAAAAATGTGTGGGAGTGGTGGCGCACAAATCCCTGACAAAGGAGGAAGAAGATAAGGCCTAATATTAATGTTATACTGTGTCCAAAGCTGTTCTGCTACCTGAAAGTACGTCGCAACTTTGAAGCAAGGCGTCACCGTTTGACCGCGCTTGTCTTCAAATCGACCCACTCGGAACCGGACGCACGGCTTTACCAGCCAGTGCTGGCGCCTAGCACTTAGTTCGCTTCCAGCTGCCAGCGAGATAAGGCGCCGCGAGGTCACATTCCACTCTCGCCCGCTCATTCTATTTATATCGCTTGCTACTGTGCGGTACACGGCGTGACCGGTGGCGCTCTGCCGCTATAACAACTACCTACACATTTGTATTCATAACACATCTCTGCCTACAGTGACTGTTGTGGAAGCAACATCGTTCAAAAGTTGAAATTCTCACCTACACACTGATACCAAATATGACAACATTACGACTTGCACTTGTGTAGCAGGTTATGGTGAAAATAAAGAGAACGGGAATTTGTTGATGTCTCTTGGCTTGACTTCGCGAACGAAGATTTTATAGGAGTTGACCACGACGTCTGCAGGCTTGTTCGTGGCTGCGGAGGCCAATCCGAGACAGGCAGGTTCGACCGCAGTGGCTGCAGGGGAAGGTATGGCCGGGGTTCTGAGCTGCGGCATCTCTGTTTTTTTCTCCTGAGCCGCTTGTCCTTAAGGCTAGCTCTGTGAGAGTCCTCAAAGGAGACAGCTGCCTTGTAAATGGTGGAGCGCCAGGTGTCACGGTCCGCAGCAAGCGAAGACCACTGGTGGTGGTCGATTTGGCAGGCACTAAGTGACTTCTTGAGACAGTCTTTGTATCTCTTCTTTGGTGCCCCTCTGTCACGGTGTCCAGTAGCAAGCTCGCCGAACAGGGTGATCTTTGGTAGGCGATGATCCTCCATCCTGGAGACATGCCCCGCCCAGCGGAGCTGTGTCCGCAGCAGCAAAGCCTCGATGCTCACAGTTTCAGCCTGTTCAAGGACCTTGACGTTGGTGACATAGTCACTCCAGTGAATGCCCAGGATGGTACGCAGGCAGCGCTGGTGGAAGCGTTCGAGGAGTCGTAGTTGGCTGCGGTAGAGGGCCCAGGACTCGGAACCATACAGCAGGGTGGTGAGGACCACAGCTCTGTACACGCTGATCTTGGTGCCTGTTTTCAGCTGTTGATTGTGCCACACCCGCTTGAAAAGTCGCCCGAAAGCGCTGTTCGCTTTTGCCAGCCTGCTGTCAAGCTCCTTGTCCAGTTTGGCGTCCGACGTGATAATGCAGCCAAGGTAAGTAAACTGGTGCACTGACTTTAGTTCAGACTCGCCAATGGTGATGTGAGGAGGGCGATACACTGTCTTGGGTGCCGGCTGATGGAGGACCTCTGTCTTTTTCAGACTGACCTCGAGTCCAAAGAGCTGGGCAGCATCTGCGAAGCAAGACGTGATGCGCTGCAGGGCTCTTTCTGTGTGTGCAACGAGGGCAGCATCATCAGCAAACAGCAGCTCCGAATCAGTTGGTCTAGGGTTTTCGTGTGGGCCTGCAGTCGTCTGAGGTTGAACAGGCTGCCATCGAGACGATACCTGATGTACACTGCATCGTCATCATCGAGGTCCACTGTGGCCTGCTTCAACATCATGCTGAAGAAGATGGTGAAGAGGGTCGGTGCCAGCACGCAGCCCTGCTTTACGCCGTTGAGAATAGGGAATGGTTCTGAGAGGTCATTGTTGAGTCTGACCTGGCCTTGCTGGTCCTCGTGTAGCTGGACAATCATGTTGAGGAACTTTGGGGGACAGCCAAGTCGCTCCAGGATCTGCCACATGCCTTGCCTGCTCACAGTGTCGAACGCTTTTGTTAGGTCGACAAATGTTACGTACAACCCTTTGTTCTGCTCGCGGCACTTCTCCTGTTGATGTACGATGTCGGTGTTTGTTGTGAAATTGACAAAGTTCCCACAGCCATAACACGAAGACGCTACTTTTCCCAACGAAACACACTTCCATGCATAAGGGTCAGCATGCCTACAGTAAGTATCACTTACCGGATTTTGGATTCATGGTGGGGGACGAAAGCAGGAGGGTGGTTAATGAGGTCACTGACAGGTCGCGTGTTGTGCGGTACACGGCGTGACCGGCGCTCTGCCGCTATAACAACTACCTACTGGTTTGTATTCATAACACAAATCTGCCTGAAGTGACTGTTGTGGAAGCAACATCGTTCAAAAGTTGAAATTCTCACCTACACACTGATACCAAACATGACAACATTACGACTTACACTTGTGTAGCAGGTTATGGTAAAAATAAAGGGAACGGGAATTTGTTGATGTCGGTGTTTGTTGTGAAATTGACAAAGTTCCCACAGCCATAACACGAAGACGCTACTTTTCCCAACGAAACACACTTGCATGCATAAGGGTCAGCATGCCTACAGTAAGTATCACTTACCGGATTTTGGATTCATGGTGGGGGACGGAAGCAGGAGGGTGGTTAATGAGGTCACTGACAGGTCGCGTGTTCTGGCATTTCTCGCCCGCAGCTGTCTCGGTACTCCATAGACTGCTATTGCCATCCCGAAATACGATCAGTCCATAACAGGTCACAATATTCAACAGTGTTTTTAAACATACCTTGAGGTTTAACACATTTTCTGACACACTAGACATAAGAACCGAATACCGAGTTTCTGTTCACAGATACACAACTCCGGCGCCGTCTATGCGAGAATTTGTTTCTGTTTGACTACTGGAGGAATGACGGAGTGGAGGACGGGTGACACGAGTGTCATGTGCTCGGTCATGAGCAGTCTGAGTTTTTCCTCCTCTGTCTGCAAGCCATATGTCCTGCTCTTTAGAATGTTAATGGTAGCGTGACTCTCTTCACCTCCCTGCTCACCATGAAGCGCCAAACCAAATCCCCACTTTGTCATAAATTCAACGCAGTGACATTCCAGGATATGTTGTTTCGGAATGATGCTACTGGCTGGAAAAGTACGTCGAAAAAAACGCATGTAGTTTGCAATCTTGTCATTGATGTCTTGCATTGATTCATTCTTGCTCTTCACCGGCATTTTGTGAGAAACATTAGCATGAACTTGTGAGTAAAGGTCGTTCAGAATTCGGAACTTTAAGGATATGTCATGCGCTGCTGCATGAAATTTAGGATCATCTGTCAGCTTCACGGTATTGCTGATAACACTGTCACCAACATCAGTCAACACATCATACTTCAAGTAACGGTGGCAGTGGTTGCCAACAAACGAACGGCCATGGTATGTTTGCATGAATATCTTATTCCTCTTTAGTGCTTCATCCGACAATAGCAACTCCTACACATTGTTTTGGAGTGCATCATGTCTTTGTCTTCCTGGATATTAATTCCATAACACTTGTGGATTAAGTGTTCATAATTGATACAAAGAAATGACTTTTTATCCGTGTATCTCTTTTGTGATCTCTCGCCACATATTCTGCACAATGCATTAACTCTCATTGCATGGAACACACCTCTGTGTACACAGACTGTACGCGTTTCATCAGACTCCATCATGATCAAAAGTTAAATCAAAAGTACATTTACAAGGTTGACTGTTAGTGTTACACTATTTCCCAAGAAAGAAACGTGGCTATCTCCTCAATAGTATCCGTGTAACTAAGCCCTCTCTTTCCCCAATGCCGGGAGTGTACACCAAGTCGGATGTCTGGAACTTGTCTGTCGACACCTGTCAGTGACCTCATTAATTACCCTCCTGCTTCCGTCCCCCACCATGAACCCAAAATCCATTAAGTGATACGTACTGTAGGCATGCTAACCCTTATGCATGCAAATGTGTTTCACTGGGAAAAGTAGCGTCTTTGTGTTATGGCTGTGGGAACTTTGTCAATTTCACAATAAATTCTCGTTCTCGTACATCAACAAATTCCCGTTCTCTTTATTTTCACCATGACCTGCTACACAAGTGCAAGTCGTAATGTTGTCATGTTTGGTATCAGTGTGTAGGTGAGAATTTCAACATTTGAACGATGTTGCTTCCACAACAGTCACTTTAGGCAGAGATGTGTTATGAATACAAATGTGTAGGTAGTTGTTATAGCGGCAGAGCGCCACCGGTCACGCCGTGTACCGCTCAGTAGTGCGATATAAATAGAATGAGCGGGCGAGAGTGGAATTTGACCTCGCGGCAGCCTTATCTCTCTGGCAGCTGGAAGCGAACTAAGTGTCGGCTATGGTAAAGGCGTGGACGCCATCTTGGTTTTGTAAATTTGCGGTCGAAAAACACTTCTGGTGAAACCGTGAGACCGTTCTTGTGATCCCTAGTCTAAGAATAGTAACGCGCGTGCAAATGGCAACGACCTCGTGCTTGCGAAATCGAAACAGCACATGACAATAAAGATATTGCGTTTTCAGATACATCTCAGTGATTGTCTGTTGTTTACCATTGTACGTGTGTGTATGTGTGTGTAATGGCTTCTTGTGCCTACTGTGACAGTAGCCCGTAGACCAAGCGCATACCAAGGAACAGTGCTTGGAGTCCCTGCTGTATGTTAAACGTGTAGGAATCGTGGCGCGAAGACGAATATTATAAAAGAAAGGAAGAAACCAGAGTAGCAACCTACCTGGAGCTCCTATGTCATCATAAACTCATGTAGAAGGTTTTATTAAATGCACAAGCCACTGTCAGCTACTGCTGCGTAAAAGATTTCAGACCTCCTGCCATTTTGTCCACAAGAAATTGAAGAATGTAGGCGGATAAATAGATTCCACGTCATTAGCTTATAATGATGGTAACAAGAAAACATTTACGTCCATCGACAGCAAGAATACGTCATATTCTTGTTCATAAGTCCTTTGAAACCTCATTCTTGCAGTACATATGAAAAAGCTGTATTCCTTGAGAAGGCTTTTTACGGTAAGAAAAAGAAAAATACTAAATAATTCTGCACCACCAGGTATTACTTTTACCGACAAATCTGCGGCGGAGATAAAAGCACCACGTGTTCAAACATGGAGATTTGTTACGGTCTCACGACGAAAACAAAATACCCCAAGCATCGGATCCGCTCCAATTCTAGTGTGCGCCATGACAGCTACAGTCAATTTAGACGTTTCAAGAGCTTGCAAATCCAAAATATCTTGTGCTCCACCACCATCTTATCAGCTAAGGTAGTACTGAAGTTATAGTATCTCTCTTCGCTGGACTTCGCGAACGAAGATTTTATAGGGGTTGCCCACGACGTCTGCAGGCCACCTCGTGGCTGTGGAGCCCAATCCAGGACAGGCAGGTTCGACCGCAGTGGCTGCAGGGGAAGGTCGGGCCAGGGTTCTGAGTTGCGGCATCTCTGTTTTTCCTCCTGAGCCGCTTGTCCTTAAGGCTAGCTCTGCGAGTGTCCTCAAAGGAGATGGCTGCCTTGTAAATGGTGGAGCGCCAGGTGTCACGGTCCGCAGCAAGCGAAGACCACTGGCGGTGGTCGATTTGGCAGGCACTAAGTGACTTCTTGAGACAGTCTTTGTATCTCTTCTTTGGTGCCCCTCTGTCTCGGTGTCCAGTGGCAAGCTCGCCAAACAGGGTGATCTTGGGTAGGCGATGATCCTCCATCCTGGAGACATGCCCCGCCCAGCGCAAAGCCTCGATGCTCACAGTTTCTGCCTGTTCAAGGACCTCGACGTTGGTGACATAGTCACTCCAGTGAATGCCCAAGATGGTACGCAGGCAGCGCTGGTGGAAGCGTTCGAGAAGTCGTAGTTGGCTACGGTAGAGGGCCCAGGACTCGGAACCAAACAGCAGGGTGGTGAGGACGACAGCTCTGTACATGCTGATCTTGGTGCCTGTTTTCAGATGTTGATTGTGCCACACCCGCTTGAATAGTCGCCCGAAAGCACTGTTCGCTTTTGCCAGCCTGCTGTCAAGCTCCTTGTCCAGCTTGGCGTCTGACGTGATGATGCAGCCAAGGTAAGTAAACTGGTGCACTGACTTTAGTTCAGACTCGCCGATGGTGATGTGGGGAGGGCGATGCTCTACCGTGGGTGCCGGCTGATGAAGGACCTCTGTCTTTTTCAGACTGACCTCGAGTCCAAAGAGCTGGGCAGCGTCTGCGAAGCAGGACGTGATGCGCTGCAGGGCTCTCTCTGTGTGTGCAACGAGGGCAGCGTCATCAGCAAAAAGCAGCTCACGAATCAGTTGGTCTAGGGTTTTCGTGTGGGCCTGCAGTCGTCTGAGGTTGAACAGGCTGCCATCGAGACGATACCTGATGTACACTGCATCGTCATCATCGAGGTCCACTGTGGCCTGCTTCAACATCATGCTAAAAAAGATAGTGAAGAGGGTCGGTGCCAGCACGCAGCCCTGCTTTACACCGTTGAGAATAGGGAATGGTTCTGAGAGGTCATTGTTGAGTCTGACCTGGCCTTGCTGGTCCTCGTGTAGCTGGACGATCATGCTAAGGAACTTTGGGGGACAGCCAAGTCGCTCCAGGATCTGCCACATGCCTTGCCTGCTCACAGTGTCGAACGCTTTTGTTAGGTCAACAAACGTTATGTACAGCCCTTTGTTCTGCTCTCGGCACTTCTCCTGAAGCTGTCTCAGCACAAAGACCATGTCGGTGGTGCTCCTGTTGGCTCTGAAGCCACATTGGCCCTCTGGGAGGTAGACTTCAGCGATGGCAGGTACCAGCCGATTCAGGAGGAGCCTTGCAAGAAGTTTCTCAGCAATGGACAGCAGGGTAATTCCACGATAGTTGGAGCAGTCAGACTTTTCGCCTTTGTTCTTATACAAGGTGATGACGACTGCATCACGGAGATCCTTTGGTAATGTTCTTTCCTCCCAGCAGCAGAGAAAGAGGTCATGGAGCTTGTTGTGCAGTGCTGGGCCTTCATGTTTCTAGATCTCTGGTGGTATTCCACCAATACCTGCTGCTTTGCCACTCTTGGCTGTGAGAGTCTCTTCAGAGGTGGGCGGTTCGTCCAATTCAACCTTTACTGGAAGGTGTGGGATTTGGAGGATGACTGCTTCTTGAACAGTGCGCTCAGCGCTGAAGAGGCTCTGAAAGTGCTCCGACCAGCGGTTCAAGATGGAGGTATTATCTGTGAGCAATGTCTGTCCATTAGCGCTTCGCAAGGGACTTTGTACCAGGTGCCTGGGGCCATACACTGCTTTCAGTGCTTCGTAGAAGCCCCTGTAGTCACCATTGTCAGCGCAGAGCTGGGTCCTCTGTGCGAGTCTGTTCCACCACTCGTTCTGGAGGTCTCTGAGCTTGCGCTGGAGACTGCTGCAGACGAGGCGGAAGGCAGACTTCTTCACAGGGCAGGAAGGCTGGGCTAGGTGGGCCTGATGGGCGGCTCTTTTTTTTTGCTAGGAGTTCCTGGATCTCTACATCATTTTCATCAAACCAGTCTTTGTTCCTCTTTCTAGCGAAACCGAAGACTTCTGCAGAGGATTTTGCAATAGCAGTTTTCAGTTGTTTCCAGAGTGTTTCAGGGGAGGAGTCTGCTGGGTCCGCTGTGTCTTTGAGCCTGCGCTGTAAATCCGTCTGAAAGGCAGCTTTCACATCGTCACGCTGAAGGCTGGCAACATCAAGCTTTTTCTTGGGGGGCCCCCATTTCTTGGGTTTTGGCTTGAAGTGGAGCCTGAGTTTGCAGCGGACAAGGCGGTGGTCAGTGTGGCACTCTGCGCTGGGCATCACTCTGGTGAGGAGGACGTCGCTGCGGTCCCTCTGACGCACTAGGACATAGTCGATAAGGTGCCAGTGCTTGGAGCGAGGATGCATCCAGGTGGACTTTCGACTGTCCTTTTGTTGAAAAGTAGTGTTGGTGATAACAAGATGCTGCTCTGCGCAGAACTCGAACAGTAGGCGGCCATTGTCATTGCAGTTCCCGACGCCATGCTTGCCGAGGACTCCTTTCCAGGCTTCAGAGTCCTGGCCCACTCTGGCGTTGAAGTCGTCAAGAATGATGACTTTGTCGTCAGCAGTGGTGCTCTGTAGGAGGCTGCGCAGTTCAGCGTAGAACTTGTCCTTTTCTGCAGGCTCTGCCAGGAGGGTTGGGGAGTACACACTGAGAAGGGTGACGTGTTGCTGGTGTCTCAGTGGGAGGCGCATGGACATGATGCGGTCTGAGTGACCGGTTGGTAGGTTTTCCAGCTTAATCGCAATGGAGGTCTTGACCATGAAACCCACGCCTGAGAGCCGTCTTTCTGATGCAGGCCTGCCTGATCAGTAGAGGGTGTAGCCAGCGCCAAGATCTTGGAGGCTGCCTTCGTCCGGAAGGCGTACTTCGCTGAGCGCGGCGATGTCAATGTTTAACCTCCGCAATTCATGGGCAATGAGGGCGGAGCGACGTTCAGGGCGTCCGCTGTCTGCTGTGTCGAGCATGGTTCGGATGTTCCAGCATGCTACGTTGAGTCCGGTCGTGGTCGTCATGAGAGTGGATCCGTTATTCTTTCTTGTTTTCTGACCGCAGGAGAAGATGCCCGTTGACCGCGGCTAGCCAACTGGGGTTGCGAGGGGACGAGCTTTGGTTAGGCCACCTTTTCTAGGCCCCTCTCCG
The DNA here is from genome assembly GCA_036245525.1 of Semisulcospira habei. Lineage (NCBI taxonomy): Eukaryota > Metazoa > Mollusca > Gastropoda > Semisulcospiridae > Semisulcospira > Semisulcospira habei. Next base: position 53,167,144 of record BTPG01000005.1, read on the forward strand.
TGTGGAGCAAGCAGTGCTGTCCCTAGAGAAGGCTGCTTGGTCGTTCAGGGTGTGCCGAGTGACGTTGTCATCCCCAGGTCAACATCAGTTCTAGTATAGAGCCCCCCAAAATAACTGAGGCCCCGGCCGGGGTTAAGCGGGAGCGGCTGGTAGGGGGATAGGGTGGGGGGGGGGGGGAGGGAAGGAGAAAGGGCGAGAGGGGGGGAGGGGAGGGGTGTGTGTTTAGGATCGAGGAAGGGCGGGGCTTTGGGGTTGTGCATCTGAGCGTAAATTCAGAATCTCCTTAAATGTAACTGAGTCCTCCTTAATCCAACAGCATAAGGTCCCAGCCGTTTGAGTAGCATGGAATCAAATTGGCATCAGCAGGTCGGAAGCATAGATCCTTATGAGCCCCTGCATGTGCGGGGGCTCATAAGGATCTGTACCTTTTGCAGCTGGTTCGTGTTCTCTAAATCTCGGCAGGGGGCGGGTTTACTGATTTGACAGAGTGCAGTAAAGGTATGAGGAAATCAGTCCCAGTTCGCAAAATGTCTTAAAGGACATACTTATATCTCGAAGTGTCTGATGTTCATATTGCCAAAGTTTACTTCGCGAAGTGGACATCGCCAAGCTCTTGCATCTTATTATGTCGAGGCCTAAATTATGTAAATTATGTGATGTTTATGTGATATTTAATGTGTTGTTTACGTTAATTGAGTTACATTTTTTATGTGATATGCAGTTAGAATGTGATGTGTAGAGTGTTTATACTTTTATCGGTTCAGTTGTGCTCTACATTTAGATTATTTTCCTACCAGTCCTTTTACCTCTTTCTTTTATGAGCTGCGAGCTGTAACAAAAATATCCCTTTTGGGACAATACATATCTTGAATCTCTCTTTAAATCCCATTCTTTTCGCCCTTAAGGCCCCGCCACACATGCCCGATTTTGAGGCCGATTCCCGACAGTTTCGAATAGGTAGGTGATCGGGCCGGACTATAAAAACGTGTGCACTGCCAGACATTTCCTGACTGTTTTAGCCGACCGGTTTGAACCTAAGATCAAAAGGCCCCGCCACACATGCCGGTTGTGCCCCGATTTTGAAGCCGATTCCGATCCGATTGCGATCGGATGACGTCATATATCCGATCCGATCCCAATCGGCTGGGAATCGGGTGTGTAGAACCTGCTCTATTTTTCCGATCCGAATCGGCCCCGATTGTAAGCTTCAACCAATCAGAGCGCGTCTCTCAAAGCACATCGTTTCACTTTGAAAATGGCGGAAGATCAGTACCACCTTCGTTGCCGATGTCTCGCCCGCCTCTTCCCGAATATGATGCAAAACTGCTGATAATGCAAGCACATCATCATCACTGTCAAAACTAGCAGCCATTTTGCAGAAACAGGTACGACTTTGATCCTCGGTTCAAACGCCCGGTCGGCTAAAACTGTCGGGAAATGCCAGTGCACACGATTTTATAGTCCGGCCCGATCACCTACCGATTTGAAACTGCTCGGGAATCGGCCTCAAAATCGGGCATGTGTGGCATGTGTGGCGGAGCCTAAAGTCGTACCTGTTCAGCAAAATGGCTGCTAGTTTTGACAGTGATGATGATGTGCTTGCATTATCAGCAGTTTTGCAACATATTCGGGAAGAGGCGGGCGAGACATCGGCAACGAAGGTGGTACTGATCAGAACCCTGGCCAGACCTCCCTCTGCAGCCACTGCGGTCGAACCTGCCTGTCCCGGATCGGCCTCCGCAGTCACGAACATGCCTGCAGACATCGTGGGCAACTCCTATAGAATCTTCGTTCGCGAAGTCAAGCCAAGTGTATTCCTAGAGGCGCCAGGTTATTCTGACACTACCCTTGAACTATTTTAGTCAAACTTATTTCACACACTGGTGTATTCCTAGAGGCGCCAGGCTATTCTGGCACTACCCTTGAACTATTTTAGTCCAACTTATTTCACACACTGGTGTGTTCCTTGAGGCGCCAAGCTATTCTGTGTCTACCCTTGAACTATTTTAGTCAAACGTATTTCACACAATGGTGTATTCCTAGAAGCGCCAAGCTATTCTGACACTACCCTTGAACTATTTTAGTCAAACGTATTTCACACACTGGTGTATCCTGAATGATAAGGGTTAACGAGCAAGTCAATGAAGCGGTAACAGTGCACACATTTTTGGTTGGTTAAAAATAAACTGCGACTCATTTTAAACTACAATGAAAGCTGCTTACTTTGAGCCCTTGCAACTACAACATAGTCTGTGCTTGATATACACGTATATTAGCTCATTGTACCCCAAGACCGAAATCCCCACATTCGGCCGCTGTCCTATGAAGACTGCTTTGCTGTGCAGGACACAGATCGACCATGATAGTTCAAGGGTGATGCTAGAATAGCTTGGCGCCCATAGGCGCCAAGCTATTCTGGCATCACCCTTGAACTATCATGGTCGATCCATATGTTGCTGTGGTGTGTCTGGGGTAGAATGAGTTTAAAAGGTTGACAATAGGCATATACATCCTCATGAACCCCCGCATTTGCTGGTGTTCAAGAGGGTCTACGCCTTTTGGAATTCGTCGCGGCCAATAAACTTAAATGTCGAACCCCAGGGTTATGAACGTAATGTCTCCGATATGATGCCATTCAGATAAGTACTCATGGAAAGAAAAAAAAAAAGTGTTTCAATAGCAGTGAGCCAGTCCCTAAAAGGTAAATTTAGTCAAATTTTCAAATGTATTTATCTGTTGAATCTTCATAATCACATCAATGTCAGTCATTTTGTATAGCTCTATCGAAAGACATGCCGAGAACGTTCATAAAGTATATATTGTGAACTATGTGTTTTTGTTTGTTTGTTTGTTTGTTGTTTTTTGTTTGTTTTGTTTGTTTGTTTGTTTGTTTTTTGTTTTTGTTGTTGTTTTTTTGTTGTTTTTTGTGTGTTTTTTTTGGAGGGGGGGGGGGGGGGCGGGGTTGTTTGCTTGCAGAAGGTCGTTTTAACCCTTTGGGTGTCGGTAACAGTTTTTTTCGCGATGATTCCTGTAGGATGTTCAATGTTATTCCTGTAGCCTCTACTAGCTGATTTGCAATGGCTGCCAGTTTCATACAGAAGTCAGTATAAAGTCTGTGTTATTTGTTTCAACATCATCTCTGGTTCTGCCCCTCCTTACTTATCTGATCTTGTCCAGCTGTATACACCGTCCCGCACACTACGCTCTGCTTCAGACACTCGTGTCTTCCGTATCCCTAGACGTAATAAGGTCACTCAAGGTCACCGTGCATTTTCGTAACGCTCTCCTAGCTGATGTGCGTCACTCATTATCTCTTCCCATTTTCAAATCCAAGCTTAAAACACACCTTTTCACTGTTGCATATACGCAAAGATCATCTTGTCTGCCGGCTCATCATGTGTGTGTGTGTGTTTGAGTGAGTGTGCGCGAGTTTTCTGCTCCTTGTAAATCAATGTATTTTTTGTTGTTGTATGTGCTTGTTTTTGTATTTTGCTTCACCTGTTTCATTACTGTGACTGTAAAGCGCCTAGAGCACCTTGGTGATTAGGCGCTATACAAATTATCTTTATTATTATTATTACACGAAGATGTTGAAAACGGCCTTTTTATGATCTCAGTGAGTCCCTTGCTGAGTCTAGAGGCTACTAGGAACCCGATCGACCCATGGTCCCATGCATTTTGTGTGGATAATGTCATTTGTTTCAGCCACCTGTCTCTCAGATCCGCCGAAAAACAGCCAGTTCCAAGAAACATTCAAAATGCGTTAACTCTTTTGCGGCCAGCCGCATCCGGATGCGCGGCTTATGTCGCGCATCCGGATGCAGGTGGCAGCGAATGAGTTAAACAGCGAGTATGAGTAATGAAGAAACATCCAGGTCATTCCATATGATATCGCAGTATTTTCTGGTAAAAGACGTTTGCTTTGGTCAGTTGAATTCTGAGTGCAACTACTAAAAGTCAAGTCTGATGTTACCAGCAGAAAAGCTTCAGCACGGTGAGCATGCGGTTACGAGTGTTTGTATGGGTGTACAGTTGCTCAGAGCTTTTTTTTATTTTTGGAATAAATGTCTAAACGGATGTCTCGAGCGTTGGTTTGCTCAAACTATGTAGTCCCGCGCAAGAATCGACAATTTGAGCACTATTTTCGTTCGCTTTCTTTTCAGGGGAAGCCGCAATCAAAGTAGTCTCCCACTACTAATGCGAGCCGCGATACTATGATATATATATATAACACATAAATAAAAAAACATCTGTCCAAGAATGCTGGCACCGCACACTCCAATGTGAATCAAAGCAGCAGTGAAATACTTAGAATATAAAGAAATAATCCATATACAGGGGCAGTGGGATAAAGGAGGGAGGGGAGGAGGTATCTTGAGGACGAGATAGAAATATAGAGAGAGCCGGATTTGGAGACTGAACTTGGATTTTTCTTAACTGTACGTGTGAAAATTCTGATTATGATGATGTTAATTATGATGAGGCCGTTATTATAAATATTTCATTGCGACATTTTTTTCCAACCGCAATCTGCATGTCCATACTCGTGTTTCATAAACGTTTCATGTCATCAGTAGTGACGCACTAAATATTACGAACTTATGCACGTGCACTTGTACCTTAGTCTATATATGTAAAAGTATTAGGATAATTTAGAATCTCGAAAGTTGGTTGGTTGTACATGGCTTAACGTCCCGACAGCAACAAGACTTTCTCAGGACGTGCCTGCACTGCTTGTGAAAAACAAACAGAATTGTCACGACCCCGCTCCCGGGGTGCGAACTATGAGCGCTACCGCTCGAGACACACCCCACCCACACTAACCTAAACACAAACACCAGAGGAACAATAACAACGACGTTTATTAAATACCCTAACAAAAACCAAATATTCACACTCAGTCTTAAACACACGTTCACCCGTCACATTCACACACACATACGTCCAAACTCCCCACACTAAATACCCTTAATACATAATACAAAATAACGGATAACTAAACTAAATATTCCTAATGAAATACTATAACCTAAATATCCTAACTAAAGTACAGCCGACCAATATATAATAAACTACTATCCTTACTAAATATAAAGGATAACAGTCTGAAAGGCTTAAACCCTACGCCACTAGACCCCGCCGGAAGCACAAGCGTCAAGCGCTAACGTCAGTTGTACCAGCGCTTTTGCCTCCGCGGAGAGTCTATTACAACACGTGGCTCCTTAATACAGTACTGCAAATAGCACAATAACTATATGAACCAAATACGCTTGCTTGCTAACTCGATAAAGATCGAGAACAATGAATACAAATCGTATGCTACTATATCTCCCCAAAGGGATCTCGAACAACACGTTCGACTTAAGCTAGCAAATTATACATTGATAGCGTTCGGCATCCTGTCTCGGAAGACAATGGAGTATGCGCTTGCTGGGTCAGTCACTGGAGTGACCTCTCCAGTGCGCAAGCCTGGGCAAAGTGTATGGAGATCCTGGGATGCCCAGTCGTCAAGATCCCCCTCTCGGCCTCGCTGATGTATCCAAAGGAATGCAAAGCAGTACGTTTGGCACCAGTTTGGCTGCAGGAGCTGCCAGAACAGTGCGTGAATACAGGCAGCTGTCTGCCTTCGGGGCTCCACTCCTGATTTGAAGGGTTTACTCCCCCCACATTTGGCCGTTGGATCCAACCTGATCTCCTCCGTCCTCTAGCCGTTGGCTGTCAGAAACAGCTCATCCGCCTAGTGGTGCAATGTGAACACCACCCCCTCACGTGGTTTAGCCCACCAGCTGAGGTGGTTTGCCAGGGTGTGGCGCTTGGAGCCAGCACGTGAGAGATTAAGGAGATGGATGAGGACCAGTGATGCCCGTCCGTCCTATGTAGGACGCAGCTGCCGAACAGCAACGGTACTACCTCTATCCAGAGCCCCCTACACCCCACATTGATAGCACAAGGCTCTTAACTAGCACGTCTCAGTAATATCACATAAGCACATGGAGACTAAACATCGCATATGCAAATGGAGCCTAACCAATATCACATAACGTAAGGTAACTGAAAGTTGAATAAATAATATATTTCACGTGACGGGACCTTCTCGCCGGAAGCACAACCGTTGAGCGCAGTTCAACTCGACGCTCTTGCTTCCGCGATAAGGTCTTCCGTAACACAGGCTACTTTAAACAATAATATAACTCCAAATGTTACTGTACCAAAAGCTCCTCTAGCGATGCAATCGCTACAAGGAGAATACGAAATAGACTAACGTTCCTTATAACAATTATACACAACTTCACGTAACCAAATTAGAAATAACTATATGGGACGACCCGACCTGACTAAATACGAGGCGTGCGAAGGTACCCAGGTCCGGTGTCGTAGCCCACAAGGCGGAGTGACAGTCAGCTTCCGCGTAGAGCACCACAGCACGGTGGCAGACTAGCTGGTTAATTCTTCGTATTTAAAGATGCACTAAAACACAGGTGCAAAAATACTCATATGAATAACTAACAAAAGACAAAATAATCATATCACTCTTCCCGCAACAATAGATTTAACCTCAACATTCTCTTCACCTCTCTCTCGCAATAATAAATTCAACCTCCACAAATACATATTTACACGTCACCACCCGACTCACTTCCGATACTCCGATTTACACCCCTACGCTAAATACCGAGACCTTAGTCGCCTGCTCGGCGTTAAATCCCAATAACCAAACCCCGCTAACTACTCTAGAAACAATGTACAATAACTAGCATTTGCTTCTACACTCTACTCTCCGCTATTCTACGCCTGCCCCCCAATACACACTAACCAGCATAATACAGAACAGGCAAACACAAACACCCCCCCCCCCCGAGCAAATGGCCACTAAAGGATTGTTACGTGCACTTACTGTCATCCGTGAAGACGCCCCGGCTAGGACGAAGACAAACAAGACAAGACAAGCCAGGGGTAAAGTCGTCGCAGCTCTTCTTTTTCTTCTCAGGACACCGACCTCTGGGCTCAACCAGGGCCGTATCGTAGGAACGCCACAGAAGGACGACACAGCTACTTGAGGCGGCGGCAAATGGAAACCCACGCCCGCACACCACCCCTCCCCCCCCCCCCCCAGAGACTATGTTGAAAAAAGACGACTGTTCCCGTTCGCTGGTGTTTTGCGAATGACTAGTAATTTTGATACCGTTAGGATGGCGAAAAACTGCTCACTACCTCACGTGATGTAAAAACACGTGAAGCAGATACCACCCGATGGCGTTCAGACTGGGTGGCCACGCGGCTGCACGCCGCCCACCCAACCCTCGCACAGCAACAAACCCTCGTGCAAAGGCCATATACTACACACCTACGCTATCGTTACCCGGTGACTATTTAATCCTGTCACCCCTCTAAACTAACTCCCCTACAAAAATAGACGAAAAAAATCCGTGTCGTGACAAGAATATTGAATGTATGTCGCCAGCCGGTCTGATACGCTAAATAAACCTAAGACCATTTAGCAACACACATCCAATATCAAGAGCTACAAGAAGCGCAGACAGTAGGGAGAATTTAAAAAAGGAAAAATACAGGTGAATGGACCAAGGGTAGACAGAAACACATGCCCCAGAATAGAGGGGGAAACCCACCCTGTGGGACTGACCAGGGTGACCCTGGGAACTAAAAAGTAGTTAAACCCACCCAAGTCCCCCAGGGCAGACCCGGGTGGGGGTAGAATCTCGAAAGTGCAAGTGTGTGACTTCTATATCTATTTTGACGCACTACATTCTAACACCTAAATTATGTTGTGTACCTGTTTTGTTACCTAGTTACCCGTTACCTGGGCATTCTCCTGATGAAGCCCTCGCTGAGTGGGCGAACAATTGTGGAAATAAAAGCGTAACTCCTACAATACAACGTGGTGTTATAGATTATTTCTTCATGTTCTAAGTATATATATATATATATATATATATATATATATATATATATATATATATATATATATATATATATATATATATATATATATATATATATATATATATATATATATATTAAATTCAAAAACATAACAATAAACCCTAGCTGTCTGCCTATCTGATAGCCCATGTGATATCAGGCAGACTGACATGCGGTCAATCCGGCCCAAGTTCGATTCGCAGTTGAAATCTTGGTTTTACTTATTTCAGTTTGTATCTTCACTGTGGAAACCGGCATATTTAGTTTTCGCATGACCGTTCTTTTTTTTTTTTTTTTTTTTTTTTTTTAACAATATCAGTGTTTTTGACGTTTTGTTTTGGTGAGCCTAATTCTATAGGCATTCTATAGGCATTCGAAATCAGGGACACAACATAAAAACAAGATGGGGCGAACCATAACCCACAAAGTCCCTTCTATATGAGAGCTGCCCTCGCTGTCAATGGGTTCTACCTTTTAATCTTTGACCTCATTCTGATGTTGAATTATCTCCTATTAAAAAAGTCTCACAGATCTGCCATTGCGTCAGTGAGTTCTATAAGGGGCGCAGGACATACGCGTCATTGATTTGTCAAGCGTCATTTGTCATTTGTCATGACGTAAGTTTTATTTTTTACGAAATTTTATATTTTACCTGAATGAGTTTCATTTTTGCTTCATAGGCTTGAGAAAATGGTGATAAAACTAGAATTTCACGAAACAATTTCAGTCTTGCTATAATTTGTGTGAAAGCAGGTTGACTTTACCTAGCTACATGATATACTAAGTTAACGTGTCACCTGCATGTTCTTCTGAAAGCGCGTCGATGTGTGTGTGCGTGTTAGTGCGTGCGTGCGCGCGCACTCCAAACATATCCAAGAGGCATAGAGCCTCATGCGTCTGCAGGGTGCATGAGGATCTATTACTCCTGGAGATGCGCGCATGTTTTTGAGAGAGAGAGAGAGAGAGAGAGAGAGAGAGAGAGAGAGAGAGAGAGAGAGAGAGAGAGAGAGAGAGAGAGAGAGAGAGAGAGAGAGAGAGAGACTTTGGTACCGGTCTCAGGCCACTTTACAAAAAATTTCAAATACAAGCGATCAAATATCTCTGTAACTTCAGTAGCTGACTGGCCCTTCGTTTGTCTTGTACTGTGTTTGTACTGTGTCTTATGGCGTAAATCCGTGTCTGTTTCGTGAGTGTGTGTGTTGGGTTTCAGGCGCGGCGCTTTGAGTCGATTTCCCCAAAATTGAGAAAAAGCGCCTATATAATAACGGTATTATTATTATTATTATTATTAGAGAGAGAGAGAGAGAGAGAGAGAGAGAGAGAGAGAGAGAGAGAGAGAGAGAGAGAGAGAGAGAGAGAGAATGACGTCATATTTAAAGTATTATGTCAGTGTCTGCGTGGTGACGGAGTTGCCTCTTTTACGTCACCGCCACTGTCTGACTTTTTCTAGAAGTAAAGTTTGTTTTTTTAGTGTTTTAATTCTTTATGAAAAGAATTAATTTTTACTACAGAAGTTGAAATGATACAAAGCTGGCTAACGAACTCATCTAATGTCTTTCTCCAAACTAGCTATATGCAAAGTTCAAGTAAATATGACAAAAATTACATACCACAATCTGGGTCAACCAACTTCCTATAAATGGTTGTTTATGTCGAAAACGAAACATTCAATTACAATATGCTCGGAGGCTCTCTAAGCCACCTACTTAAGAAAATATTTCGCCAATTTTCAAGCTTGTGTATACAGAAATATTGGAGATTCTCTTGTTTACATACATACGCACATACATGCATACGCACATACATACATACATACATACATACATACATACATACATACATACATACATACATACATACATACATACATACATACACACATACGCATATACGACGCTTCTCGCCAAATGTACGTTCACCAGCAAGGTTAACGTAACTAGACATGACGTAATTTTTATTTTGTTACTTCAATTGTGAGAGGTTTAGCCTGCCCGTCTTTGACATCATGGACATGCTATTAAATTCGCCCCACCGCGACCCGTCCTAAAAAGCCCTACAATGACGCAAAAGATCAAATACGTCATTACACATACACGGCCACACGCCCAAAAAGCAACTGCATTACGCTGGATGATTGTCGCGATGTTTGTCAAATTATCTTATTTATGAGGAAACATTACATTCAATGTAATAGAAACGGCCATCTAAAACAGTTATTTCAGACAAAATGTCACACTTGTCAACTATCTATAAATTAAGCACGTTCTCTGTTCTTGGCCGTGAACTCCATCAGTGTTCCGCCACGTGATAATTAACGTTACCTACATGATCACTACAAATGCGCATCTGCGTCTGAGCATGCAGATAACGCTATAATAATAATAATAATAATAATAATAATAATAATAATAATAATAATAATAATAATGTATATTTTTAAGGCGCCTATACTTTCGATAGAACAGCTGTAGGCGCCGTACAAATGACAAACTAACAAACATACACCTTGCATCCTACAGCACATATATATTCCATAACATACACACTCACGCAACAAGATATACAAGTGTGACATTTTGTCTGAAATAACTGTTTTAGATGGCCGTTTCTATTACATTGAATGTAATGTTTCCTCATAAATAAGATAATTTGACAAACATCGCGACAATCATCCAGCGTATTGCAGTTGCTTTTTGGGCGTGTGGCCGTGTATGTGTAATGACGTATTTGATCTTTTACGTCATTGTAGGGCTTTTTAGGACGGGTCGCGGTGGGGCGAATTTAATAGCATGTCCATGATGTCAAAGACGGGCAGGCTAAACCTCTCACAATTGAAGTAACAAGATAAAAATAAGCTTAGCAGAGTGAACACACCAACAAGAAATGCACACACACACACACACACACACACACACACACACACACACACACACACACACACACACACACACCAAAGATATACGTGTACCATAAAACTAATAACTGATACACTAGCCAGCTCTCACTGACAACGAAACATTATAACGGTGAATGCACGTTTAAATGAATACATGTTGCCATTAGAGACTTATCTTATTACCTGAACAGCTATCTACTAGTTCCAGGAAATGGTTGGACCATAATTCAAGGGTAGTGCCAGATTAGCTTGGCTCCATCAGGCGCCAAGCTAATCTGGCACTACCCTTGAATTACCATCTTGGGGCAATGAAGGTATTGGTATTCGTATTCATGTTCAATCCATCTCCTACTGTAGTATGTAGAGGCTAATTGGGTTTAAAATTTGCCATGTGCGTTATAACTACTATGCACACGGCGACTGATACTGACTTCGTGTTCTCGTAGCGAAAGAAAAAGTATTGCCCTTCCTGCACATACCTCTAAGGATCAGCAATGCGGCCGTGGAGATGTAAACATTTGAACCCGTGTACAACTGTTGCAATTGTGGATGCAGTGTTCGTACATGCACCTCCCTTTTACATTGGCCACCCTCTGAGTTCATAGGATTTCCTATTCTATTTTCAGAAAATAGACCTTGTTATGCTGGGGCCAGTTGCATGAGTGAGCTTTAGTCCTGCGCCAGCCACTAAACCAGGTGCGCCGCTTAGTCCAGTGCCAGCCACTATACAATACAATACAATACACTACAATACAACTTTATTGTCTGTTCGAGTCAAAGCACGACAGAAATTTGCCTTTTGGCTCATCAGAAAACAACAATATAAGACATTAACAAACGCTACAAGAACAGTCCATGAAAAATTATCTTTGCAGCAATCTATCACAAGCAATCTGTCACAAGATGGGAGGTAATGTTAAGTAGATCATACTTATCGCGGCGTTATAAACGACAAAATCGAGACAGCAGTTGGAATAAAAGACTTCTTAAAAACATTCTTTTTGGCAAGTGGCATGTTGAAATGTCTGCCTGATGGTAGCATTTGAAACTGATCAGATAGTGGGTGACGAGGATCATTGACAATACTAGCAGCTATCCTTCGGACAGCTCTATGGTACAGATCATCTAGTGGGTACTGTCCTAGGCCAATGATCTTTTCAGCTGTTCTGACGATACGTGACAGTCTGCCCCTATTTTTCATACTGAGGTTGCCATACCAAGCAGCGATGTTAAAAGTCAGTATGCTTTCAATCAGGCTTCTATAAACGGACTTCCGGTAGGCGAATGGTGTCGTTCGCCACGCTTTTTGGTGCTGTGTTTTCACTGGCGATTTACTGTAGTTACAGGACGTGCCCACCCTCAGGAATTGGTACAGTGGTCGGTGAGACATCATTACTTTATTTTGCATAAAACTTGTGACTCTAAGTTGTACTCTTAGACGTGTTCCTTTGCAAAATGACTGACATATACAACGGTGCAAAGACGACCGGCGACAGGGGTGTCCCGGCCACGTTCATCCCGTGCAGAAATCTACACTTGGCCGAGAACTCCCCACCTTACTCCGTGCGCGAGATGTGTGCCGCGGCAGAGAGTACCAGCGGCTACAACACGGTCATTGGTGCTCAGAGAATAGGGGGCCTGTGGAGGCTCTATCCTAAGACTTCCGAGGCTAGGGTGAAATTGTTGCTGCAGGGCATGACTGTCAGGGGCCAATTAGTGACGCTGTTTGATAAAAATCCATTTATAGTGCGATCGGCAGACGACGGGAGAGAAGTCTATACGACTAAACTTATGATCGGGAATGTTCCGATGTCATACAGTAATCAAGAAATTGAAGCCATAATTACCAAGCTGGGCTGCAAACCACGATCCAACTTAATGATGGAGAGGGACAGGGATGAGAGTGGAGGCCTGACGCGGTGGCTAACAGGCAGGAGATTTGTCTACATTGAAATTCCTCGGGAACCTCTGCCCAACCAGGTGAAGATCGGCGCGTGCACAGCCAGTCTCTACCACCGGGAACAGCGTCAGAATGCAGCCACGGTCTCCTGTTCCAGGTGTCTACGACCGGGCCACCGGGCGGTCACATGCGAGATGGACATCGTCTGTAGAACGTGCCGTACCCCCGGGCACAAAGCCGGAGACCCCACCTGCCCCCAGCCCTTCCCCCCTCCACCCTCCTCGTGGGCTTCTGTTGTCGCTGGAACCCCCTCCGCCGCCCAGCACGCCCCTACCTCAAACCATCGACCTCCACCCCGGCCTTCGACCCTGGGACCTTCAGCGTCAGGCCCCAGCCAGCCCGTGGGGTCGGGCAATCAGACGACTACAAGGGCGACCGCGGCAACCACCTCCTCAACAATGACAACTAGTGCCATCACCACGGCCACATCTACACCAGTGTCATCCATAGATCCCTACAATACGCCCTTTATAGCGAGAGGGCGACCCTCCATACAAACCACCCTGGATTTCCGGGGTACAGGGAGATCGCGCTCGTGCTCTGTGTCCAAACGTCAGCGTAGCAGCCCTATGTCTGAGGATTCGCAGAGAAAGCGAACGGTACGCACCGACAGGGAAAATGCAACTGTGACGTCACCGGTTGGTGAGGATTCTGTGTCTGATATAGCAGGGAATCCCGTTGACCTACTTGGTGACGCAGCCGCGACGTAAGCTGCTCTGCTGTACTGCTCTAGTTTGGCAACAGACAGCGGGTGCATGTTTGTGGATGACGAGATTTTCATTGTACTATAATGTGGGTCTCGCTTTCCACGGAGATGGACTTGCTGTCTCGTGTCAGGTTGTGCTCAGTTAGTGGCTTGTGTTGACGATTCGGCCATGCCTCCGGACTATGAGAATGAACAGCGTCTCTACCTATACTAATACATGTAAATATGAAAATATTGCTTTAGTAAATGGATAAACTCAATATCGTTACTATAAACGCCCACGGCTTGAGAAATGATAATAAAAGAAAAGCTTTTTTCAATAGATTAAAACGAAATTCGTATGACGTGATATGTGTCCAGGAATCGTATGTGATTAATGGGGAACAAGAAAACTGGGAAAGGGAATGGGGAGGTAAGCTGTTTTGTGCACCCGGCTCTTGTCACAGCATGGGGCAGATTATTTTAATTAACAAAAAGGTTTCCTGTGAAATTAAATGTGTCTACTGTTCAGATAGAATTCTAGCTGTAGATATTGTTTGGGAAGATAAAACACTGTTAGTTGTGAATGTATACGCTCCTACCATCTCATCTGAAAAGCAACTGTTTTTTGATTGTTTATATAATTTACTGAACCGTGCCGACACGGATCAGCTGATTGTGTGTGGTGACTTTAATTGTGTTCTTGATAACAAATTAGACATCATCAGTGGTGAGAAACACCCGGTGACAGATGTGGAACGTTTTAATAATCTTTTGTCAGACTTTGATCTTACAGATGTATGGAGAGTTTTTAATGGTCTAATCTGTGAGTATACGTGGTGTAAACACAATCCCTATATAGCCAGAAGATTGGACTATATGTTATGCTCAGACAGTGCATTGAACTGTATTTTCACATGTGACATTGTGTCTGTTCCTCAGTCAGACCACAGGTCGGTGGTTCTGAACTATAAGATAACACACGTGCAACGTGGCCCTTCCTATTGGAAATTTAACGACGGTCTGCTATATGATAAAAACCTGGTGGAGTTGGTGAATACTTTTTTGGATGATTTTACAACTAAGTATACTAACATTGATGCACAGACAAGGTGGGATTTGTGTAAAGTCCAATTAAAAGAATTAATTATGTCATACAGTAAAGGAAAAAGAACTTTTCAACGGAATACACAATTGGTATTGGAAGAACGGCTTAACAGTATTGAAAAGCGTCTCTCGCTTGATCCTAATAATGTTGTTCTATGTAAGCAGAGAGAGCACATCAAGCACGAATTAGATATACACACTATGTACACAGCGCGAGGCGCCCAGACCAGAGCACGTGCTAAATTTATTGAAGAAGGCGAAAAGAGTACTCGGTACTTTCTCGGACTGGAAAGAACACAGGCAAATGCCAAGGTAATGGACAAGTTAAGTTTGCTAGATGGGCGTATTGTGTACTCACAGGAAGAAATCCTGTTGGGGCAATTTAACTATTTTAGTAACAAGTATGACAAGATCGCTCAATTAAAAGAAAATGAAGCAAATGCTTTTATTAATGTAGAAGTTCCTCAGTTAACAGAGGACCAGAAGACAGGGTTAGAGGACCACATTGCTGTGGATGAACTCACATACACATTGAAAAAAATGAAAAATGGCTCTGCTCTCGGACTTGATGGTCTCACGACATCTTTTTACAAATTCTTTTGGATAAAAGTTAAAAACATTGTTCTAGACTCGTTCAGTGCAGCTTTTGAGCGTGGGGAGATGTCTGTGCTTCAAAGGCGTGCTGTAATTACATTAATACACAAAGGGAAAGGGCTGCCTAGAGAAGATTTAAATAACTGGCGCCCGATCTCTTTGACAAATACTGACTACAAAATACTCGCTAAATGTCTAGCACTCCGGTTATCTACAGTCATAAGTAGTTTAGTTCATGAGGATCAAGTTGGTTTCATCAAGGGCAGGAAAATCAGTGATGTTATCAGACTTATTGATGACACTATAGACCATCTAAATATAGAAAATAAACCAGGAATATTACTTGCGCTAGACTACAAGCAAGCATTTGACTCTGTCTCAAAAGAATATATGATTTGGGCATTTCAAAGGTTTGGTTTTGGAGAAAACTTTGTCAGATGGGTGAATGTTTTGACCAGTAATACAGAAAGCTGTTTAAACTACATGGGATGGATGACTCAGTGTTTTAAAGTCAGATCAGGAATAAGGCAGGGGTGTCCTTTTTCTCCGATGGCCTTCGTTCTAGCCATAGAGTTATTAGCCGTTAAAATCCGCGCAGACTCGTCTGTGCAGGGTCTGTGTCTCCCAACTATTACACACACTTCAGAGGATATTAGTTTACTTAAATTAGCAATGTATGCAGACGATATAAGCTTATTTCTGAAAAACAAAACAGATCTCGAAAGGGTCCTGGAGTTAATTCAGCAGTTTTCAAAGTTTTCAGGTTTGCAAATGAACAGAAAGAAAACTGAGGCCATGTGGCTTGGCTCTTTGAAAGACTGTCATGAAAAACCATACGGAATCACTTGGAAAAAACGTCTAAAAATTTTGGGAATTGTTTTCGGCAGTGACATGCCTGCCTCGAGTATTGAGGATAACTGGCTATACAGACTGGATAAAGTACGAAGAACTATATCAGCATGGTCCAAAAGAAATCTTAGTATCGCAGGGAAAATATGTATTGTTAAATCACTTTTATTGTCGCAGTTTACATTTGTATTACAATCACTGTCTGCCCCGAGAGACATGCTGAATAAGCTTAATACACTGTTGTTCAGATTTATCTGGAAAAAGAGAAATGCCAATACTCGGGCCTTTGAAAAGGTTAAAAGAAGTATTATGTGTAACGGTACAGAGAATGCTGGTCTGAAGATGATTAATGTCCATGATATGCAGGCTTCATTTTTGTTATCATGGTCACTAAGAATTCAACATAACGGCTATGAAAAATGGAAAATTATTCCGCGTTACATGTCCGCTGCATTGGGCAAAGAGTATGCATGTTTTCATTCTAATGTAGCAGCCAAGCATTTTGCGGGCCTGCGGTTGATTAAAAGTGTTTTTTGGAGGGACGTATTGACAACATGGTGTGATAATAAGAATACTATTTTACCAAAAGATGATTTCCCCCTTCAGCTTAAAAACCAATGTTTGTGGAACAATTCTGAAATTATGTATAAGCATAAGAGTTTGTTTTTTAGAGATTGGGTGCGTGCTGGTGTTTGCTTTGTAGATGATGTCTTGTCTGATGGTGATATCATATCTTTTCCTCAAATATGTCAAATGGTCGGCAACAAGCCTTGCCGGCTGTTTGAATATAACGCTTTGTGTACGGCCCTTAGGGCACGTATGGCTCGCGTGGAGCCTGGCGTATTTTTTTGTACCACGCAACTATATGGAGGCTTTGCGGTATGCACCCCGTGCTATCCGCTTATCTCTGGTAACGGCAAGTACGGCGGTGCCTAGAGCATTGTCCTTCTGGCAGAGAAAGTGTGGTGTTACTCTGTCAAATGCACACTGGTCTGTAGCGGAAAAATGTGTAAAAGAAACAAGGCTGCGATTATTACATTGAAAAATACTTCATAATATATATCCTACAAATATTCTTCTGCATAAAATGGGCATTAAGACTTCTGAAAAATGCGACTTTTGTGATGACAAAGATTACATAGAACATTTCTTTTGGTCCTGTAATAAAATTCGTAAACTCTGGGAAAGCGCAACAAAACATATTCAAAGACTAACCTCTATCGCTCTTCAGTTAACTGTAAAAGATGTGTTATTTGGCTTTGAAGTTGACAACATGCAGAATAGTGACGTGAAAGTTATTAACCATATTATACTTGTCGCCAAAATGTGTGTTGGTAAATATAGATACGGAAAGAAGCTAGATATAGTTTGCATGTTGGAGCAGGATTTGCTCGTCCGGAAAATTACACATGCTTAATACAATGAGTAGAGCATGTAACAAAATGTAATCTGCAAGGCTTCACTCGTACTATGTTTAGTTGCTCTCCCTAATTTGATTTTAATTGAATATTGAATGTCATTTCTGAATATTTTAATGTATGAACCTAAACACAAACATGCACTAAAAGATCAGAACAGATACCCGCGGCAATCAAGCAGACAAGCAAGAGCACACACACACGCACACACACACACACTTTTCCACTTAGCAGTAACTGTAAGACAGCTAAATCATTGTCCATCTTGTAACTTATGTCCATTTAGATTCGAACACAAACACTTCATTGTATTGGCTACTTTGATTAATTATAAAAAATAAAAAAAAAAAAAAAAAGGCTTCTATAAACGGATTCTAAAACCTTGGAACTGACATCAAAACTTCTCATTTTCTTAAGAAGGTACAGACGCTGGTTTGCTTTTTTCACAATCAGATCGGTGTTTCCAGTAAAGGACAGCCCGCTATCCACGACTGTGCCAAGGTATTTAAAGTCGGTGACCACCTCTACAGGTTGATTATAAATAGAGACAGATACAAAAATGTCATCCACTTTCCTGTCATCAATGACGAGTTCCTTGGTTTTCTGTACATTCATTTCCAGAAAACTGTCTTTGCATCCATGACTCTAATACTGCTATCTGTGCAAAGTACTCAGCCAGACTGTCTTCTTTTTGGAGTAGGCGTACAAGGGCCATTTCGTCTGAGAACTTTAAGAGACGAGAAGTGGCAGTGTGACAACGCATATGGTCTGTGTATATAGAAAACAATGTTGGAGAGAGGACACAACCTTGAGGGCAGCCTGAATTTAACACCATTTGATCAGACAGACTGCCGTGTACATTTACACGTTGTGGCCTGTCCTTCAAAAAGTCTCGCACCCACAGAATAATGTTTGTGTTCACATTAAAGTCCATCATACGCTGCAAAAGCAACAGGGGTTCAACAGTATTAAAAGCATTAGAAAAGTCAATAAAAAGAATTCTCACATGTGCTTTTGATTTTTCAAGATGTTGAAATACAAGATTGTACAGAGTAAGGCATGCATCCTCCACACCCCATGGCGGAGCACCTTGCTTACTGGCTGGCGCAGGACTAAGCTCACTCAACCAGCTGGCCCCTGATCGTTTATCATGGCCGAAGACTAAGGCCACGACAGTTGCTATCAGTGTGGGGGACACAGTTTGCAGCTACATAAAGTTCTGCGTAGACAGTGTTGTGCCTAAAACAACTGTTAAAATCTACTCCAACAATAAACCTTGGGTCACGAAGCACATTAAGGAGGTCTTAAACAGAAAGAAGAAAGCTTTTGAAGACAAGAACAAAGAACAGTTACGGACAGTACAAAAAGAACTGAAAAGGGAGCTTAGGAAGGGGAAGGAAGCATATCGAAAAAAGATAGAAAAACAGTTTGAGACTGGTAGCATGAAACGGGTGTGGGAGGGTCTGAATCTGATGGGTGGGAACAAGAAGCAAAAAGCTGTTTCGGTTTTGAGCAAAACTACGGACTATAGTTCCAAATTATCAGTTCTATGCAAGATTTGATTGTCATGATTTTGAGCATGAGAGGGAACAGGTCAAGGAAATGCTAGTTAGTGGACCTAAACACGCGCAAAGTGAAGTGATTGTGGTGACTGAGGAGGAGGTGCTTAGCGTACTTAAACATACCAACCCAAACAAAGCGGCTGGGCAAATGGTGTTAGATCAAATGTGTTAAAATTATGCGCTGAACAACTTACCGAATTCTTTGCTATGTTTTAAACATGTTACTTACCCAGTGTGTCGTTCCCTGTTCGTGGAAGACCTCTTGTATTGTCCCCGTGCCAAAAACGCAAACGGTATCTGTGATGAATGATTTAAGACCAGTTGCTCTTACCTCGTGCGTCATGAAGGTTTTTGAGAGGGCTGTTCTTTCACATTTTCAAATAAAGGTTTCAGATTTATGGACCCCTTTCAGTTAGCTTACAGAAGGCAAAGAGGCGTTGATGATGCCATTTTGCATGTTGTAAACAACGTCTACGCTGATGTAGAAAAACCAGGAGCCTCCATTCGACTGATGTTCTATGATTTTTCGTCTGCTTTTAACACCATTCAGCTACACATACTCGCCTCCAAGCTAGTTCACATGACCATAAATGCCTCTACCATTCTTTGGGTTTTGGACTATCTCACTAACCGCCCGCAGTATGTCAGAATTAGTTCGGATCTAATCTCAGATGTACACTTTACCAACATCTGTCCTGTCGCCTTTTTTGTTTTCTTTGTACACAGCAGATTGTAGAGCTACTCATGACGACTGTGTGATGGACAAATATGCTGACGACACGGCTCTGACAGGTAGGATTACAGATGAGGACGACAGACACTATCGACTAGAGATCAATGACTTTGTAGAGTGGTGCGATAGAAACTATCTTGAATTATATGTTGGGAAAACAGAAGAGATGGTCATAGATTTCAGGAATAACGAACAGCATCCCGGTCCTGTTGTCATCAAAGGAACAGAAGTTGAGCGTGTAGAGTCCTACAAGTATTTAGGTGATCTTTTTGACAACGCGCTCAACTCGAAACAAAACACAGATGCTATTGTGAAAAAAAAAATGCATACCCGTCTTTACTGTTTGAGAAAGCTCAGATCATTTCACGTAAGCACTCAGCTTTTACGGATGTGTTACTGCTCCAGTACTGTTAGCATTCTAACTTTTGGACTGACGGTTGAATCTGGTTGAATCTGGCTTACCGTCCCTATAAACTATTCCTAGTATCAGGGACTAGCTAGTTCGACTTATTTGAGGGGGAGTATGGGGGATAGGACCATAGTTTTAAAAATAGCTAAGAGGGTCGGCGGACAAAGCCGCACGGCCAGTAAAAGTCGATCTCGCTCACTTTTGTTTTAACGTCATAAATTTGACTTTGGTTCTATTGTCGGTAGCCCAAGGCCACAACGAACTCTAATCCCATTAAAACAACGGTCCTTTTCTTTAACGGACAAAGTTAAAAAATTCTTTATTTCAGCTAAGAGTTTAAAAATTCCACTAAAAAAGCTATAAAGTATAGTTTAAGATTGGGTTAAAAAACTAATTTGAGATTAACGGTCTAATTCATCTATTCTTTTTTCTTCTCAAGTCGGTCTAGGTCTCCTTTTTGGGCGATAAGATGGTTATGCCATAAAGATGCTTGCCCGATGAAATCACCCAGAGCCTTTATGACCTTTCGCCATCCTTCAGCTTTAGCTATCAGTGTTAGCTCATCCATCTTTTTCTGTGCATCTCTCAGTAACTTATTCCTCCATTGATGGGTACTATATTGACTGTTAGCTTCTGTCTCCATGCCAGCTTCTGGCACTTCCTCACCCTGGGTACAAAGACCCAGTGGGAGAGAGCGCTCGATCTGATTGGCATTCGGAGGGGCGTTTTGAAGATCATCAGTCTGCTGACCGGAATCTTTAGTGGTTTTGATCTGCAATACTGTCTTTTCAGGGACAGTACTTGCAGCTATGTTAGATTCTGAATTTTGACTGAGGCTTTCAGACGATGTATTCAAAGCAGAGGAAATCTGAGTCCGTTTGGGCAGCGTCAAAGGCTTAGCCCATGCGGTTTTGTCTAAACTAGGCGAAGCAGACCTGTGGATGTTGCTTTCCTTGGCAGCTGCTCGTTGATTGATGTTTAACTGAGCTCTATATAGTGCTACCTTGTAGGGAATATAGGTTTGATTCCTTACTTTGTTTGCCTCACGGAAGAGAATTATTTTGGGGCATTTTTGATATGCGGCACTGTGTGGGCCGCCACAGTTAACACACTTAGGCACCGCCGTGTCGGGACAGTCCGCACGACGGTGTTTTGTGCTCCCGCAGCGAACACAGGTCGCGTGCTTCGCTCTGCACGCCTTTGCCGTATGACCCAATCGGCAACAGTTGGCACAGTGTGCCGCCGTGGGTGCATACGGTTCTAGCGGGCAGATCAGGGCTCCAATTTTGATTTTGGATGGTAGACTGGTTAGATCAGAAAAGTCTATTTTTATGGCCCTAGAGGCCGTGCCATCTCTGTTTGTAAGTCGAGTAATGGTAGCATTGAAGCCCTGCTGTTTGAGTGCGTGGGCAATCTCCACGGGGTCCTCAGCATGGGGGACACCGTGGACAACGCCCACTACTCTAGGGGTGGGGACAACACATTCAACGTGTGCCCCTCCTATATTGGTTTTTTCACAGAGTTTTTGTTGTGCCCGTAAATTCGGACACGAGATAATCCAGAGGTTATGCCCTATAGGTCTTAGGGAGATTTCTGACGGGGTCGTCCCAGCAGCCGCACAAATGTGCGGCTGCTGTGTGCCATGATTGCGGATGAGATTGGCGCCAGTCCCAAGGTCCCGAAGCCGGACCGGGAACCTGCACCACTCCTCCGCAACCGGCTCAGCCAACGCTCCGCCAGCTCTCTCCCCGTTCTGATAGGTTTTGTTACTTTTTCGACGACGGTTTCCAGTGACCGTCTGAAACTGATGGTCGTCCCCCTCCTCTTCCCCCGGCCCCACACTGTTCATCTTTTGAACAGGTGTGCCGGTTTGGGATTTGGCTGAGGCGTCCTCTTGACTAGGGTTTAAGGAAACTGGTTGTTCAACAGACTTTTCTTCAGTTACAAGAGAGGCAGGTTCACAAGACAGCGAAGCTGTCTGTGACACACCACCTTCAGCGTTGGATTTATCCGAATTTTGCATTGCCATAGAGGGGGGGGGGGGGGGGGGAGAAAGCACCCTATGCTCCCCACACCGATACTGGCGGGGTGAATTTGATGAGGCAGAAATTTTCCTCTTATTTCTAGGTTTGATTTTAGGTTTTTTCTTCTTAGGGGGTTTCTCTCCATCAGAGGAGGACATTGACCCAAAAAGGTCATCCATGATTTGAGATCAAGATCGGACAGCGTGACTGAAAATTAGACACACTGCCGGGTTGTGCTCTACTAATAACTAGATCACGAACAGAGCTACTAACTGACAGTATCTCCGCGGTCTAGTATACTAGGCCGCGCGTTTGACCTTTACAGCGTCAGCTGGGTGAGCGATGCTGACCCAGTTGTGGCGCTAGTAATTCCGCAGCCAAACTGGCGCGGCAAAAAAAAAAAAGTTTCAAGTTATCTGGTTTTAAGATTCTAATTTAAGACTACAATCTAGACTAGTGGTAAGCCAGACTCAAGCAGGGTATACCTTCTCTAATTTCGCTTATTTTTTGAAATTTAGAGGCCGACCGAAGTGAGTCCCTCAGGCGGCTGACGGTAGGCGTTGGCGTAGTTATTGGCTTTTGGCTGTGGTGTAGTGGTACTGGCACTGGGGTAGTGGTGTGCAGTGGCGACAGCGTTGGAAGCGTGGATGGCTGATGCTGGGATAGCTGAAGCGTAGTGGCAGGTAGCGCCGCGGCAAGCTGGCATGTAGCGGTGAGCGAAGTTCAAGAAGGCTAGCAGCGTGGCTGTGACCACGACTCAAAAAACAACCCAGAGGCTGTGAGGTCGAAGTGAGCGATGATTTGGACTGACGTGCTGGGGTAGAAATTTATGTAAAAGAGATCAAGATCGCCTTAACAATGTAATCCGGAAAGGGGGCGGGGTGATAGGTAGGGCACAGGATAATTTGGACACACTGTACAACAGACGGATTACGAACAAATTGGCTGATAATTCTTGATGACAAAGCACATCCACTTAGATATGAATTTGACATCAGACGTATCGAACGAAGTGGCAGACTTCGAGTTCCCAAAAGTCGTACATCACGTTATGCCAACTCTTTTGTCCCTCAGGCTGTCACCCTTTTCAACAGTAATATCAGTAGATAGTGTCGGTCAACATTCTTCAGTTCTTGAGTACTAGCCCTTTCAGTATTGCCCCACCCGGGTCTGCCCTGGGGGACTTGGGTGGGGTTAGGTATTGTTTAGTTCCCAGGGTCACCCTGGTCAGCCCCACAGGGTGGGTTTATCTCCCTATTCTGGGGCATGTGTTTCTGTCTACCCTTTGTCCATTCACCTGTATTTGCCTTTTTAAAACTCTCCCTACTGTCTGCACTGCCTGTAGCTCTTGATATTGGATGTGTGTTGCTAAATGGTCTTAGCTTTATTTAGGCCCATGTGTTAGGTTTATTTAATGTATCTGACCGGCTGGCGACATACATTCAATGTTTTGTTTAGTTTTTTTTCACAAGCAGTGCAGGCACGTCCTGAGAAAGCCTTGTTGCTGTCGGGACGTTAAGCAATGTACAATCAAAACCTTTCAGTATTATTATTATTATTACTTTTTTTCCTATTATTTCTACGAGTGAATGATGATGCCATGTGTTGTATGGGCAGACAGTGAATTTCCCCGTGAGGGATTAATAAAGTATTATTGTATTGTATTGTATTGTATCCAGCTTGATAATAATCCCCCGCGGAGTCATGATCTAACACTAGTGTGCCGTCACAAAATCGTTCTACCGTGAATTTACCTGATGACAGTGGCCTTTGTCTGACCCGAGAAGAACAAAGATTAATAACCCGCTCATGACCCAAAACTGCATAGATCCTCATTAGCAACTGCGGAGGCTCATGAAGATCTACGACTCTTGCGGTTGGATCCTGTCCAGTTTTCCGCGGCATTGAAGGGACTATCAATGAGCAAAAATCATTTATGTTGTTACCACGTACTTGTTTAGCCGACTTTTAGTTCTTGGCGACTGCATTTTTAGCTGGCTTTCAGTTTACCCTTAAAACCAGATCACTATGTTCTTATTACTAGTCTTGTTTAGACGACCTCTAGTTCTTCGCGCCTGCATTTTATCTGACTTGTACTTAACCTGATCAGCCCCTTCAGGCGTGGGCTTACCCCATGAGCCCTGACGCACCCTGACACACTTTTAAAGCTGAGAAACAGTCAAAAAAACTCCGCCCCGCACGTGTTTTAAAAAAACTTTGCAGGACCCAGCGAGGGCCCTGTCTTCGTGAACGTTCGGCTACCTTCGGCAAAACCGGTTTGCAACTCAGTTGACTGAGTTTTCAACTGCGTTTGTCGTGCTGGCAAAACTCCCGTGAAAAAGACAGGCCACTTCCTGTATGCAGCGAGTGGGTACCGCGATCACTGATCTAAATCAGCGATATTTCTACTTATATCAACAGTAGCAGACGACACTCGACCACCCGACGGACAGAGCAGGCCATTTGTGTCTTGCCTGGACGCAAACTGGATATGGACCAGGGCGAGCTATCCGTAAGTTACACAGTACAGCCTGAAGCTTTATTTGATATCGGAAGGGTGAGGAAGGAGGGGATATTTGTCGTTTTGTGTTTGTTATTATATCTTTTCATCTGGAGTGGCCTACAGCAAATATTTTTTTCCATACGAAGGGCAGCTACTAAAAATCAGCTTGACCCATGGCGACCTAACATTGATCTCCCTTGTATCTTTTGGCATCCATGTAAACCTCTCTCTCTCTCTCTCTCTCTCTCTCTCTCTCTCTCTCTCTCTCTCTCTCTCTCTCTCTCTCTCTCTCTCTCTCTCATCCAATTTACTGTGTTGGCTGTACATCACAATGCTTCTTTATTTATTTATATTAGCCTATATTGGACTGGATGTATGTGTTGAAGAAATTCGCTCACAACTACAAAGTGTCAGGAGTCATACTTACAGCTTGTACAGCCGTACATTCTGCCATCATAGTCCCCAGCGCGTAAAAATCCGTGGCTGTCGGGCAGTTTCAAAGTGTCACAGAATCGTCTGCTGTTGTCCGATCTGCTAATAAGATGATTTCCGTGCAACAGGAAGTGATCCGTCGTTTCTCGAGAGTTTTGCAAGCTCGGGATACGCAGTTGCCAACTCCGTCAACTGAGTTACGAACTGATTTAACCCACTTAGGGGCAGGGCCCAAGCGGCTGGGTCCTGTAGAGTCTTTTTAAAACACGTGCTGGGCGGGTTTTTCTCATTGCACCTCAGCTTTAAGCAAGATAACTGGCCGTGTTTATTCAAGGGTGCTACATCATAGGACTTAAAGTCCACAAAAGGGACCTTAAGTCAGAAATTTTGAATTTAAGATATTATACCATTAAAATTTACTGGCATTACAGATTAATTTGATGCAAAAACTATTGTTGTAGGTCTGTTATTGAGCGAGAAACATGCATTTGAAGTTAATCACTCAAATGGTGGCCAAGCTGACCCACAGCCACTCTTTTCGGCCTGTAGCTGCATTCGGTGCAGCGCGACTTAAGGTCCCTTTCGTGGGAACAAATCACTAGTCACACTGCCCTTTCGAAATACAGTCGACGACGCTTAAGTCGAACCTGCAGCGGAACGTTTTTCTTTCGTTCGACTGATCTGTCGTTCGACTTATCCGTCATACGTCATACGTCATAAGATATCCTTCAGAGAGTGGTTCGACTTATGCGTCGTTTTTAAGTCCCTTCTATTTATAGAAGGGGCTTTTTAGGACGGGTCGAGCTGGGGAAAATTTTATAGCATGTCCATGATGTCAAAGGCGAGCAGGCTAAACCTCTCACAATTGAAGTTACAAGATAAAAATTACGTCATGTCTAGTTACGCTAACCTCGCTGCTGAACGTACATTTGACGCGAAGCGCCGTACGTGCGTATGTATGTATGTATGTGTGTGCGTATGTATGCATGCATGCATGCATGCATGTATGTGTGTGCGTACTTTTGTAAACAAGAGAATCTCCGATATGTCTGTACACACAAGCTTGGAACTTGGAAAAATACTTTCTTAAGTGGGTGGACAAAGAGAGCCTCCGAGCATATTGTAATTGAATGTCTCATTGAAGACATAAACAACCGTTTATAGGAAGTCGGTTGACCCAGATTAAAGTCCCGTAATTTGTGTCATATTTACTTGAACTTTTGCATAAAGCTAGTTTGGAGAAAGACATTGGATGAGTTTGTTAGCCAGCTTTGTATCCTTTCAACTTCTTTAGTAAAAATTATTTCTTTTCAGAAAAGAATTGAAACTTTAAAAAATAATGACTTCTATAGATAGAGACAGTCCGTCACCACGCAGACATTGACATAATACTGTAAATATGACGTAATTCTCTCTAGCGCGCGACGCGCTCTCTCTTTCTGACAGACATGCACGCATCTCCAAGAGGCATAGATCCTAATGCGCCGGAGAGCGCATGAGGATCTATGTCTCTTGCAGATGTTTGGAGCGCGCGTGCATGCACACACTAACAAGCACGCACACACACACACACACACACACACACACACACACACACACACACACACACACACACACACACACACACACACACACACACACACACACACACACACACACACACACACACACACACATATCGTCACGCTTTCAGAAGAGCATTCAGTTGACCCGATATAGCTAGTTTAGAGAAAGACGTTGGATGCGTTCGTTAGCCAGCTTTGTACCCTTTCAACTTCTTCAGTAAAAGTTAATTCTTTTCAGAAAAAAAAAATCATTAACAAATCTTGACATCTGGAGAAAGTCAGACAGTGGCGTTGACGTAAAAGATTCAACTCCGTCACCACGCAGACATATTCTAAACATGACGTAATTCTCTCTCTCTAGCGGGCTCGTTCTTTCTTTCACATATGCGTGCATCTCCAAAAGACATAAATTATCATATGCCCGGAGGGTTCATGAACATCTATGCCTCTTGCGGGTGTTTGGAGCGCGGGCATGCACGCACGCACACACATACACACACATCGACGCGCTTTCAGAAGAGCATGCAGGTGTACTCAATAATAGCATTTACCTAGGTAAAGTCAACCTGCTTTCACACATATAACAAGACTAAAATTGTACCGTGAAATTTTAGTTTTGTCACTGTTTTACAATGTCTTGAAGCAAAAGCGAAACTCATATCACGTTAAATATAAAATTACGTAAAAACGAAAACAAACGTCATGGCAAATGACGTTTGACAAACCAATGACGCGCGCCCCTTATAGAGTTCACTATGGCGCATTGGCACATCTGCGAGGCTTTTTTTAAAAGTAGATATTACAACATCAGAATCAAGTCGAAGACAACTGGTAGAGATCTTTTACAGCGAGGACAGCTCTCATATAGAAGGGGCTTTGTGGGTTATTGTTCATCCCATCTTGTTTTTGTTGTTGTTGTTGTTGTTGTTTTTTCCTACGGACCAAAATAATGTTCATAAGCACAACATTCTTCTAAGATACGAATAAGAAAAAGAATTCACGCTAAAGCAGACAAAAAGAACCGATAGAAGGTTCACAGTGTGGGGTGGTGGAGGGGGGAAGGGTGGGGGGGGGGGGGGTATGGTCCGACTTGGAGTGTGGAAAACGAGAAACGCGTTCTGCTTATCCGAAGCTTAATTATCCCAAACTGGGCCGTTTTAGAAATAGTCTTAGAAGAGCAACTCTGTGCAAGGGAAAATCTGGTTCATCTTTAGCGTTTCTCGACCTGTCCGTCCTTGACTTAGGCGTATGAAACTGC
Organism: Semisulcospira habei; assembly: GCA_036245525.1. Lineage (NCBI taxonomy): Eukaryota > Metazoa > Mollusca > Gastropoda > Semisulcospiridae > Semisulcospira > Semisulcospira habei. The sequence goes on from BTPG01000005.1 coordinate 53,195,080, forward strand.
ATTAATAAAAATTAGTTTGACTTATCCGACTTTAAGATGAGAAACACCTTCAACATATCCGAAGTTCGACTTGAGCGAGTTCGAGATGTTCGTTGTACAATTAGCCATAGAAAGAACAGCTTTGACAGGGGAAAAAATGTTGTTCGACTTAACTCAATGATTCAATGATCATTGAATCATTGAGTTAAGTTGAGCAACATTCGACTTTACTCGCTGTGCCCGAGGTACGAAATACCCACATTTTGCAGTTATCGTCTGAGGACTGCATTTCAATTTAGGAGACAGATCGACCACGATAGTTCATAGGGCGGTGGCATAAATCCTCATGAGTTCCCGCAACTGCCGGGGCTCATGAGGATCTATTGCTCTTGCTGAAACCAGTATTTGTGTCCATGTTCCTTTTGACGACCGCGGGACTTTGTCGTTGAATTTACAATGATTTCAAAAACAAAAATCTGTCTCCAATCTGTGGAAGGGAAATACCTACATCATTTAGTCCCGACACACGACCTCAACATATGGATCGACTATGACAGTTCAAGGGTGGTGCCAGAATAGCTTGGCGCCTATAGGCGCCAAGCTATTCTGGCACCACCCTTGAACCACAAAGGTCGTTCTGTCTCCTGGTTCGTCATACCGTCTTTAGAGGACAACTCCAAAATTTGTGGATTTCGAACTCGGGACACGAAGGGTTAAACGTGATTTATTTTTCTTCATGTTTTCAATCGCGCCTCTCTTTACCTTTTGAAATCACTTGCATATTATTATATGATTATGAGTTCAGAGTATTTCATAGGAATTTGTTGTTGTTGTTGTTGTTTTGTTGTGGTGCTAGAATTTGCGCGAGTGAGCTCAGTCCTGCGCCAGCCAGTAAGCAAGGTGTTTCGCTAGCGCGGAGCACCTTGCTTAGTTTCGGACGCAGAACTAAGCTCAGTCATGCAACTGGTCCGTGGTCGCTTACCATGACTGAAGAGTCCTGAAACGCCATTATAAACTATTGCTAACAAAACAACAACAAAATAAATAAATAAATAAATAAATAAATAAAATACCCTCCCCCCCCCAAAAAAAAAAAAAAAAAAAAAAAAAAAAAAAAAAAAATTTAAGAAGAAGCACACACCACTTAAAGACATTTTCCATTCGGGAAGATATAAATTTACAACAACTACGACGACAAAAACCGGCTCGTAATATTGAAAAGCTCATTTATGTGTTGTTACGGTGTTGTAAGTTTTATTCTCTTTCTTCTCATTTTTTTCTTCATGTTGTAGACTGCGATAGGCCCCCGATAACAAGAAAAATTGCTTTAGGGTCTGGAAGCTCCTTGATGAACGCGATGTCGGCGCTCAAACTGTGTGCTCCAGCGTACAAACAAAACCCAACACACCTTTGATTTAGGTGGGGGTCACGTATTTGGTATTTGCGGGGCATGTAGCATTAATACAACGGGGATAATAAAGTAAGTTCTCACATCCTAACAGCAATTGAATGAGCTTATCAGTATTATGATTATTATTATTATTTTTTTATAGTTAAAAAAAATATATATTGTGAAACCGCCCACAAAGTCTTTTCAGCGCTAGCCTCACCTATCTGGTTTGTGAGTATCATGTATAACTCGAGGCAAAATTTGTATCGTTACATTGTTGTGTAATGTTCTGTGCATCTACTGTGGGAAATCAGGGTATTTACCCGACCACATATAGTAGCGCACCTTCATGTTTGTGTATGTATGTTTCTCCTGCCTACTTCCTAAGTTCCGGAGAAAGACATGGGTTATATAAGAGACCTGATCCATTCTTATTAGGGATGGAAATGATTGTCTTATTCTATACCTGCGTATTTCTCTGTGGGCTGGCGATTGGGTGCCTGATAGGCGGGGGCAGGGGATCTAACTGTTGTCTGTCCAGCGCTGTGATTCCCCTTGGTTTGAGTACTGACAATTCTGCCAGCGCTAGCCTCACCTATCTGGTTTGTGAGTATCATGTATAACTCGAGGCAAAATTTGTATCGTTACATTGTTGTGTAATGTTCTGTGCATCTACTGTGGGAAATCAGGGTATTTACCCGAACACATATAGTAGCGCACCTTCATGTTTGTGTATGTATGTTTCTCCTGCCTACTTCCTAAGTTCCGGAGAAAGACATGGGTTATATAAGAGACCTGATCCATTCTTATTAGGGATGGAAATGATTGTCTTATTCTATACCTGCGTATTTCTCTGTGGGCTGGCGATTGGGTGCCTGATAGGCGGGGGCAGGGGATCTAACTGTTGTCTGTCCAGCGCTGTGATTCCCCTTGGTTTGAGTACTGACAATTCTGCCAGCGCTAGCCTCACCTATCTGGTTTGTGAGTATCATGTATAACTCGAGGCAAAATTTGTATCGTTACATTGTTGTGTAATGTTCTGTGCATCTACTGTGGGAAATCAGGGTATTTACCCGACCACATATAGTAGCGCACCTTCATGTTTGTGTATGTATGTTTCTCCTGCCTACTTCCTAAGTTCCGGAGAAAGACATGGGTTATATAAGAGACCTGATCCATTCTTATTAGGGATGGAAATGATTGTCTTATTCTATACCTGCGTATTTCTCTGTGGGCTGGCGATTGGGTGCCTGATAGGCGGGGGCAGGGGATCTAACTGTTGTCTGTCCAGCGCTGTGATTCCCCTTGGTTTGAGTACTGACAATTCTGCCAGCGCTAGCCTCACCTATCTGGTTTGTGAGTATTTTCTATATGAGCCTGCATGTATTTAACCACATTTTGCACAATACTCACGAAGGTCTACATCGCTAGACAGATAGAGGCTGTCCTCCTAACTCAATTGATTGTCTGTCAGAGAGAGAGAGAGAGAGAGAGAGAGAGAGCATTACGTCAAGTGAGGCCGTGTACACTTGCAACTCGGATTGAACCAGGGTAGAGTTCATCCCGAGTTCAACCCGGGTTGGTGCGTTTACACTTGCATTTAGAACCGGGGTTGACACGCCCAAAAGGAACACGACAAAGCATCTTAGGAATGGCATGGCGACCTTACCTCAAAAAAGACATCGCAGTGTTGGAAAAGGTGCAGAGGAGAGCTACAAGATCGATTACAGGGATTGGTCACCTGCCGTATGAGGAGAGACTGGCCTTTTGCAATTTGCAGAAATTGGAAGAAAGGAGAGACAGGGGAGATCTCATCGAGACTTTGAAGATCATAAAGGGACTTGAAAAAGTTTCTGCGGACATATTTTTTACTTCATGCCAGTCATCATTTTACCATAGAGGTCACAGCAGCAAACTGTTCAAAGGGAGGTCCAGACTGAATCTTAGAAAAAAACTTTTTTTCCCAAAGAGTTGTGAACCCATGGAATGCTCTGAAACAAACAATTGTCGAAGCTGAAACTGTCAACCAGTTCAAGAACCGCCATGATAAAGAGACAGTTAAGGGGGTTAAAATAAGTTCTCAAACTTCCTACCCCGTCGGCCGCGCTCAGTGGCCACTCAGGTAAATTCAGGTAAATGCATCATGGCGCCCTCCACGAGGCAACACGTTATCGTAGCTCATGATGTTCTTTGGCTCTTGCGGTTTGATGGTGACCGTCTTTCTTTTTATTTTAATTATTTAGGTGTGCTATGAAAATTGATCAATGATGCAGAGTTTATGAATCAGCTAATATTACAGATATTTTTCTCTTACCTTTAGTTCCTGTCACCGTATTTTTTCAACGGCCCGCCCAGCTGTAGTGTACGACAATTCTAAGTTTTTACTGATAAAAACCAGTTCAAGCCATTCCTATCGGCTGCTAGAAACATTACGTGTCCCAAAACACCGCGGGTCACTTCTGATAAGCAACCCCGTCCTTCTGAGGAGCATAAATATTATACGGCCAGCATGAGGCATAGATCCTCATGAGCCCCCGCACTTGCGGTGATCCTCATGAGCCCCCGCACTTAATCCACTTGATCTGTTTTGCTGGGAAGGGCTGTTCCGTTTGTATCGCACGAGTCGAAACACCCACCCAGTGAGTAGTGCAGTTTGTTAATTTATAGTCAACCGCGAGTCTAAATTTGTCTTATTCGACGACCGACCGCTGCGATTCGCAGTTCCAAGCCATAGCAGGCTGCAGCTCTGGGAATGGCTCCTGCAAGTCTCCTTGGGGCCAGGGACTTTGCTAGACACAAAGCAGATCCTGCAAATTATGCTCTCTTTCTGTTCGTTATTATGGTTTAAAAATCCCATAGGATTTGCTTGGTATTTTTGAAATCATATGCCGTATTAACACTTCCTACGTTACCTGCGTCCACAAAGCGTTGTGTGTTCTCCCCCCCCCCTCCCTCCATGCTGGTTTGCAAGGCGATAAAAGAGGCACGCGTAATCAGGCAATTTCTCAAAAGTGAACACGATCCAACTGCAAGAGACATAGATCCTCATGAGCCCCCGCAGTTGCGGGGGCTCATGAGGATCTATGTCTCTTGTTGAGACCAACTTGTATCCAAGTTCCTCGGACGAATGTGGCTTTTTGTTGTTGATTCACTGAACAGTAATTCAGAAACAATATATGCGTCCAGTGGCAGTGAAGGGTTTAACAGTCACACAGAAGCTGATAAATGCTCGCACATCTTTTTCTCAAAAACTGACGATGTTTCACGTGCATTTGACACGTTCGTGGAAATTGATGAATCGTTGTCTATTGTTCCCTGTACAGTGGACTGTCTAAGGTCAATTTTAACCCATTTGGATCGAAAGAACATTGTCTTTTATTAGTGTACTTGCGACGATAAACAATGACACAAAAAAGTGGGGTGGCCCTTAAGTTTTGACCATTAGTATATTTGCAAAATAATTTTTGTCTCAACCTTCCCCAAATTGATGTCTCAATGTGCCCAGATTTTTATTTTTGATTGTGCCAAAAATGTTGAGTTTTCTGGTCTGATATTTGATTTTAACTGTGAACACTCATTATTTTGCTTAAACTATAGTTAACGATCTAACTTTATGTGTATGTGTTTGTGATTCGAACTAGAGTGCTGCATCTCAAACTGCCCCATCTGTGTCTCAACCTGCCCTACTCAGTGTCTCAACCTGCCCTGGGGTGTATCAACCTGCCCCGGTTTAATCAGCGTTTTTTAATCAGTTATTGTGGCAAAACTGTCGAATATTATGTTCATTTTTTGTTTTGTATGTGCCAAAACGATTTAGTTTCCATTATTAGTTTATTTCGCGGCTCTATCTTAAATAAGGCCTGCCTGAGAATGAAAAGAGACTTTTGTGTCTTGCCCTGCCCCGGTCTCCCCTGTCCTTATTGCAAAAGTGTCATCAGCCGGGTGCGCGTAAGTCGTCATTCCTGAAACAGGAATTTAATGTCCTCTGAACACTACATTACAGTTCATAAGACAGATCGACCGTGACAGTTCAAAGGTGGTGCCAGAATAGTGTAGCAGAGGAGCCCTCTGCTAATGCTATCACTAGTTACTACCAGCGAGTCAGAGCTCAGTGGTTTAGTGCACGCTTGGCGCACTGTGAGCGAGAATTTTGCTGACTTAGCTAGTTGGTGTGTAGCGGACTACACGCGCGAAGCTGTGACGTAGTTTCCGGACCCAGAGGCTGTTAGCCTATATAAAGCGGCCGATTCTCAGTCTCGGGGAGAGTGTGAATAATGCTCTCCACCCCTCCCCCCCCCCCCCTGTGAGCGATTGTGAATAATGATCTGACACATTCCAGTCCCCTTCCCCCCGTGAGCGATTGTGAATAATGATCTCTCACATTCCAGTCCCCTTCCCCCCGTGAGCGATTGTGAATAATGATCTCTCACACTCCAGTCCCCTTCCCCCGTGGGCGATTGTGAATAATGATCTCCTACACTCCCCGGCCCTACCCCACGAGACAATTGTGAATAATGATTTCCTCAACCACCCCGGCCCTACCCCACGAGGCGATTGTGAATAATGATTTCCTCAACCACCCCGGCCCTATCCTATAGAGACAGTAGCGTTTTAGTTCCAATTCGCCTAAATAGGGCTTAGGACGTGTTAGGACGGCGCTAGGTTTTATTGGTAAGTGCGTATAGGTGTTAGGCCTAGGAGTTAGGTTCGCTAGGAATCGTAGTCATAGGAGATAGGTCTGCTAGGTGTCGTAATCGAAGGTATAGGTGTTATGCCTATGTGTGTTTAAGGTTATTGGCACTTGCACTGGTTTGACTAATATTGATTATGTTCAGTGTTTGTTTCATCATGAATGCTTTTCTGGTATAAATAAATCTTGGAACCTTACTTCTTCTACCTTATGATGCTCGGCTAGAGTGAGAGCAAGACTGAGACTGTGCGTGTGTATGTGCGAGAAGTTTGTGTGTGTGTACGGTCAGTGCATGTATGACGGTGTGACTGATCGTGCGAGCGCACGTTAGCAGCTCAGTAGCGCGTAACAGCAACAAACACCAAATCCAGTCAAAATAGGGTTTTTCTGGATACTGTTGGCCGGTTTTGGCCGGGGTCCTCTTTTGTCGTTTTTTTTTTGTTTTTTCCTCTATTTAACCTAAGGCCGGGGCCAGAGACCACCACCCTGACGGGCTAATGGTCCCTGCAGCTGCCGTTCTAGTCTACCACGCCTTAGCTATCCTCGGGGAAGAACACTGGCTATGCTAGGAAAATAACTTGGTGAACAGAGCTACCAACAGCTCTGCCACCGGTCGGCTTTGTTCTGTACTTGCTTGACTGAACTCTAGAGCGCGTCCTCTCCTCTCTGCTGCTGTGCTCTGAATCACCCACGACCACCTCCCCGAGACTATGCTATGCTATTTTAGAAAGGGATCGGGACTTCCAGCTTTCGCCGATTTCGTCCAGGGGGGGTGGGGCGGGGGATGGGGGGGGGGGTTTATTTTGACTATTGCTGATGTACGCGCATCGCTTTATTCTATCCTTCATCATGCCTGTCCGCGCCTTGGGCGGTTGGGTCGTTGGGGAGAGCCCGTGCTCCAGTGGGTGTCCGGGTCCCGGTCTCGCTGGGTCGGTGGTGTTGTCTGCCTTCTCTCTCCTTCCTTGTTTGTTTATATGTACTTAACTAGGGGGTGCTCGTTGAGCAGGTGTATTGTGAGTTTGGTGGTGGTGGACCATGTTGTAGGGTCAGGGTTTATGAGGCCTTCTAACGTGAGGGGCGTGTTCAGTCTTTCTGCTATTGTGGCTCTGGTTTCTTCTATATTTTGGCAGTCTAATAGTACGTGCTCCGTAGTGAGTATGTGGCCGCATGTGCATACTATTTGGTTCGGGTGGACTAGGTATCTTTCGCCCCCCAATCGGACTCTTGTTAGCCGTGATTGGTCTTTCCTCTTGCCTTGAAGAAGGGTGGGTATGTTGTTAAGTACCCTTGTGAGATTTTTCCGTCTCCCTCTTTTGGTCTGGTGGAATTCTTTTACCCATAGTTTTTGAAAGGCGGGTCTGAGTGCATTGGACCTCTCGTTAGCTGACAGTGGTAGGTTGAAGAAGGTCGATTCTTGATCGAGGCCTTTCTTCGCTACTCTGTCTGCACTTTCATTACCTGGGATCCCCACGTGGGAGGGC
>BTPG01000005.1:53208247-53268247 GCA_036245525.1 Semisulcospira habei
TCTCCAGGGGAGAGTGTGAATAATGCTCTCACTTTCTCAGTCCCCCGCGCGGCTCTGTGGAGCGTATGTGGAATAATGACATCTCTCATCGATTCCAGTCCCCCTCCCCTGCCCTTCCCACTCCCGTGAGCGCTGTGCAATACTGATCTCTCTACCATCCAGTCCCCTTCCCCCCCCCCCACTCCCCCCCCGCTCCCCCACCCCCTCACTACACCCCCCCAACCCCCTCCCCCCTCCCCAAACCCACACGCGACCCACACTTCACACTGGCAATCCCCTCGCACTCCCGCCAAGTTCACCTCACCCCCCCCCCTCCCAACAGATATTGCCCTGCTGGGCGGTGAGCGATTGTACGTATCATATGATCTCACCCTACATGCTCCGGCAGCCTACCCCGTCCCCCCGATGGGGACGATTGTGATATTAAATGATCTATACCTCACTACACCTCCCTCCCCTAGACCGCAATTACCCCACACAGCAGGGCAATTTGTCGACAATAATGATTTCCTCAACCACCCCGGCCCTACCCCACGAGGCGATTGTGAATAATGATTTCCTCAACCACCCCGGCCCTATCCTATAGAGACAGTAGCGTTTTAGTTCCAATTCACCTAAATAGGGCTTAGGACGTGTTAGGACGGCGCTAGGTTTTATTGGTAAGTGCGTATAGGTGTTAGGCCTAGGAGTTAGGTTCGCTAGGAATCGTAGTCATAGGAGATAGGTCTGCTAGGTGTCGTAATCGAAGGTATAGGTGTTATGCCTATGTGTGTTTAAGGTTATTGGCACTTGCACTGGTTTGACTAATATTGATTATGTTCAGTGTTTGTTTCATCATGAATGCTTTTCTGGTATAAATAAATCTTGGAACCTTACTTCTACCTTATGATGCTCGGCTAGAGTGAGAGCAAGACTGAGACTGTGCGTGTGTATGTGCGAGAAGTTTGTGTGTGTGTACGGTCCGTGCATGTATCATGACGGTGTGACTGATCGTGCGAGCGCATGTTAGAAGCTCAGTAGCGCGTAACAGCAACAAATACCAAATCCAGTCAAAATAGGGTTTTTCTGGATACTGTGGTCGGTCCATTGCGCAAGCAACTTTGGCTTTTTGAACACAACGCGAGGCAAGTAAACACGGATTTTAGTTGTGCGCATACGAGACCAGAGTAGACTTATAGCCTACTCTCCACAGCAATCTTCAGTCCTCCCCTAGACCACAAAAGGAATTCGGACTTAAACTCTGTAGGCACTTGAGTACTGCATTAGATGGGCAGTTTTTGTCTATCTGATAAACTATTTAAGTCGCCTACACCCAGTCACTGAGTCCGGTTACAAAAATTGGTGCCGTGACCAGGATCGTTGTTTGATAAAGGTAGTTTGAGCTGTGAGTTCAAGACTATGTGCTGTGCCAGCGGCAGACTAGCTGTGTCACTGTCGACACGTCTTTTCCGTTAGCGTGGTACCGGTACTGGCAGGGAGCGTTTTCATTAGTACCAGTCGTGAGACTTTTAGTCCTGGAAACATTCCGAGTTTGAAGTTGGTTTTAGTTTGGTTTAGCGGTTCGTGTTGTAGTCTGTCTGTGTGGAAAACGCAGTTGAACAAGCGACGTTTTCACTACACGGATAGCGGGGTTCAGTCTACACGATGGGTGCAGTCTTAGGATTCCTTAGGCTTCTTGTTCCAAGCTGGTTGGTGTCAAGTAGTTCTAAAAGTCAGGATGGTAGAAGAAGGAGTAAACCTAGAAGGTCGGCGAAGAGCATCAGGCACTCGGTTTACAGTGAGTCAGATAGCAGTAGCGAGGAAAGCTCATGCAGTCACAGTAGTCGTTGCTCACAAAGGAGCATGATGAACAGGAACACTACGAGAAATAGATCCTTTCTGAATGATAGTGGTAACTCGTCTAGGAGAGAGAGGGTGCCTGAGATATTCACTGGCACAAAAGGAGACTTGAAAGATTGGCTTTGCCATTTCGAGACATGTGCAAGATGGAATGGTTGGGACTATAGCGAGAAAGGAGTGAATCTAGCTATGTCACTCCGGGGTCCAGCACAACAGGTGTTAGGTGAGCTTGCACTAGAGAGAATAGAGGACTATGACGCTATCAGGTCGGCCCTTGAACGTCGTTTTGATCCCGCTGAGAAAGAGAATCTTCGTAGAGTGGAGTTCAGGTCAAGGATGAAAAGAAGAACGAGAGTGTGACCGAATACGGGTTTGCTTTAAACCGCATTGCTAGTAGTGCATACCCTAGGATGCCTATTGAAGCGAGAGAAACCATAGTCATAGATCAGTTTGTTAGTGGTCTTCCCTCTAGAGACTTGAGAAGGCATGTGCAGTTCAATCATCCCGCGACAATACACGAGGCAGTAGCACTGGCTAGTGAATTTGAGTCGTTTGATGAGAGATTTGATAGCAGGAAACCAGAAGACCCAGAGAGACATGGTGATGTTGCTGCTAAGGGTGTTAGAAGTCTCGAAGAGAAAGATTCAGCTGAGGCAGGCTTAGCAAAGGCTTTCCAGAACCTTAGCGACAGACTTACTTCTGAGATTCAGAAAGTAACGAAAGCGCTGACTCGTCAGTCGGCAGGAGACAAGAATAGAAGAAATGTTGATGTTGTTTGTTATAAGTGCAAAGAGAAGGGGCACTATGCCAGGCAATGCCAGAAAAGTGAAGACAGAGACGGGAATGAGTCTGTGCGTAACGAAAACGCGCCAGGCCAGGGAAACTAGGGCGGGCGGAGCTCTCAGCAGCCAGGGACTCGGCCCAATTAACAAGTGATGACGGCTGTTTAGAGAACGCGAAGGGGCAGCGTTTATGTGTACTGTCAAACACTGGATGCTGGATGGCACCAGTAGCGATAGGAAAGGTTTCCTTAGACTTTTTAGTAGATAGCGGGTCTGCTGTCACAGTCATTAGTGCCAGAGATTTCAAGCTAGTCAACATGGAAAGATCGGTTATGAAGAAAAGTAAGTTAAATCTTTGCACAGCTAGCGGTGATACTTTAGAAATTCAGGGTGAAATAACGCTTTGCTTGAAAGTAGGAGGGCAGAGGTTTAGGCATGATGTAGTAGTTGCAGACTTAGGCAGTTCGTCAGGTATTCTAGGCACTGATTTCATGCAGAAATACGGTGGCGTGCTAGACTTAGCGCGAGGTACTTTGATGATACGCAAGCAGGTGGTTCGGCTGAAGAAAGAGAGTTCAGGTACAAGTGCAGAGGTTAAAGTATGTAAACTCACTAGGGTTCCCCCTAGGTCTGAAATGTTTTTGAAGGCATCTTTCGTTCAGCCGTGTCCGAGTACAGAAAGCTGATGGTCTGTTAGAAGGTGTTGAGAGTTTCAGGAGTGAAACAGGGCTAGTAGTTCCAAGGTGCATGGTTCAGGTGTCACAAGAAGAAATCCTTGTTCCTGTTACCAACTTTACTGATAAAGAGATTGTAGTGAAGCCAGATACAGTTGTGGCGTCCATAGAATCTGGTTTTTCAGTGAACTCTTTGTCGACTAGTTCTGAAAAGAAAGAAGAAGTGGTCTATATGGATGACAAACTCCCTAGTCACTTAGTGGATTTGGTCGCTAACGTTTCGTCAGATGTTAGCGAGGAGACAAAAGGCAAATTGAAAGAGACGCTCTTAGAGTTTCAAGATGTTTTCCAGTCTCCAGGTGGACAACTTGGACGGACAAACAAAGTGAAACACACTATTGACACAGGAGGTGGCAAACCCGTCAAGTTGCCCCCTCGTCGTATTCCCGTAGCTCAGAGAGAAATAGTGGAGGAGGAAATAGACAAAATGTTGAAACAAGATGTCATAGAACCCAGTGACAGCCCCTGGGCTGCTAACGTGGTACTTGTCAAGAAAAAGGATGGTACAACTGGGTTCTGCGTTGACTATAGGAAGTTGAACCAGTTGACACGCAAAGATGCTTATCCTTTACCCCACATTGGTGACTCGCTTGATGCTTTGTCAGGTTCGTGTTGGTTCTCAACTCTTGACTTAGCTCAGGGTTTCTTCCAAGTTGAGATGGATGAAAATGATAAACAGAAGACAGCGTTCTCTACACATAAAGGTCTTTTCCAGTTTAAGGTCATGCCATTTGGGCTATGTAACAGTCCAGCTACTTTTGAGAGACTCATGGAGATGACTTTAAGTGGTGTTCTTTTTGAGAGATGTCTAGTCTACATTGACGATGTCATTTGTCTAGGCAGGACAGAGGAACAGGCACTGGAAAATCTCAAAGTTGTTTTGAAGAAGTTCAGAGATGCCAATTTGAAGCTCAAGCCCTCGAAATGTTCGTTGATGCAGAGCGAATGCGCTTTTCTAGGGCATGTGCTTTCAAAAGAAGGGACAAAGTGTGACCCAAAGAAAGTAGAGGCAGTTGTTAACTGGCCTGTCCCTACTTGTGTTTCAGAAGTCAGAAGCTTCTTAGGGATCACATCATATTACAGAAAATACATTTGTGGTTTCGCTGAGATAGCTAGTCCTTTGACAAACTTGACTAGGAAAAATCAGAAGTTTGTTTGGTGCGAACAGTGTCAGCAAGCTTTTGAGAAACTGAAAGTGGCTTTAGTGTCTTCTTCCGTTCTTGCTTATCCGACAAGAGAGGGCAGGTTCATTCTTGATACAGATGCGTCAGCAAATTCCATTGGTGGCGTATTGTGTCAGATTCAGGATGGAGAGGAAAAAGTGATTGCTTATGCAAGTTGCGCTCTGTCTAAGAGTAGGCAGAGGTACTGTACCACATACAGAGAGCTGTATGCAGTGGTGAGGTTTGTGAAGTACTTTTCTCATTATCTTTGGGGACGTCCGTTTCTGGTTCGGAACGATCACAGTTCCCTTAGGTGGTTGAAGTCCTTTGATCAGGCTGAAGGCATGGTAGCTAGATGGATAGCTACGTTGGACACCTACGATTTTCAGATAGAGCACCGGAGAGGCGCCCTACATGGAAATGCGGACGGGTTGTCGAGGATCCCAAGGAGATGTTGTCAGAGAGAGGAGTGTGATCAGTGTGCTAAGAGGCATGTGAGAGTGGTGACACGTCGGCAAGCACGTGGTCATGACTTAGCTGATGGTGGGAAAGCTAGCGGTTCTCAGAGGAACGCTGCTTCACCGAAGGGTGAAGATGTTCCGCGTGCGGACCCAACTATCAGTGAAAGTCAGGGCGACACTACCACCGACAGGTCAAGTGTAGAGGTCAGGGAAGATGAATCGGTTCAGAGTGATTCTGCCTCAGTGTCTAAAGGGGAAACCGTAGATTCTGCTCAGTCTTCTGCGTTTGGTCCTGGCATGCAGGAAAGCAAGTGGTTAGCCAGCTGGTCTCGTGAGGACTTAGAGATGTTCCAAAAGAGAGATCCAGTGACTAGCATTCTAATAGCTCTGATAGAGAAAGGAGAGAAGCCTCCTAGGACAGAAGTTAGCAAGTATAGCGCAGCTGTCAGAACACTAATTGCTCAGTGGGACAATTTGAGAGTAAGGACGGTTTACTATACGTTGTGCCTGACAAGTGCCTTACTCAGGAAAGGGTACTATTACTAGTAGCCCCAGCTGAGATTAGACAAGAAGTGTTACGTATGTCACATGACATAAGATGTGCAGGCCACTTAGGCCGCGACAAGACCCTGGCAAATATCAGACGACACGTGTACTGGCCAGGCATGGCGGATGACGTTGCCAGATGGTGCAGACAGTGCGACATGTGTGCAAGAAGGAAGCCGGGTCCGGGCAGGGCGAAGCTTCCTATGCAGCACGTGAACGTGGGTATGCCCATGGAGAGGATAGCCATAGACATCCTGGGTCCACTGCCCATATCACACGACGGGTTCGAGTATATTATGGTCGTCGAAGACTATTATTCGAAGTATGCAGAGGCGTATTGTCTATCAGACCATACAGCCCAGACGGTAGCAGACAAGCTGTTAACAGAGTTTATCTGTAGATTTGGTATTCCTCTAACTATCCACACAGACCAGGGTAGAGAGTTCGAATCCCACTTGTTCAGATATCTCTGTGAAGCGTTAGGTTCTAGCAAGACGAGAACCACACCATATCACCCAGAAAGTGACGGGATGGTGGAAAGACAGAATAGAACCATCCAACAGATGCTCTCAGCATATGTAAACGAGAACCGTGATGATTGGAGCGATCACCTCGACCTGATCATGATGGCATATAGAGCTTCTGTCCACCATTCAACAGGGTGTACGCCCAATTTAATTGTTTTTGGTAGAGAAGTCAATCTCCCATTGACAGTCGAACTTGGTGTCTTCCCTACTAGAGATGCGTCTGAATGTCCCATAGAGTACGTACAATGGGTTCAAAACACGCTGGAACGAGTATTTCGTTTTGTACAAGAGAATTCAGAGGCTAGTGTCCAGCGGCAGAAACACTATCATGACAGAACGTGTAAAGAGAGACCAGTAGAGCCAGGAATGTGGGTCTGGAGATGGTACCCACCAAAAGCTAAACAGAAACTGGGTCTAGGATGGACAGGTCCTTACAGAGTCATGGAGAAAGTTGGCAGCAGTGTAGTAAAGATTGCTAAGAGCAGAAATGACAAGTCCATTGTAGTACATGTTAATGATGTCAAACCCTACGAGGGTAGAAACCAGCCACTCAGTGAGAATGAGAGTGAGTGTGCGACAGAAACTGGAAGCGAGAGTAGCGCGAGTGAGAGTCAGGAGGTGAGCGACCTAGATCTGATAGTTGCTGAAGAAAGGGATGAAGAGGAAACTCCTATCAGAACTAGAAGGGGAAGAGAAGTCAGGGCCCCTAGGAGATATTCCCCATCCTCGTCATAATTCTGAATTTGAGACTACGTTTTGTTGAATGCTACGTGCTCAATATTATGATTTTTATGTATTGCGCGTTCAAATTAGTTCATATGTAACACATTTTGATATTCTGAACTAACAGTGATTAATATTTTGTGCATATTTTGTTGCAAGACTTTTGGTACCAATTTTGTATGGTGCTTAAACTTTGTTTTGTGGAGCCACCGTGGTGGTGCGCATTGGTTTTTGTGTTCGTTTGTTTGGAAATATTTTGAATTTGGTTTCAGCGACTCTTGACCCAATGTCAGGAGAGTATTGTGGTCAGTGAGACACGCGCGTGTCTCACATGTCCGAAATAATTTCGTGAGATGGCGGCATCTCACGGGGAAGTTCGTGCTGGCTCTAGTCGGCTTCCCTAGAGACCCTTTGAAAGTGAGTTGGGCCCCCAGCTCACATTGTCCGTTAAGATGCACCTGAGACAGGCGTCTGTCTCGTACCTGTCTTGGAGTAAGCCAGTGGCTCTAACTGGAAACTCCAAGACGAGAGTGTTGCCCGGTCGGCTCTGACAAGGTAACCTCTCAGGTCACGCGAGCCAACGGAAAAGGACTCTAAACATCAAGAAAGACCAAGCACATTCTCCAAGGACGAACAATGCCATGACTGAGTATCAGTTAAGTTTGTTTCTTTTTAGATGTCTCCTTTGCATGCATACATTTTTTTGTGTTGAATTAGAAATGTTTTTGATCTTCCATTTTGTTGTCGTCGTATTGATTTGTGCATGCCTAGACGTCTGGATCATATATTATTTTTTACAATATGCATACCATATATCATTTTGCACAATATGCGGATCATATATTCTCCTTATAATAATTATGTAATCGTCTGACTACGCTGTTTTGAAGGTTTTGTACCTCAGCAACAAACTGGGTCTGGTTGCTTGTTTTTGTACTGTATTTTGGAACTCTTTGGCATACGATTTTTGAATATTTTTGCTTGGGTTTTGTACTCGATTTTACCTCAGGAATTTGCACTTTGAAATCGTCGGATTTCACTGGTGCTAATGTTGGGCGTGTGTTACGTGAGCCAGTTTGCTCACATGGATTTTGAGAATTCCATGAGATACGGACCAAATGCTATAAGGCTGATTTTTGGCCTTTATGTTTTTTGTGTGTGGCAGACTAAGTAAGTTTTGGACTTTGCTATGGTTGCATTGTTGTGTATCAGCTCGCAGTACTTTAATTTTGGTTTTGAAACCTCGTTTCTTTAGTTGTTGCTTTTTTTTGTGTGTGGATTATTTCATGCAGTGGCTATGCATTTTGAGTGGTGCTGAAGCTTGTTGATTGTCACGAGCGCATCACGGTTGCCGCTGAAATGGTTGCTCATGCGTGTTCATGATCAGGGATCATGTTTTGAAATGTTTTTTGAATGTCTTATTAATTTGGACTTCAGTTTGATTTTGTTTTGAATTTTCTTGTGCATGCATCACGATTTTATTTTGTTGAATTTGTGGAACTTCTTTTGAATTTGGATTTTACTTTGCATGCCAGAAGTAATTTTCTTGAACTTGGTGCATTTCATTTAGTTTGTACGACTTTATTCCTTTTGTTTGACTAATGTGTCGTGCACATTAGGTCTTAAGGAGGAGGGAGTGTAGCAGAGGAGCCCTCTGCTAATGCTATCAATAGTTACTACCAGCGAGTCAGAGTTCAGTGGTTTAGTGCACGCTTGGCGCACTGTGAGCGAGAATTTTGCTGACTTAGCTAGTTGGTGTGTAGCGGACTACACGCGCGAAGCTGTGACGTAGTTTCCGGACCCAGAGGCTGTTAGCCTATATAAAGCGGCCGATTCTCAGTCTCGGGGAGAGTGTGAATAATGCTCTCCACCCCTCCCCCCCCCCCCCTGTGAGCGATTGTGAATAATGATCTGTCACATTCCAGTCCCCTTCCCCCCGTGAGCGATTGTGAATAATGATCTCTCACATTCCAGTCCCCTTCCCCCCGTGAGCGATTGTGAATAATGATCTCTCACACTCCAGTCCCCTTCCCCCGTGGGCGATTGTGAATAATGATCTCCTACACTCCCCGGCCCTACCCCACGAGACAATTGTGAATAATGATTTCCTCAACCACCCCGGCCCTACCCCACGAGGCGATTGTGAATAATGATTTCCTCAACCACCCCGGCCCTATCCTATAGAGACAGTAGCGTTTTAGTTCCAATTCACCTAAATAGGGCTTAGGACGTGTTAGGACGGCGCTAGGTTTTATTGGTAAGTGCGTATAGGTGTTAGGCCTAGGAGTTAGGTTCGCTAGGAATCGTAGTCATAGGAGATAGGTCTGCTAGGTGTCGTAATCGAAGGTATAGGTGTTATGCCTATGTGTGTTTAAGGTTATTGGCACTTGCACTGGTTTGACTAATATTGATTATGTTCAGTGTTTGTTTCATCATGAATGCTTTTCTGGTATAAATAAATCTTGGAACCTTACTTCTACCTTATGATGCTCGGCTAGAGTGAGAGCAAGACTGAGACTGTGCGTGTGTATGTGCGAGAAGTTTGTGTGTGTGTACGGTCAGTGCATGTATGACGGTGTGACTGATCGTGCGAGCGCACGTTAGCAGCTCAGTAGCGCGTAACAGCAACAAACACCAAATCCAGTCAAAATAGGGTTTTTCTGGATACTGTGGTCGGTTCATTGCGCAAGCAACTTTGGCTTTTTGAACACAACGCGAGGCAAGTAAACACGGATTTTAGTTGTGCGCATACGAGACCAGAGTAGACTTATAGCCTACTCTCCACAGCAATCTTCAGTCCTCCCCTAGACCACAAAAGGAATTCGGACTTCTGTAGGCACTTGAGTACTGCATTAGATGGGCAGTTTTTGTCTATCTGATAAACTATTTAAGTCGCCTACACCCAGTCACTGAGTCCGGTTACAATAGCATGGCTCCTAAAGGCGCCAAGCTATTTTGGCACCCCCTTTGAACATTGTGGTCGTCTATAATTATGTGATATTATGGTGTAGTGCGTCAGCACATAATTGATTACGTTGCCAAGGTTCCAGTGTTGCTGTGAGTATACAGAACTTGCGAAAGTTTGCTAACATTGAGTCATGCACACATGCAGGCACGTACACACACACACACACACACACACACACACACACACACACACACACACACACACACACACACACACACACACGCACACACAGACACACACACCACACACACGCGCGCACACACACACATATACACACACAAACACAGACACATACACACGCACAAACACACAACTCACACACACACGCGCGCGTGCGCGCGCGCGCAAGTACACACGCACATACACACACACACACACGCACGCACACACGCATGCACGCTCGCACACATACACACACATTCCACCCAGCAAGCTTAGATGTAAAATATTAAGAGGTCGTGCTTCAAACCACATATGTCGATGTTGTACACCTTCTACCGCGTCTCCAAGGCGGACGCTATAGAGCACAAAATGTCAAGATGTTTCGCTTGTGTTCCTGGGCAATACACTCCCAGCTAGAGGATTGTCAGGGTGTGTGGATGCATTGAATTGCCTCCCATGTGTAGGTGACTACATTCCAATTTCAAAGGGCTTTCATTTTCATTTCCAGACAATAAAAATTGAAAGTGTAATATATTATGGCTTGACAATGCTGTAACAAACAGTTGCTGTAGTCTCAATGTTCTGGTTCAAGTCAACCGATGACAGCAGCCTTCGCCCCGAGACAAGGTTCCGTGCCTTGTAACGGTTCCTTTTAGTACATCCTCCCCCCCACCCCCTCCCCTTACCCCCATCATCCGTCCCAAACCCCAGACATACACCCCCTTAACAATGGGCTGTGTGATAGCAATCTAGGTCGAGTAATTTATATGTATTTTACAGCCATTGACAGGAACATTTATCAACGACAACCGATTTCCATTTTTGCATTAGTCTAGTTAGCGCTAGGCGGAAATGACGCGTAACTCACGGCTGCTATTTATCACGACGATACCGTTCGACCGAAAAGACGCGTATTTTCCGCCGAACGGTATCCTACGTGGCAGTCAATGGGGTTAACAGCAGTAAGAACTTGAAATCACCTCATGAATTCACCTCATGAAATCACCTCATGAAATCACCCCATTAAATCACCTCAAACCTTTCTCGTACACACGAACCTAGGGATCGCCGTAGGTATGAAATACAATACTATAGTGACGAGCAAAAGAAATGCAAAATGTTTTGTTTTGTTTTAATCCGAAGTGTTTCGATGATTCCAAAAATGTCGCATTTCGTTTGCCCGTCAGTGTTGCATTGTACTACATACCTACGGCGATCCTTATAATTATATGGACGGCTGTAAAATAAATATAAATTACTAAATTGCTATCAGTCAGGCCATTGCTCCGGTTGTATTTGGCCGAAGTTTGGGGCAGTGGATGAGAGGAGGGAGTTGGAGTAAGGGGGCGGGGTGGAGGGGGGGGGGGCAGGAGGAAGGGCAAGGAATGTGCTAAAAGGAACCCTTTCGGGGTCGGGGTCGGGGAGGTGAAAATTATCGTAAAGACTTTGCAAGACCCACGAAAACTAGATTTCAGTTTTTCACCATCTGTTTCGATTTCTTTTTGACAGATCAAGGAGAACCCAGTCACAGAAACCAGAAACACTGTATTATGTGCTACGGTTTGACCCCATCCCTTCTTCCCAACCCCCCCCCCCCTCACCCGAAACTCTCCCCCTCAATGCGCTATCTATATGTCAAAACTTAAGGGCAACTTTTTATCGCTGACGCACCGACAGCACCACACAAATAATGTAACAATACTTGGAGTCAGTACTTTGCTAATTTATTCTGTAACAATTTCATTTAAGTTTTGAGAAAATCAAGCATTTGTAACAACAGCAGTACGTTAGAATGTTCACCCACCCATCATTTAAAAAGACACACAAGACTGGTCCAGTCAGTAGCGAGTGAACCCACCGTTTGCAGCCAAGCATTCAATGCAGCGTTGACGCATGGAGTTCACCAGGGTTCGGAGAACATGTTGTGGGATCGCTTCTCACTTTTGATGCAGGAACTGAGTCAGCTGGGGGACGCCTTCAGGTAGGGGCGTGGGGGTGGGGGGGGGGGGGTGGTTGCTGACTACACGTTGCCCCAGCACGTCCCAGATCAGGTGAACGAGCTGGCCACTCCATCCTCATGATGCCCCGTTGCTCAAGGTACTCATCCACTACACGGGCGCGATGAGGTCGAGCGTTGTCGTCCTGCAGACCAGCTTTGTCGCCTAAGGCTTGGAGAGCTGGCTGGATGAGGAGCTGCACAATCTTGTCCCGATAGCGCAGTCCAGTCAGGGTGCCTCGAATGACGCGGAGGGGGGGGGGGGGGGGGGTCCTGCCTTCCCTGCTGAAGCCTGCCCAGAGCATGACTGTGCCTCCTCCGTAGCCATCCACCTCTTGGACGCATCCATCCGTGAATCACTCGCCCTGGCGCCTCCAGACCCTCACCCTGCCGTCGTTGAAGGACACAGCGAACCGTGATTCATCAGTAAATAGAAACTGAGTCAATTGGAGTCTGCTCCACCTCACATGTTGACGACACCAGCCAACCCGGGCTCTGCGATGAGCTGGAGTGAGGGGTATTCTCACTGCTGCTCTGCATGAAGCCAGACCAATTTCGCGCAGACGTCGGCAGAGTGTGCTTCTGCTGACGTTAACGTTTGCAGCTTGCATCAGTTGACGTCGCAGAGTGGTTGACGTGACAGTTCGGTCGCGCAGAGCCGCCACACAGAGGTATCTGTCCTCCCTTCTGCTGGTGCAGCGCGGGCGTCCTGAGCAGGGTCGTCGTTCTGCCCTTCCAGTTTCTTGGAATCGTGCCAGCAGCCGCTGGATCACTGAATGGGACACCCCATGATGTCTCCCAACTTCTCGTCCGGAAATTTCATCCTACAGCCATGCTAACGCCCTGCCTTGATCTACTGGCATTAGTCTTCGACGTGGTGGCATGGTTAGGAATTTGACAATTATGCCCTACTGTACCGGTATTTGTAGCGAAACAGAGGTGCTCAGTGTTCACGACTGACCCTTTTAGCACGTGCATCACGACTTTACCGAGTTTTTCCACCTGCCTGCCTTTGGTACGCTTGCCAATATCGCACAGCTTTTCACAAAAACTGACGATGTTTCACGTGCGTTTGACACGTTCGTGGAAATTGATAAATTGTTGTACTGTTATCTGTACAGTGGACTGTCTAAGATCAACTTTTAACCCATTTGGATCGAAAGAACATTGTATTTTATTATCGTACTCGCGACGATAAATAATTGCACAACAAGTCGGGTGGCCCTTACGTTTTGACCATTAGTATTTTATTACACATGTCTTCTCAACAATAAATAAATAAATAAATAAATAAACAAATAAATAAATAAATAGAATATTTCACTCATCCCTGACTCTCTAGCATGAACCATCAACCAGGCGAAAATTTAATCTGTCACTACCCATGCAGCGCCATGGTAAACAAGATGGGATGAACCATAACCTACAAAGTCCCTTCTATATGACAGCTGTCCTGTCAATGGTCTCTACCTTTTGTCTTTGACCTGATTTTTATGTTGAATTATCTCCTGTTGAAAAAGTCTCGCAGATCTGCCAATGCCTCCGTGCGTTCTATAAGTGGCGCAGGACATACGCGTCATTGATTTGTCAAACGTCATTAGTCATGACGTCTGTTTTAGTTTTTACGTAATTTTATATTTTACGTGATATGAGTTTCACTTTCGCTTCATAGGCTTCAGAAAATGGTGACAAAACTAGAACTTCACGGTACAATTTCAGTTTTGCTATAATTTGTGTGAAAGCAAGTTGACTTTACCTAGCTACATGATATACTATGTGGACGGGTCACCTGCATGCTCTTCTGAAAGCCTCGATGTGTGTGTGCGTGTTAGTGCGTGCGTGCGCGCGAGCTCCAAACATCTCCAAGAGGCATAGATCCTCATGCACCTAAAGGGCGCATGAGGATCTATTCCTCTTGGAGATGCGAGCATGTTTGTGTGTGTGTGTGTGTGTGTGTGTGTGTGTGTGTGTGTGTGTGTGAGAGAGAGAGAGAGAGAGAGAGAGAGAGAGAGAGAGAGAGAGAGAGAGAGAGAGAGAGAGAGAGAATGACGTCAATTTCAGAGTATTACGTCAGTGTCTGCATGGTGACGGTGTTGTCTCTTTTACGTCACCGCCGCTGTCTTATTTTCCTTAGAAGTAAAGCTTTTTTAGTGTTTGAATTTTTTTCTGAAAAGAATTAGTTTTTACTAAAGAAGTTGAAAGGATACAAAGCTGACTAACAAACTCATCCAATGTCTTTCTCCAAGCTAGCTATATGCAAAAGTTCAAGTAAATATGACACAAATTACGGACTCTAATCTGGGTCAACCGATTTCTTATAAACAGTTGTTTATGTCTTCAATGAGACATTCAATTACAATATGCTCGGAGGCTCTCTTAGCCACCCACTTAAGAAAGTATTTCAAGTTTCAAGTTTGTGTGTACAGAAATATCGGAGATACTCTTGTATACATATATACGCACACACATACATACGTACGCACATACATACATACATTCATGTGCACATACGGCGCTTGGCGCCTAATGTACGTTCAGCAGTGAGGTTAGCGTAACTAGACATGACGTAATTTTTATCTTGTTACTTCAATTGTTAGAGGTCTAGTCTCCCCGCCTTTGATGGTTGGCTGGTTGGTTAGTTCGGGATTTAACGCCCGCGGCACCGAAGTGATAATGGACGGCCCTGACGGGCGGGTTCTGGGGGACAGGGAAATCTATTGCCTATGGAGTACGACCTGAACACTGATCAACTCAGGCGCACTCCAACTGTGCCACTTTGATTTTCCAGGACCTTTCAACGGACATGATATTGAACAAGCCCGTCTTTTCCCCCCTGGATTGCGAGTACAGCTACCGGGGCCGGGACCGGGATTCGAACCCGCGACCCGGCGATTCCCTTCGCTCTCCTGCTCCGACGCCGAAGCGCCTGAGCTATATCGGACTCTATCTCGCCTTTGACATCGTGGACATGCTATTACATTCGCCCCACCGCGACCCGTCCTAAAAAAAATTCCTTCTATAAATAGAAGGGAGATAAAAACCCGGCGGTTGGTCATCTGTGAAAGGTACGCATGTCCGGTATTGAGGTATAGACTGAATACAACAATCTTCGTAAGGCTTGCCAGATTGGGAGCGCTCTTTTAAAAGTAGGGCAGAGGACGCTGTTAGTTTTATCACGAGTTAGGCTTTGCCAGTGGTTCTTGTCGCCTCGAGTATCCGTTCAGCGGGGTCAATGTCGTAGGCAAGAGTCGAGGGCTTCAGACGGAGACCCTTACCTCCGACATTGACACCCCTGACAGGGCCAGAGGGACTGAAAGAAGACAAATCAGGTTATCGCCTTTAACGTTGGCCCATTTACAGGGTTAACTCCTTAAAAGTTGACCCTTCACGGCCGGTGGCCACCACTCAAATTTTATACTCATTCAGCCCGACGCACGTATATCCCAAAGTTTGGAGGCGTCATCTAACGACTATGCAACCTGTTGTAGGAGATGGATCGACCACGATAATTCAAGGGTAGTGCCAGATTAGCTTGGCGCCGACAGGGCTGACTTGGTTAAAGCGACTAATAAAAGATAAATAAAGGGTTAACAGTTGGCAATGTCTGCTGTATATTTGCTGTTTGCATGTCTTACAACAATGCTACACATGTCTTACAACAATGCTACACATGTCTTACAACAATGCTAAACATGTCTTACAACAATGCTACACGTCTTACAACAATGCTACTCATGTCTTACAACAATGCTACACATGTCTTACAACAATGCTACTCATGTCTTACAACAATGCTACACATGTCTTACAACAATGCTACACATGTCTTACAACAATGCTACACGTCTTACAACAATGATACACATGTCTTACAACAATGCTACACATGTCTTACAACAATGCTACACGTCTTACAACAATGCTACACATGTCTTACAACAATGCTACACGTCTTACAACAATGCTACACATGTCTTACAACAATGCTACACATGTCTTACAACAATGCTACACATGTCTTACAACAATGCTACACATGTCTTACAACAATGCTACACATGTCTTACAACAATGCTACACAAACTCAAGGGACTAGTTTAACTATTGTTGAATTATGAAGTTTGACAGTCGCCAAGTTCTGCTTTTCTTATTTTTGCTACGCGGGAGCATTCCTCGATGGACAAAACGAAAGTAACGACACGTTTTTTACATGTGCCCTATTCGCACAGATTGAGAATAGATGGGCAGAACAGTTTTAGTTGAAGAAAACATTAAGAATCCGTCGAGCTTGTACTGGCAAATTTTAGCAATCAAACCTCGCCCTAGATTTAACAGCTTCAAAAAACGGCACAGACGTAATGCCCACTAGAATTTCAGCGAATTTTAGATGTAGGCCTAAACAAAGCCATTAAGAGCTTTGTTAATCATGGGTCGTGAAGATCTGTGTCTCTTGCAGATGAGTAGTGGGTGTTCCGGCAATGGGTTAACCATTTGTTATCTACTCAGTGATAAGAGATGGCTTTTCATGTTTTTCAATTTCGCGTTCATGTCTTCAGTGTCAAAAGATAGGCCTGTTGAGTCCGTTTTGGCATGGAGTGGTTACTTTTTTTGTTTCAAAGTCCAAAGAAAGTTTGCGCTTGTGGAATCAGTATAACAATTTCATGTCGTTTGTGCAGTCTTCATACTTTCAATCTGTAATAGAAGAACTCAGAACTCAAAACACTTTATTCGGTAGGTCAACGACCCATTCGAATTGGAGTGAGATTACATAAATGAAAAAACAAATGAAAACACAAGAAAGGAAACAGACAAGATATCAACAAAAAAGCAATTTCTTCTTGGAAATGGTACTCATAATATAATGATCACACACACACACAACAACAACAAAAAAGCCATTTCATCACCCACACCACCGTTTTGCTAAACTTGCCCAAAGCCATACTTGTATAGGGTGATTTCAGTTTGGTTCGCCCCAAAATACCCCGCTACGGTACAGTTCAACTGCATCTTGTACGCCTGCTTAGGAAGTCTTGCATCAGACATCTTAATCAGTTTCATCCAATACTTTGTAGCCCTTAGTATGCTATTAATGTGCAGTGGATGCCTACCCGTTTCACCATAAGCTGTCTGATTTGGGGTTCTGATATCCACACTCAATAGTCTCTTGCAGGCGAAAGTGTGCACCTTTTTCTATTGCTTCAGCCCCCATACTTCAGAAGAGTAAAGGAGCATTGGCACCACCTGGGTATCAAAAAGCTTAAAGAAAATACATGGGAAGGTTGCCCAGTTTCCACATAGTCCTCAATAACTGAGACTTTCGCCTTCGCCTTCGCCCTCGCCTTTACAGCATAGTCGGAGAGGGCCACAGTAAACGATAGTTTTGTGGTCAGTGTGAAACCAAGGTAGTTATAACTGTTAACCACTTTCATTTCGGTTGCACCAATATACCATTTGTCTTTCGCTGGCAGTCGCCCGCCTTTTCTAAAAACCATTACCTTGGTTTTCTCGAGACTAACCTCTAAACCAAGTCTATCAGAAGAGCGCTTGATGTTAGTTATCTGGTTCTGCAGCCCCACAGCGCTTGTGGACAATAAAGCTACATCGTCCGCAAACTGTAATGAAAAAAGTTCTCTCAGACCAGGCAGTATTTGTACTCCGTGTCGACCATTTTCATTTACGTAATTTGCAGCTTCATTAATTCTCTTGGCTTGACTTCGCGAACGAAGATACTATAGGAAAAAAGTCTACGAGGGTTGCCCACGACGTCTGCAGGCATGCTAATGACTGCGGAGGCGATTCCGGGACAGGCAGGTTCGACCGCCGCAGTGGCTGCAGAGGGAGGTCTGGCCAGGGTTCTGAGTTGCGGCATCTCTGTTTTTTTCTCCTGAGCCGCTTGTCTTTAAGGCTAGCTCTGCGCAAGTCCTCAAAGGAGACAGCTGCCTTGTAACAAAGAGAAAATTACAGGGCTTGCTAAACAACCCTGCCTGACCCCGGCGGGGCAGCTGAAGAAATCTGAGTATTGGAAGCCCGCCCTTACACACGCCTGAACAGATGCATACATGGCTTTCAGCATCTGAACCATTTTTGTAGAGACCTGTACATGGGTAAGAACAGACCACAATATTTCCCTGTTTACAGAGTCAAAAGCACACTTGTAATCGATGAAAGCCACATATAGTTTCTTATTTCGAGCAAGGGATCTTTGTATAATAGATATCAAAGTGAATATGTGATCAACAGTTAAGTATCCCTGCCGAAACCCAGCTTGCTCTTCCTTTATTTTTCCCCTCTTTTTCTGCCCACTTGTAGAGTCTACTGTTTAGAATGGAAGTAAAAGCCCCACTGATCACACTGAGCAGAGGCACCCCTCTAAAGTTGGCTGGGTTATTTGTATCGCCCTTCTTAAAGATCGGAACAATCACGGACCGACTCCACTCAACAGGAAAGTACTGGTTATCGAGCAGGTGGTTCACGTATTCGTCAAAAATGGCACAATAGTATCACCTGCATGTTTCAGGTACTCTGATAACACTTGATTAATGCCTACCGCTTTCCCAGATTTCAGTTTGCACACAGCGTGTCTGACCTCTTGCTCTGCTATTGGACCGTCCAACTCGGGCACGTCCCTACATGTTCCCGAGTCCGCCGGTCCAGCAACAGAGCACGTTGGTAGCGGGAATTCCCGATTGTCAATGTCCGGTAACTGACCACTGAGCACAGTGCGAAAATGTGTCTCCCAAGTCTCTATTTTTATCTTGGGCTGATCTCGTTTCCTTCTGTCGCGTTTCGCACGTGTTTCCAGAACTGACACCGCACTGTTGTTTGCATTGTCCAGTAGCCGTCTGCACGTGGATTGGTTGTGGCGTCTTTTCTTAGTTAAAACATGGCCTTATACGCACGTCTCTTGTCACAGTATACCTGTCTATCCTCATCACAACGTGACCTACTGAACACGACACGCAGCGCTTTCCACGCTTCTCTTTTCATGTCACGACAGTCATTGTCGATACACACTGCGCCTGCACAGCGAGAGGAACCGCCCACACAAACCTGTTTTTTTCATACAATCTGCACAATAGTAGCGATACTCCGTGAAATGTTTAAAGGCTATGTCTGCAGACAGATCAATGGTATGATAAGCCTCATCAAGCATCCTCTGTCCCTCGTCAGAATTCACCCTATCCGTGTATTCCTGTCGCAACTCCGGATTCCAGATATATTTAAAAACAAACTGCTTTTCAACGGGCTCATCGGATGCTTGAAAATGGCAGTCACCTTTTTGGTCTGGATTGCTTGACAATGGCATAACATCTGCAGTACCAAAGGCATGTGGAGCGATTCCACTAGATGTACATTTTCTACTGTACACGGCTGTGGCACAATACCATAGCTACACAGAAAGTAGTCCAACACACTATTACCATGAGGAGATACATAAGTAAATTTGCCTGAGCTGGTATCACTGTCCCCATTTAACACCCACAGTGATGTAGAGGAACACATTTCTATTAAGAGTCGTCCGAAATGGTTAATTACAACATCATCAGAGTTTCTAAAATTATCATCCACCTGGTCAATCCCTATCAACCCATCAATATTGCCATCATCCGCTTTGTTTTGCCATAGCCCAGTTCGTGCATTTAAGTCACCACAGTTATTTTCCTTCTCCTGCATATCGAAAATCAACTGTTCGAGCAACGGGATGTTACTATTTACAGTTTTCTCTTTGTAGTAAGGCGATGACGATGGAGGTACATATGAACACACTAAAATCATATCTTGCATTAACCCCACTATAGTTCCTGCTATTTTCACCACTATGGTATTGTCAAGACTAGTATCTATCCTGGTCACGTAACGTGCTATACTTTTCTTCACAAGAAAAACCACTCCACCGGATCCCCTACCTAGTTTCGACAGTTTGTTGACTGGGGCGTGGAAAACAATAAAGTCATAAAAGGAGATGGAGAAATCAAACGACAAACTGGTGAATGTTTCTATCAGACAAGAAAAGTCAAAAGAAGTAATAAAGTTGACGAAATCTGACTCATTTAACTTCTGCACGAGACCGTCCACATTCCAACACAAGAACCTGGCGGTTTTCTGACGGACAGCATCGCCAGGGCCGGGGTCACACCGCTTGCCGCTCCCCGTGGGACTCCCCTGACCATGACCCCGACCACGCCCCGATGTTCCAGACCGGGTCTCGTAGGGTGCTCGCTGGAACATGTCAGTAACACGGGGCTGGCACCTGTCACGCGGCTGGTCACGACTGCCTGGATCCCCTGCTGTGCTAGTCGGCTGGCTGTGTGCAGTGGACGCGTCATAGGTCGCGTCACGTGTCTGGCGTGAGGAATCCCGAACAGCTGGCAGGGAATCCCTCGGTGTTTCCCTGTGTTTACAGGAATTCCTCACAGGAGAGCGTAAAGGCGGTGGTAGGCGGAGACCCGTGTCCTCTGTATCGCCCTCGCTCTCGCCGTTGCTGCAGTCAACACCCGACCCCCGCTGCTGCAGATGCTGGAGGTCGTCACGGACGCTGGCGCCTGCACA
Source organism: Semisulcospira habei (assembly GCA_036245525.1). NCBI lineage: Eukaryota > Metazoa > Mollusca > Gastropoda > Semisulcospiridae > Semisulcospira > Semisulcospira habei. The sequence goes on from BTPG01000005.1 coordinate 53,228,702, forward strand.
CGGAAGATCGACGCACGCGGCCATTCTTGTAGTAGGCGAACTTTCCTGCCTTTTTCACCTGCTCCATCGCTGCCCTCTGTCTCCTGGTCAGATCAGCTGCCATCTTGATGCCGCTGTCCCTGAGGCTGGCATTGAGGCGCTTGTCCTGCACCACCGACATCTTGTCCCCCCAGCGGCTGAAGCGCACGATAAGAGCTCGGGGGGTGGGAGTGGGGGTGCTTGGCGTTCTCCTTACGGGGACCCACCCTGTGGGCCCTCTCCACGTCGTCGGTAGACCATGTCCTCTGCGTGCCGCAGTGCTCGTTAAGTACATCCACTATTTTCTGAGCACAGGCGGCGTAGACCTCCCTTGTAGACTCACGTATACCGATGAACGTTAAGTACATCCACTATTTTCTGAGCACAGGCGGTGTAGTCCTCCCTTGTAGACTCGCGTATACCGATGACCGTTAAGTACATCCACTATTTTCTGAGCACAGGCGGCGTAGTCCTCCCTTGTAGACTCGCGTATACCGATGAACGTTAAGTACATCCACTATTTTCTGAGCACAGGCGGCGTAGTCCTCCCTTGTAGACTCACGTATACCGATGAACTTTACGTTGTTTCTGCGGGAAGATGACTCTAGATTTCAATTTCATTCTCCAGTTCATCGATGCGCTTGTTTATTGCCGAATCTGATTCTGCCAACTTTCCAATATCAGCTGTGTGTCTCGCTAGCTTATCTCTCATATCTTTCATCTTACATGATGTCACCGTGTAACTGTGAGATTTTCTCCTCAATACGTCCATGGTTGGCGTCTATTATCTGTGTCAGTCTCTCGAAGTTGTCCCCTTGCGCTTTCATCTGGTCCTCAATTTTCTTCTCCATTCTGTCCATAAACGTCGCAAGTTGGTCCTCCCTTACCGGACCCGGGTTGGGCTCTACGTCGCCGCATCTTTCGAGCAACGACACGAAGAAAAGTAGGACAACAACACGCATGGCTTTGCTGTGTAGTGTGAGTCGCTTCACACGGCGTGCTGCTTTGTCTGCGTTTCTCTTCAAAATCCACATTAAAACCGGGCAAAAAAAAATCCCGATTTTTGCATGTAGTTCTTCAGCACCCGCTGGCATTCTGATCTTTGTCTCTCATGTGATGAGTAATGATGGCTTAATTAAGGAAAACGTACATTTTTGTCAGAAGATCCGAATTTTGCGTCCTTTCTCGATCGTGACTAGTGCTCACCCGCGCTACGACGATATAACTATGAAGTAGTCATGAGTGTAGGAAATAACGGTGCTCTCATCTGATCGCACACAAGCAGACTTCAGGATTTACCCGGTCTGGCCGTGTAGGAAAAAAACGGTGCTCTCATCGCACACACGCAATCTTCAGGATTTACCCGGTCTGGCCGTATACACAAAACTATTTGACGTTTGGTCTTAATTTGTTGTGTATTTCGAGTAAGTGTTTTGCTTTATTTGCCAGGCACTACTCTCGTCAGCGGACCAAGCCTGACCACTTTATGTGGATTTTTGTTTCATTGCGTTGAAAGTTGACGATCTTTTTCACTCTATTAGAGTGTTGGTCGCCATTTCGGCTTTCATTCTGTAGTATTGTTGGCTTCGCCTGATGTCGGCTGTGTGTCAGAATCTGCCGTCCGGCAGGCTGGTGGTCTGTTTAGTCACACGTCCATTGCGTGCACTGTAGCAGGAGTCCGACTGCGCTTGACATATCTTGTTCACTTCGTCCTAAATTCCCACTCCATTATTTTCACACCGCACTGTTCTTTCTTTTGCATATAAATTAATTCTCCGACTCATCAACACGTCACCTCAGCGTTGATCTCCAAACATAACTGGAAGAAAAAAAAAACTTGAACAAAACAAAATTAGCCAGTGGACACATCTCGCCTAATCTGCCAAGGAAGAATGCCCGCGAAACAGTAACATCCATAGCATTATGTACATAAACATGGTAGCAGTCGCCGAATGTAGTGCTGTTTCCTCAACATTGAGAGAAATTTGAAAGCAGGACAAACAAAGTGCAGTTCGTCTCACGTCGAGTGGTTATACGTCAAAACGATGTATGAAAAATGTTTCATCACAAACAAACTGATGTTTTGTCTAGACAGAAACACACATATCGATAGTTATACATTACATTGGGGAAGGTTTAATACAATCCACGACCTGTCGTACTGAAATTCACAAAAGAGTTCATTCCTCTTTTTTTTTCCCTGAGGAATAACCCGTCTGTATCATCATTACATTTTTTCTATATTAAAACATGGTACCCCGTATATATCATATGTTCTGGTCTGTGATTTTGGACCTTACGGCTCTAGGCGATAAGGTCTAAGTTCACAGACCAGAATAAAAATAGCATTGACGTAACTCCCAGATCGTAAGATGCACATTTTTTGGCTGACATCGAAATCCGTTAGGCTCCTACCGCCTGGAAAGGGGTCTGCAAGAGGCATTGATCCTCATGAGCCCCCGCGAATGCGGGGGCTCATGAGCTGAGGATCTATGCCTTTTGCAGTTGGAGAGCATCTGGAGAAGTGCCCGTATGTCTATTGTGCCAATCAAAAATCATGGCCTTTAGAGAAGGCTGCTTTAACAAGATTTTAAGCGGCCAAGCATTCAGAGTAACTGGAACCGGATCCCGCCAGTTTAAACAGACAGAAATCGGTTCTTGATCCGCAGATACTCCAAATGATAACACATACGGGTGTAGTATCGAAACTGACGTAACATCCTATTACAATATTTAACAGTGCACAGTCAAAACAAAACCCATGGCACGGGAATCATGTCTGCGCGTATCAAGCATCACACTTCTTACGTCGACAATTTATTGTTGAATTTCTATGACAAAATGGCGACATGTCACAAGAACACTGCAAACAAAAAAGAGTGTATGGCTTCGGTCGCCATGACGTGGAGTCCCTGTGAAAGAGGTAGCATTAGTTAGATTTATTTAAAAACGACAGTCTTAATTCATTACCACTATAGATTCAAGTGGTTTACCAATTTACCCTGACGAGATGTTTCGACCATGATAGTGGAAGCGTGGTGCCAGAATAGCTTGGCGCCGGAGCACCACCAAATAGGTTAATAATAATTTTATGACGCGTATTTATTGGGTGACACGCGCTAAACGCCAGTGTAGCTGGTCAACCTCGCATCTGTCGCGTGTGTGTGTCACATACGATATTGGCCAGTTACACCCGACGTCAAGATGACCCCCCAAGAAAAGAAGAAAAAAAAAGAAAGAAAGAAAAAAAAAGGTGATGATGACGAGAAAATGGTGAATATCAACAAAAACATTGTGGATGAGATTTCGTGGTCCTGTCTTGTACCGTTGACTTGGCAAACCTCGACTTGACATGAAGCTGGCGCCGGAAGGACACATAATTTCAACAGCCTGCAATTGGCAGTAAGTCTACATCTTCTGATGGACACATTTACATCAATGTTTTTATCAGATGACGCGGTTCAGCAGATCTATGTGCATTATAGCGACGTTAACACACCACCTTGCTGCCTGTATCTATCGCATTGTGTGAAAACACTATCATTATAGCGACGTTAACACACCACCTTGCTGCCTGTATCTATCGCATTGTGTGACAACACTATCATTATAGCGACGTTAACACACTACTTTGCTGCCTGTATCTATCGCATTGTGTGAAAACACTATCATTATAGCGACGTGAACACACCACCTTGCTGCCTGTATCTATCGCATTGTGTGAAAACACTATCATTATAGCGACGTGAACACACCACCTTGCTGTCTGTATCTATCGCATTGTGTGACAACACTATCATTATAGCGACGTTAACACACCACTTTGCTGCCTGTATCTATCGCATTGTGTGACAACACTATCATTATAGCAACGTTAACACAGCACCTTGCTGTCTGTATCTATCGCATTGTGTGACAACACTATCATTATAGCGACATTAACACAGCACCTTGCTGCCTGTATCTATCGCATTGTGTGACAACACTATCATTATAGCGACATTAACACAGCACCTTGCTGTCTGTATCTATCGCATTGTGTGACAACACTATCATTATAGCGACGTTAACACACCACTTTGCTGTCTGTATCTATCGCATTGTGTGACAACACTATCATTATAGCGACGTTAACACAGCACCTTGCTGTCTGTATCTATCGCATTGTGTGACAACACTATCACTGGCAGCCTGGCCTGACCCGGTCCATGTCAAGTTAATTTTCTATTCTATTCTATTGGCTATATGTAACCCCATTCAAAAACAGACTTTGTTCGTCACTTAGACGTAGATGAAAAACTGCAACTGTTTGATTGTAAACAGTGTATTAAAAGCCCGGACAAACATGCGATATCGCATGTTTGTCTGGGCGTTTAATGCACCGTCTGGCGTCAAACGCTCGCAAATGTTCACCTACTTCTAATTTACGGAGATCGTCTGCATCACTACACTCTGCGGCGGAGATGGCAAACACACCTAACCCACTGCGAGGGGCAAATCAACTGTGATTGACTTGACTTTGATCGCCTAACTGCCACCGCAAACAGACTTATGATTAACCTTTTCTGCCTGGGACACTAACACGGACACGAATGAGGCCAGCAAGAGGCACAGATCCTCATGAGCCCCCGAGAATGCGGGGGCTCATGAGGATCTATGCCTCTTACAGTTGAGTGGTATTGCTGGTATTTCAGCAGTAAAACGTCTGACACATTTTCTAATAAAAATCGAGTTTTTTTTGCCAACTGGGCGGATGTGTTCACGTCATCGCTTCAAACTCCGCCGTTCTGCCTCTCGCTCTAACATCTACTCTAGTTCACACAGAATGTAAGCCTCACAACACCAAAGTGTAATACAGAATACACAACATTTTTAATGTGCACAACTCGCACAGAATGAGAGGAACTACAGTATGGATAAACTTTAGACAACATTTCAACAACTCGACCACAAAAAAAAACAAAACCCAAAATAAAACCTAAAAAAACTAAAAATGTGCACAGATTCGACAAGCAACGTACAAGTTCACAACACCAAACAAACGATAAGTTTGGCTACAACACCAATAGAAATTTATTGACCAACAAAACGTCAAAAACACACGTAATAATCTTTAGTAATAATAGTCTGTGTACAGTTGTGGCCTGGGCCCACTCTCGTTCTAACACACATACAATCATCGCAAAGAGAGACAATCATAAATGGAAAAAAAGAATGTTGAACTACAATCGGTGTTTCAACTCCAAACATCTGCAGGGGACATAGATCCTCATGAGCCCCCACAGATGCGGGGCTCATGATGATCTATGTCTCTTGCTGACCGCACATTAATCTGTGTTTTTCTGCGGGCTGTTGCGTGTCCAAATAACGACAATTTAGCTCACCCGAATAAAGCGTTAAAAAAAAAAAAAAGTGTGGCGGAGATGTATGCAAATTTGTTACGTGAATGTAATTTCACGAGTGCACACGAGCATTCGAGCGCAGGCCTGTGACTCTCAATTTGCCTTAAGCCGCGATGCCCAAAATCACAGACCAGCACAACTTTTTTTTTAATTGACAGACACGGAAAGGCAAAAGTATCACAGATGATGATCCGTGAGGAAAAAAAACAACAACAAAGAAACAAAAAATACCAAAAAAAAAACAAAACAAAAAAAACCCGCCAAAGTCTCTGATACAAGTCCAGCTCTCAAAACTGACAACATGTCAACGCACAATGTGGTAACTGAACATTACAGGCGGACATTTTCTGACAAATCCTCACACACGGTATAATTGATGCCAATGAAACAATCGTGTAGAAACAGAACAAACAGTAGACCAGTAAGAAACAGCCGCCGGGCCGAAGTCGATGGCCGTGGTTAGCCCGCGCGCAAGTACTGGTCAACTGCGGCCTACTTCGGCCCGATGCGCTTGTGAGACCGTCCTCTACCCGCACTGTGGTTGTCGGTACAGGAGGCAGACGGTCCTCTACCCGCACTGTGGTTGTCGGTACAGAAGGCAGACGGTCCTCTACCCGCACTGTGGCTGTCGGTACAGGAGGCAGACGGTCCTCTACCCGCACTGTGGCTGTCGGTACAGGAGGCAGACGGTCCTCTACCCGCACTGTGGCTGTCGGTACAGGAGGCAGCGTCGATCGTAATCACCGCATTCCCTGGCGCTTGTTCTTTCCGGCCTCTAGATAAGATTGTCCTTACCCTTCATCTGCTGGCTCCCGGTAATCCGAGATTACCGCCCCCTTTGCCGCTGACCAGGCTGACGGCCCGCTACCCTCTCGGTGGCTGTCTGCGGTAGGGGAGGCAACGTTGACCGTAATCACCGCACTCCCTGGGGCATGATTTTTCTGGCCACTCGGAGGGTTGTTCTTAGGAACGGTAATCTTTAACGAGATCACCTCACCAGCTGGATTGGACACAGGTTTCACACTAGTGATTGCGTCACTGTTCACGGGCGGAGAGACACTCATTGACGAAACATTGTCTTTTTATGAAAATAAATTCACCCGCTTTTGAGTCTACGTATATATATTTATCTATTTTGTTGTTTTTGTTGTTGTAGTTTCTTTATATTTTAGGCGGGGAAGTGGCGCAGTGGTTAAGGCGTCTGCCTCCAATGCCAAAGGTGCGAGGTTCGATACCGGGTTCCGGCGTTGGATTTTTCTCCTCTGGTAAGTGTCACCGTCTGGGCAGTGGGCAGATGTTCACATCTGCACGGGACATAGACGACCCCGGCCCCCACGAGTCCCCTGCTGCCTTGCAGGCCTGGCCGCTTGGCTGCGGAAAGGCTAAGGGAGGAAACCCCTGACATCAAAGCCCCCGTGTCTCCGGGGAAGGCTTTTGAGCCAGAGACTAAGACAAGGACAGTCTGATATAAAACCTACGACCCGAGGACCTCGATGCCACCGTCCCAGCTTGCTAGGCCATGGCAAACGAACCAAGGGTTTAAAGGGTGGGGCCAGTACTGCGCACACTGCACTCCACCAAAAAGCTCCACCGCGCAGGCTTTAGGAAACGCCCACGGACTTCTTTATATTTTACACAGAGCTAAATTCGAGGAGAGCATTAAATCTGCTCATTAGCCAGCTTCGTACCTTTCCAGCCTTTTGAGTAAAAATTATTTTATTTTGTAGAACAACGTGAAAAGTCACACACAGAGAAGTGACGTCAAAGATTAGAAACGTCGTCCAACAAACAGTGACGCCAAAAGATCTCGATCTAATTCTCCACCTACTTGAAACACTATTGATTGTTTGACGTCATTGAGTGTGCCAGTTTTGACGTCACCCTGACCAAAATTAGATAAGTTACGCAATTCCTATGTGAGTTAGGAGAATGGTAATTTTATCACCGGTGTTACGAAGAATTGGAAAGAAAGCGTTTGTACTTGTTCAAAAAGGAGGTGTGATCTGCGCTAGCTTAGCAGAGCTAAGTGAATCTCTGTGTGTTCAAGCGTTTTGAGTGTAGAAGAAAGGGAATGAAAAGTGGCTGCGCTGTCGAACTGTAAGACGAGTGGTTTATATCAATCACAATACAGGTCTGTGCTGTCGAACTGGGAGGCACGCAGTTTCTGTCGTTCACGATACAGGTCTGTGCTGACGAACTGGGAGACAAGCAGTATATGTCATTCACAATACAGGTCTGTGCTGACGAACTGTAAGACAGTTTCTGTCATTCACGATTGTTACGTGGTGGAGTTGTAGTCGAAGTATGATAAACACACCAGACACACACACACGTAGAGTTCTTTAAAATAAACCTCGTTCAGCTGCAATCCGTCACACGTGGCTTAAGGATGTAGACAATACTGGAGTAACAGTTCCAACAATATTTAATTCAGCGATGCGATATCCACACAGTAATGCACTTTCAAATGCACAAACTATTGATACAAAGTCTCTTCTGCTATGTCCACACTACGACTCAAAGTTTCTCATACACAGCGTCTCTCGCAATAAACTGCGTGTCTCTACAACTGACAAAGCAAGACAATGTACGAACGGGCTTTCCCAGCGCCCTCCTTATATATATTATCAAAAATCTAGAAACTTCCACGGAAATCATACAACTCAACCAATCAGAACGAAACACGCAGCCGAATCTCATTAACATAAACTTTCCAAAAACAAAAACCTATAACAGGCTATAAAAACTCGGCTGCTTACTTCAGCTCTAAATTCTAGCATATAATTAAGTCACATAAAAGTATGGTATCCCTATCACCTGGTAGCTCAAAAAGGTACGAGAACATTCCCAAAACAAAATAAAGGCTGCTCAATACACGCGCACAGGAAAACAAAAAGTAGCGAAAATGTTGCGATGTCAACCGACGTGACACTTACGAGGCCACTAGACAGTGCGACCCTTCTAGAACGCACCGGACTAAACACAACAAAACGAAATCGGCTCTACTCACGAACAAAAGAAAATCTTACTAAAAAAAGGCACGTGAAACGAAACCGTGATAGCTCAAATAAACATCGGATCGTTACCTACGATCAACACACGCACGCTCTCACAGGATAACACAACCACAATCGTAACAACGATACAGGTCTGCTAGCGAACTCGGAGACAAGCTGTTTCCGTCATTCACAATACAGGTCTGTGCTGAAGAACTGGGAGACAAACAGTTTCTGTCATTCACGATACAGCTGAAGAGCTGGAGGGCAAGCAGTTTCTATCATTCACAATACAGGTCTGTGCTGACGAACTGGGAGTGAACAGTTTCTATCATTCACAATACAGGTCTGTGCTGACGAACTGGGAGACAAGCATGTAATTCAATCTTAGCTTGAAGCAGTGACACGGACCAACCGTAGCAACGTTTTTGTTCCAGTTAAACATGTGACAAAATGTTACATTCCTCGTGACAAACTGCCTTTTTCTATAGAGACCAACATAATTGTGTGCTAATATGTGATTTTCAACCGCATGGTTAGAAGACGTATTGAATACTTACAAAGTAACATTTAAATTTAAGTTTTAAAAAAATCACGCAAAATGTGCACATTTTATTGCCTTACATAGTTTTAAGCGCATTTATCAAAGAAAGAGCGTTTGATCTCTAAAAGACATCAATCTCATCAATACTGTAAATTATTCTGACTAGATGGAAATTGAAAACAGACTTATCACTTTGAAGACCTGTATCCATCACTAACACTTGCGAATCGTCCATACGCTTGTCACAGCAGTGGTCGCAGTGGGCAGGGGAGTTGAGAGTCTAGAAATCAGTTAAAGACAGTACTGGCGGCTCTCAGCTTAGGGTGTCTCTCCGGAGAGCCCTCGTGTGTTTCCTGTTCGTGCGCTCTATACCACTCAGCCGTGGCAATGATTATTGTAGTCAGAGACCTAGTCTCTGTCTCTGTGGCAAGGTCAGTCGGTCCGGGAGATTGAACGTGAAGGGGTCCCTTAGGCTCGTGTCTGTGATTTCATTTGGCTCGCAGGTAAACAGTTTCGGATATTCGTTATATATATATATATATATATATATATATATATATATATATATATATATATATAATATATATATATATATATATATATATATATATATATATATATATATATATATATATATATATATATATATATATATATATATATATATATATATTTTGAGGTGGGGAAGGGGGGGGGGGGGGGGGGGGGAGGGGGGGGTGGGGGCTTACGTGCGAAGCAAAAGTGAGTCTATGTTCTGGGCCATTGGTTGTCCGTTCGTCGTCCGCCGTCGTCCGTAGTAAACTTTAACGTTGGCATTTTCTCAGAGACTATTTAAGCTACAATCTTCAAACTTGCCCCAAGGACACTTTGTGGCAAGACCTCTGTAAAGATACCAATTTCAGTGACCTCGCACAAAGGTCAAGGTCACTGGGATCAGGCAATATATAAAAAATAGTTGTTTTGGGACATAATTTATTTTTCTCAAATACTGTTCACAACTTCAAACCCAAACCTGATACAAAGATACCTGATGGAAGACCTTTATACGCACACTAGTTTGGTTGATCCCTCGGAAAGGTCAGGGGTCACAAGAGCACAGGAAATAGGTCCAAAAACAGCTATATTTTTACAAAAGATGTTTTTTTTACTCAAATACTATTCACAACTTCAAACTAAAACTTGCTACAGAGATACCTGATGGTAAGGCCTTTGTATGCATACTAATTTGGATGACCCCTCGTTAAGGTCATGTGTCACAAGAGCTCAAGAAACAGGTCCAAAAATGCCATATTTTGACAACAGATTTTATTTTCTCAAATACTATTCACAACTTCAAACCCAAACTTGCTACAGAGATACGTGATGGTAAGACCTATCTATGCATACTAATTTGGATGACCCCTCGGGAAAGGTCAAGGGTAAAAAGAGGTCGTCAAATGTATATAAAATGCCAATAATTGTAGTTATTATCAACATTTTTGCAAACTTTTGAATCAAATTTGGCACAAAGGCAGCTGATGATAAAACCTTCCTATGTATCCTAATTTAGTCGACTCATCGCAAAGCTGAAGGATCAAGGAGGTTTTACAGATGTGCGAAAACTGATTACATTTTGAGAAAACATGGATTTGGTTAGTGCAGAAGCCATCCCTTTACTTATTGTCAGACGTATGTACGGATCGGTCACACACGTGAGCCATAAGGGCTTTGTCTTTCTTGTTTTGGATGGGGTGTGTGTGTGTGTGCGTGAGTGGGGGGTCGGGGGTGGGGTGGGGGGTGTGGTGGGTGTGTGTGTGTAAGGAGGGGGGGGGGGGTGGGGGTAAGAGAGAGGGGAGGTGGTGGTTCACTCGCGCGAAAGTGAGCAAAAGTGTGTTTATATGTTGAGCCATCTGTCATCTGTCTCTCTGTTGCAAACTGTAATATCGACATCTTCTTGCAGTATATTATACCTTTTGCGTGTCGATAGCAGTTTCAGTCGCGATGATTCCTGCAGGAATCCTACAGGAATCAACATCCTACAGGAATCATCATCCTACAGGAATCATCATCCTACAGGAATCATCACTCTACAGGAATCATCATCCTACAGGAATCATCACTCTACAGGAATCATCATCCTACAGGAATCATCATCCTACAGGAATCATTATCCTACAGGAATCATCATCCTACAGGAATCATCATCCTACAGAAATCATCATCCTACAGGAATCATCATTCTACAGGAATCACCATCCTACAGGAATCATCATCCTAGAGGAATCATCATCCTACAGGAATCATCATCCTACAGGAATCATCATCCTACAGGAATCATTATCCTAAGGAATCATCATCCTACAGGAATCATCATCCTACAGGAATCATTATCCTAAGGAATCATCATCCTACAGGAATCATCATCCTACAGGAATCATCATCCCACAGGCATCATCATCCTACAGGCATCATCATCCTACAGGAATCATCATCCTACAGGAATCATTATCCTACAGGAATCATCATCCCACAGGCATCATCATCCTACAGGCATCATCATCCTACAGGAATCATCATCCATCAGGAATCATCATCCTACATGAATCATCATCCTACAGGAATCATCATCCTACAGGAATCATCATCCTACAGGAATCATCATCCTACAGGAATCATTATCCTACAGGAATCATCATCCTACAGGCATCATCATACTACAGGCATCATCATCCTACAGGAATCATCATCCTACAGGAATCATCATCCCACAGGAATCATCATCCCACAGGCATCATCATCCTACAGGAATCATCATCCTACAGGAATCATCATCCATCAGGAATTATCATCCTACAGGAATCATCATCCTAGAGGAATCATCATCCTACAGGAATCATCATCCTACAGGAATCATCATCCATCAGGAATCATCATCCTACAGGAATCATCATCCTAGAGGAATCATTATCCTATAGGAATCATCATCCTACAAAAATCATCATCCTACAGGAATCATCATCCTACAGGAATCATCATCCTACAGAAATCGTCATCCTACAGGAATCATCATCCTACAGAAATCGTCATCCTACAGGAATCATCATCCTACAGGAATCATCGCGACTAAAACCGCTGCCGACACGCAAAGGGTTAAGCCACACGCTTCTAACTTAGTCATGCCTTTTTACACAATAGAAACATGAGTGAACCCTTTCAAATGACAATGTCACACAGAGCCAGTAAGCCCGGTTTTCAATGCAAGAGGACGAAACATTAAACATTCACTCAGTGGTAAGCCCGAGTCTACATATTATTGTTTTAGGAAGCAAGTTTGATTTCTGTTAATCATGTTAGGGATATTTTTGTGTCGCTATTGCTAATATTCTTCTCACATCCTGTTTCATGTTCACCATTTCATGGCTCCATGTTGAAATGGTCCGCTGGAGCACGGGCATCATGCTACAAGCTCGCCCAGCGTGGTTTCACTCAGCATCTCATTTTGAAATCGGGCCAGCAGTAAGTCCACATTGTCCTTATCCTATCAAGGGAGCATTAACCCTTGTCATTCGGAATACACCAGTGTGTGAAATAAGTTTGACTAAAATACTTCAAGGGTAGTGCCAGAATAGCTTGGCGCCTCTAGACGCCAAGCTATTCTGGCACTACCCTTGAACTAACGCCATTGGTCTATATCCTTATCTGTAAGTACTATAATGTAGCTTGCATATGACAGTGTACAAATGTGAAGCTTTTAGCCTCAGTATGATATGGGTTAAAGCTGGTTTGACGTCGGAGCGCACAGCGTGTTCCCCAAATATCTCAGCAAAGAACAAACAGCATACAGTGCCAACTGACCTTTCTGTAGCACTTTAAGAACAAACAGCATACAGTGCCAAATGACCTTTCTTTAGCACTGTAAGGACAAACAGCATACAGTGCCAATTGACCTTTCTGTAGCACTTTAAGAACAAACAGCATACAGTGCCAACTGACCTTTCTGTAGCACTTTAAGAACAAACAGCATACAGTGCCAACTGACCTTTCTGTAGCACTTTAAGAACAAGCAGTATACAGTGCCAGTTGACCTAGTATTTGAAAGACCTTTCTGTAGCACTTTAAGGACAAACAGCAGACAGTGCCAGTGTACCTAGTATTTAAAAGACCTTTCTGTAGCACTTTAAGAACAAACAGCATACAGTGCCAGTTGACTTAGTATTTGTCGACTTTGCTGTTCAGTCGTAAACATTGGTTGAAAAGACAAGAACGGGCTATTTTCAAAAGCTGAGCAGAGAGCCGGCAGATTTCAATATCGAGGTCGAGCATGCAGACTTCACGTATGCCTGCACTGTTTCAGGTTTGAAAACGTGGCCAATTCACGTGAAAATGGATCTTTCTTATACAGGGCTTAATCTCTCTGGGGCAGATTTAGGGATAAAAAAAAAAATCAAAAAAAAAAATCACTCATTTTATGAGAAAAACAAAAATCCGAAATTTTGCTACGTACAGCAAAACTGAGACATTGTTTGAGTTTGTTAAAAGTAAATCATTAAGTCAACTGTCACAGAATGATGCTAACATTGGAAGTGAAAAGTGGTTCTTTGCGGAGATATTGGCGAGAAACGTGCGCTACGATGTCAAACGCCCTATACACGCATCAGCTGAACGGTGAGAATTCTGCCGGAGATTTACAATCTGAATGAACCCCTCCGCTGTCAGTGATCACCAATTTGGCGTCTGAACCCACTGCACGCTGAGCGACATTGGCGTGAAGCACACATTAAACAGGACAAAGTATATACACTGTTCTGTCAAGGGGAGACAACAACATGTCATTGTCTATCCAGCGCTGAGTAATTCCCCTTGGTATGTGTACAGTTTTACCAGCGCTAGTCTGACCTGTCTGGTTTGTGACTGTAATGTCGAGTATCTCCGCCTGCGCGCGCGAAGGTGCCTGTCTCACAGAAATCGTATCTCATAATGCGCAAAAGACCATCGGACCCACATCGTCCCGATGGCCTCTTGCACACTGGGTACCACGCACTCGTCAGGCGCCTATGGTTCACGCCTGGTTTGCGTTGCAGTGACTTTTTATCGTGGCATGTAGAACAGGGGTAATTGCCAAAACAGACCCTACTGGGTCTGCGTAAAGGAACTTCACGTGTCTGGTGACACCATGTCTCCAACTCACTATTTCGACAATGCTGTTTTTATTAACACTTTCGAGACGTGCTGCAAATTGCCGCGTATCGTATGCAGCACGTCTCGAATGAATTAATCAGAAAACTACATCACTTCCCTTAGGTAGTGCAGGAGAAAGAATGGCACAAGCAGCCGGAGAAAGTTTAGTTGCTTTCTGAATGATAGTTTACTGAAACCAGCTCAGTCCACAAAAAACAACACCTCTACTAATATAGACGTGATGATAGTTTACTAAAACAAACTAAGCTTCACAAATAAACATTTCCACTGATCTAGACGTAATGGTAGTTTAAAAAAACAACCAGAGTCCGCAAATAAACACCTCTACTGATCTAGACGTGATGATAGTTTACTGAAAGCAACAAAAGTCCATAAATAAACACCTCTACTAATATCTAGACGTAATATTGTTTTCACAAGTTATAGTATTTGAAATAAAGAAAGTTGTTCTTTGACTTCCGGGTCACCTTGCAGAGGTCAATGTTCCCATGACGGCATTTTGTCATTTCTGGGCCTACGATCCACTAGGATGTTTGGACCAGGGCTGACTCTGGGAGTGGCAGTAGTGTTCTTCCAGTGGAGACATGATGGTTAACCCATGCAACCCCACGGGCGCAGTTCCAACATGATGGAGGTATCACCTAAAGACTATGTGCCAGCTGATGGAGATGGATTGACCATGTTAATTCAAGGGTAGTGCCGATGAGCTTGGCGCCTACAGGCGCCAAGCTCATTCAGCAATACCCTTAAATTATCACGGTCAATCCATCTCCTGCTGTAGGACGTTGGAGCTAAATGGGCTGACAGCAATAACCCAAGCGCTTATTATTGTCTATTTTCTGAGTTTCAACTTTACCAATGGAATCCAACACTCAGTTTGAGGCCGCATGGAGGACACTCCCGGAACATACAGCATGGACGTGGAATACGATACAGAATTGTTGACATCACATTTGTGGAGTTATGTATGAGGGAGTCCTTTCCAAGTGTTTGGCTCTCGTGCAAAGCAAAAGTGAGTCTATGTTCTGGGCCAGTGGTCGTCTGTCCGTTGTCCGTGCTAAACTTTGTCGTTGGCATTTTCTCGGAGACTATTAAAGCTACAGTCTTCACGCTTGGCCCAAGGATTCTTTGTGGCAAGACCTTTCTAAACATACCAATTTCAGTGACCTCTTACAAAGGTCAAGGTCACATGGGATAAAAAAAATATATAAAAAAATAGCTATTTTGGTCATAATTTATTTTTCTCAAATACTGTTCACAACTTCAAACCCAAACTTGGTACAACGATACCTGATGGTAAGACCTTTATACGCATGTACTAATTTGGTTGATTCCTTAGAAAGGTCAAGGGTCATAAGAGCTTAGGAAATAGGTCCAAAATAGTCATATTTTTACAAAAGATTTTCTTTTCTCAAATACCATTCACAACTTCGAACCCAAACTTGGTACAAAGATACCTGATGTTAAGACCTTTCTATGCATACTAATTTGGTTGATCTCTTGGAAAGGTCAAGGGCCACAAGAGCTCAAGAAATAGGTCCAAAATCGCCATATTTTGACAAAAGATGTTTTTCTTATATACTATTCACAGCTTCAAACCCAAACTTGCTACAGAGATAATTGATGGTAAGACCTATCTATGCATACTATGCGTGCGAAGCAAGTCTATGTTATGGGCCAGTGGTCGTCTGTCCGTCGTCCGTGCTAACCTTTGTCGTCGGCATTTTCTCCGAGACTATTCAAGCTACATTCATCACACTTGGCCCAAGGATACTTTGTGGCAAGACCTTTCTAAACATGCCAATTTCAGTGACCTCGCACAAAGGTCAAGGTCACAGAGGAATAGGAAATATATCAAAAATAGCTGTTTTGAGACATAATTTTTTCTCAAATACTATTCACAACTTTAAACCCAATCATGATACAAAGATACCTGATGGTAAGACCTTTATACGCACACTAGTTTGGTTGATCCCTCAAAAAGGTCAGGGATCACAAGAGCTCAGGAAATAGGTCTAAAACAGCTATACTTTTACAAAAGATATTTTTTCTCAAATACTTTTCTTACCTTCAAACCCAAACTTGGAACAAAGATACCCGATGGTAAGACCTTGCTATGCATACCAATTTGGTTGATCCCTCGAGAAAGGTCAAGGGTCCCAAGAGCTCAAGAAAAATAGGCCCAACAAATGCCATATTTTGACAAAAGATTTTTTTCTCAAATAATATTCACAACTTCAAACCCAAACTTGCTTCAGAGATACGTGATGGTAGGACCTATCTATACATACTAATTTGAATGACCCCTCGGGAAAGTTCAATGGTCACAAGAGCTCAAGAAATAGGTAAAACAAATAGCCATATTTTGATAAGAAATGTTTTTTTTTCTCAATTACTATTCAAAACTTCAAGCACAAACTTGCTACAGAGACACCTGATGTTAGGACCTATCTATGCACACTAATTTGAATGACCCCTTCGAAACTGCAAGGGTCACAAGAGGTCGACAAATGTGTATAAAATGCCAATAATTGTAGTTATTATCAATTTTGTGTGTGCAAACTTTTCAATCAAATTTGGCACAAAGGTAGCTGATAATAAAACCTTCTTATGTATCCTAATTTAGTCGACTCATTAGAAAAGGTCAAGAGTCACAGGGGTTTCACAGATGTGTCAAAACTGATTAAATTTTGAGAAAACGTGGATTTTGATAGTGCAGAAGCCATCCCTTTACTTGTCGGCCATAAATTATGTGGATCGGTGGCTTTGCTTTTTTTTTTTTTTTTTTTTGCTTAAATCATTCTGACAAAACGCCTGTGCATGCTCTAATAAACCAACCAATACGTGACACTGGTTGTCTCCCTAGATTCACTGCGCTGGTACCAGTGTGCTCATACGTCAAACTGGTATGACATGAAAAAGAGGTCAGAGGTGAAACAGAGTTATGACATACAACAGAGGTGCGAGAAATACGTTAGTTCGCATGTCCTCTGACAAACATTGCATACTCAAGCCTTACTGTTTTATTTATGACTTATTCGTCCGCCGGAGATAACAAAAAGATGTCAATGGAGCAAGCGACAATCATAGCTCCATATGGACCTTGTAGTTAGCACGTTCTCTGATAAACACCGCAGCTTGCAACATTGACCTTCTTGACTTCGTCCGCCAGGAGATAAAACGTGATGTAATGGTGCAAGCAAAAGTCATAGAACTGTATGGTACCCTGCAGCCTGCAGGGACCCATATAGATCTATGCCTTATGCAGAGGAGTGCTGTTCTCTGCCTGTGTGATACACTGAGTGATGCGTTGTGCGAATCTGATATCCCGGTAGCTCAAGTGGTAGCGCAAGGCACAAATACTTCAGAGGACTTGTAATACCGACCTGGAGTACCTGCAGAGTCCATGTTTGTCCCGACTCTTTTAATGCGGATGCCCGGGAAAAGTGTGCTATGTGCTTTTAATATAATAATAATAATAATAATAATAATAATAATAATAATAATAATAATAATAATAATAATAATAATAATAATAATAATAATTTAAAAAAAATACTACTACAGATCGTTCCATCTGCCCTTCCCTCTGATCGATGTTCCGTAGAGGATGTCCGCGTCCACAGGCAGTGAAGGGGTTAACACCAGATCGTTCCATCTGCCCTTCCCTCTGATCGATGTCCAGTACTGGATGTCCGCGTCCACAGACAGTGAAGGGTTAACACTAGATCGTTCCATCTGCCCTTCCCTCTGATCGATGTCCCGTACTGGATGTCCGCGTCCACAGACAGTGGGGATTAACACTAGATCGTCCCATCTGCCCTTCCCTCTGATCGATGTCCCGTACTGGATGTCCGCGTCCACAGGCAGTGAAGGGGTTAACACTAGATGGTCCCATCTGCCCTTCCCTCTGATCGATGTTCCGTATTGGATGTCCGCGTCCACAGGCAGTGAAGGGATTAACACCAGATCGTCCCACCTGCCCTTCCCTCTGACCGATGTCCCGTACTGGATGTCCGCGTCTTGATGTCCCATCTGCCCTTCCCTCTGATCGATGTCCCGTACTGGATGTCCGCGTCTTGATGTCCCATCTGCCCTTCCCTCTGATCGATGTCCCGTACTGGATGTCCGCGTCTTGATGTCCCATCTGCCCTTCCCTCTGATCGATGTCCCGTACTGGATGTCCGCGTCTTGATGTCCCATCTGCCCTTCCCTCTGATCGATGTTCCGTATTGGATGTCCGCGTCTTGATGTCCCACCTGCCCTTCCCTCTGATCGATGTCCCGTACTGGATGTCCGCGTCTTGATGTCCCACCTGCCCTTCCCTCTGACCGATGTCCCGTACTGGATGTCCGCGTCTTGATGTCCCATCTGCCCTTCCCTCAGATCGATGTCCCGTACTGGATGTCCGCGTCTTGATGTCCCATCTGCCCTTCCCTCTGATCGATGTCCCGTACTGGATGTCCGCGTCTTGATGTCCCATCTGCCCTTCCCTCTGATCGATGTCCCGTACTGGATGTCCGCGTCTTGATGTCCCATCTGCCCTTCCCTCTGATCGATGTTCCGTATTGGATGTCCGCGTCTTGATGTCCCACCTGCCCTTCCCTCTGATCGATGTCCCGTACTGGATGACCGTACTGGATGTCCGCGTCTTGATGTCCCACCTGCCCTTCCCTCTGATCGATGTCCCGTACTGGATGTCCGTACTGGATGTCCGCGTCTTGATGTCCGTTCCTGACTTGGGCTGACTTCGCTGTAAGAACGTTCATAACACGAGTCGGATGTTGCAACGATTTTATGGAGGTCCCTTCCACACAGCTTCTATAAATATTACGCCGCTTAGAACACACTTCGGATACAATGCAAGCCAAGACTGAGGACCGCTGACAGCTTTGTTATTAACCCCTTCCCTGTCGCTGTACGTACACGTTTGTTTCTGAAATCTGGCTTCACTCAACGACCACAATCCAACACCGTCCTAGAAGCATGAGTGCAAACGGGGCTCAGCAAGAGGCATAGATCTTCATGAACCCCTACAGTCGCGCGTCCGAGGGGCATGAGTACAAACGGGGCTCAGCAAGAGGCATAGATCTTCATGAACCCCTACAGTCGCGCGTCCGAGGGGCATGAGTACAAACGGGGCTCAGCAAGAGGCATAGATCTTCATGAACCCCTACAGTCGCGCGTCCGAGGGGCATGAGTGCAAACGGGGCTCAGCAAGAGGCATAGATCTTCATGAACCCCTACAGTCGCGCGTCCGAGGGGCATGAGTACAAACGGGGCTCAGCAAGAGGCATAGATCTTCATGAACCCCTACAGTCGCGCGTCCGAGGGGCATGAGTGCAAACGGGGCTCAGCAAGAGGCATAGATCTTCATGAACCCCTACAGTCGCGCGTCCGAGGGGCATGAGTACAAACGGGGCTCAGCAAGAGGCATAGATCTTCATGAACCCCTACAGTCGCGCGTCCGAGGGGCATGAGTACAAACGGGGCTCAGCAAGAGGCATAGATCTTCATGAACCCCTACAGTCGCGCGTCCGAGAGGCATGAGTACAAACGGGGCTCAGCAAGAGGCATAGATCTTCATGAACCCCTACAGTCGCGCGTCCGAGAGGCATGAGTACAAACGGGGCTCAGCAAGAGGCATAGATCTTCATGAACCCCTACAGTCGCGCGTCCGAGGGGCATGAGTACAAACGGGGCTCAGCAAGAGGCATAGATCTTCATGAACCCCTACAGTCGCGCGTCCGAGAGGCATGAGTACAAACGGGGCTCAGCAAGAGGCATAGATCTTCATGAACCCCTACAGTCGCGCGTCCGAGAGGCATGAGTACAAACGGGGCTCAGCAAGAGGCATAGATCTTCATGAACCCCTACAGTCGCGCGTCCGAGGGGCATGAGTACAAACGGGGCTCAGCAAGAGGCATAGATCTTCATGAACCCCTACAGTCGCGCGTCCGAGGGGCATGAGTGCAAACGGGGCTCAGCAAGAGGCATAGATCTTCATGAACCCCTACAGTCGCGCGTCCGAGGGGCATGAGTACAAACGGGGCTCAGCAAGAGGCATAGATCTTCATGAACCCCTACAGTCGCGCGTCCGAGAGGCATGAGTGCAAACGGGGCTCAGCAAGAGGCATAGATCTTCATGAACCCCTACAGTCGCGCGTCCGAGGGGCATGAGTACAAACGGGGCTCAGCAAGAGGCATAGATCTTCATGAACCCCTACAGTCGCGCGTCCGAGGGGCATGAGTACAAACGGGGCTCAGCAAGAGGCATAGATCTTCATGAACCCCTACAGTCGCGCGTCCGAGGGGCATGAGTACAAACGGGGCTCAGCAAGAGGCATAGATCTTCATGAACCCCTACAGTCGCGCGTCCGAGGGGCATGAGTACAAACGGGGCTCAGCAAGAGGCATAGATCTTCATGAACCCCTACAGTCGCGCGTCCGAGAGGCATGAGTACAAACGGGGCTCAGCAAGAGGCATAGATCTTCATGAACCCCTACAGTCGCGCGTCCGAGGGGCATGAGTACAAACGGGGCTCAGCAAGAGGCATATAATTATCTTCATGAACCCCTACAGTCGCGCGTCCGAGAGGCATGAGTGCAAACGGGGCTCAGCAAGAGGCATAGATCTTCATGAACCCCTACAGTCGCGCGTCCGAGAGGCATGAGTACAAACGGGGCTCAGCAAGAGGCATAGATCTTCATGAACCCCTACAGTCGCGCGTCCGAGAGGCATGAGTACAAACGGGGCTCAGCAAGAGGCATAGATCTTCATGAACCCCTACAGTCGCGCGTCCGAGGGGCATGAGTACAAACGGGGCTCAGCAAGAGGCATAGATCTTCATGAACCCCTACAGTCGCGCGTCCGAGAGGCATGAGTACAAACGGGGCTCAGCAAGAGGCATAGATCTTCATGAACCCCTACAGTCGCGCGTCCGAGAGGCATGAGTACAAACGGGGCTCAGCAAGAGGCATAGATCTTCATGAACCCCTACAGTCGCGCGTCCGAGGGGCATGAGTACAAACGGGGCTCAGCAAGAGGCATAGATCTTCATGAACCTCTACAGTCGCGCGTCCGAGAGGCATGAGTGCAAACGGGGCTCAGCAAGAGGCATATAATTATCTTCATGGACCCTTACAGTCGCGCGTCCGAGAGGCATGAGTACAAACGGGGCTCAGCAAGAGGCATAGATCTTCATGAACCTCTACAGTCGCGCGTCCGAGGGGCATGAGTACAAACGGGGCTCAGCAAGAGGCATAGATCCTCATTAGCCCCCGCAGTCGCGGGGGTTTATGAGGATCTATGCCTCTTGCAGTTGGATCGTGTTCACCTTTTTCTTGGCAGGGAAGGGTTAAAGCAGCAGTTCACTGCGTTTACACCCATCATGCGTGAGTGAAATCAACTCCCATCAAATACTGTGCGCATCAACACTGTCAGTGTCTGGAAATGGACCTGGGACAGACGGGAGACAACTCTCGGTCCGTTACTTTGAGACAGTGTTATAGTTTTGCTTTGTTTAAAAGCTCTGCAGATAATAAAGGTCCAATCATTCTTTGCCCCGCGGAAAGCTCTGTTTGGCTTCAACTCCGAGGTTGTCAGATTTTGCTCAAGGTGATACAAAGACATTTGCCGCATCACATGATTCTCACGAGGTACGTGTGATAACAGACGGATGATAGACCTGAACCGGCGTGTTAGGACAGAACAAGATGAGGATTTTATCCCAAAGTCTACGGTATTGTTTGAAGCTCCGGTTTCCCATCACTTGGTTTAGCCAGCCAGTCGAAGCTGTTGCCCGTGGTGTGGTCGCTGCGCATGCTGCAGCTACGTGGAGCCACAAGTGAGAGCTGAGTGTCAAAGTGAGGTGGACTATTCTCTAAATTCGAGAGACGACTTGCCCCGCCCCCCCCCCCCCCCTCTCCATTATAGGTGAAACCCTCTCCTTGAATACTTCAGACAGTTTCCGATGTATAGGCTAGACAAACACTACTCGTTATATGAAACACTGTTCGAAATATGAAACACGTTTCATGTTATGTGCACTTTGTGTTTCAAAATAGGAACAAGATACCTCTCCAGTAAAATGCTTGCCTCCAAAACAACAGAAAGAGAAACAAACGATTGCCGCTGGTTATCTGATGGCTGAAGATTGCTCATCATGACAAGAGTGGTTTTTTAAAAAATCACACTGAATGCTGATTTAGGTGTTTCAAATGGCGAAAAAATTAGATGCAGAAGGGTCAAAAATCGCATTTTCTCGGCGTGTTTTCGTTTTCATCACGACTGACATTTTTGTACCTGAAATAAGCTCTATACTACTGCACAGGCGGAATTTGGAAAAGTTATTCCGTTTCGCCGGGAGCAAGGTGTTTCATAATAAGCACTGTTTCATAATAGGAGCTCCTCCCCTACATAGGCACATACCGCGCTTCGCGCCAAATGTACGTTCAGCAGCGAGTTTAGCGTAAATAGACTTGAGGTAATTTTTATCTTGTTACTTCAATTATTGTGAGAGGTTTAGGCCTGCCCGCATTTGACATCATGGACATGCTATTAAATTCGCCCCACCGCGACCCGTCATAAATAGTCCCTTCTTATAAACAGAAGTAACTTAATTACACCTCATGACAAATGACGTTTGACAAACCAGTGACGCGTATTCACTGCGCGCGCCCCTAATAGAGTTCACTATGACGCATTGCGACACATATGCAAGGCCTTTTCAAAAGAAATCAACATCAGAATTAAGTCAAAACAAAAGGTAGAGACCATTGACAGAAAAGACAGCTCTCATGTAGAAGGGACTTAGTGGCTTATGGTACATTCCATCTTGTTACATTTCAGGGGCTGATCTGAGGGGCGGTGGGGGGGGGGGAGGGGGAGGGGGGTTCTCCTTTCTCCCCCTTCCCCGCCCCCTCCCCCCCCCCTCCCCGGCCAGAAATTCATTGTAATGCTATGTCAAAGTCCTTTTTGGGGAGTTTGGAATCACCCCCTCCTTCCATGTGTCAGCAAGAAATATAGATTCTCATGAGCCCCCGCAACTGCGGTAAGTTAGTGTAACTGCGGGGGCTCATTGTGATCTATTTATCTTGTAGTTGGGTCTTGCTGATTTTTTCTCGGCAGTCAAAAGATTAGCACACTCGGCACAGAGACACAACACCCATCCTGCAGGAATCATGGCGAAAAAAAGCGCTAGCGACAGCTAAAGGGTTAATGATTCACTCCTTCACTACCAGCAGCGTGAACTGATGTCTGAACCAATCACAGACTGACTGCCAGCGATGTATGAACAGAATATGACCAGCAAGACAGAACAGATTTTCGTAAGCTCCCCCCCCCCTACCCCCGCCCTTCCCCCTCTACGTTTACAGGAGCACATGAGGATCTATGTATCCTGCACGTGGGTGATGATTGCTGCGTTGTGTTCAGGCAGCGAAAGGGAAGAGTAAGCGGTGAAGTGTTAGTTGGGCAATGTCAACAGTTTCCTACACGTTTTCTAGACGCCCAGGGCTGCTGTAGACACAGCAACAACAACGCCAGCAGCTTACTCTAGCTACAGGCGGTCATGGCAGCTGTAGACACAGCAACAACAACGCCAGCAGCTTACTCTAGCTACAGGCGGCCATGGCAGCTGTAGACACAGCAACAACAACAACGCCAGCAGCTTACTCTAGCTACAGGCGGCCATGGCAGCTGTAGACACATCAACAACAACACCAGCAGCTTGCTCTAGCTACAGGCGGCCATGGCAGCTGTAGACACAGCAACAACAACAACGCCAGCAGCTTACTCTAGCTACAGGCGGCCATGGCAGCTGTAGACACATCAACAACAACACCAGCAGCTTACTCTAGCTACAAGCGCCCATGGCAGCTGTAGACACATCAACAACAACAACACCAGCAGCTTACTCTAGCTACAGGCGCCCATGGCAGCTGTAGATACAGCAACAACAACAACGCCAGCAGCTTACTGTAGCTACAGGCGGCCATGGCAGCTGTAGACACATCAACAACAACAACGCCAGCAGCTTACTCTAGCTACAGGCGGCCATGGCAGCTGTAGACACAGCAACAACAACAACAACAACGCCAGCAGCTTGCTCTAGCTACAGGCAGCCATGGCAGCTGTAGACACAGCAACAACAACAACGCCAGCAGCTTACTCTAGCTATAGGCGGCCATGGCAGCTGTAGGCACATCAACAACAACAACACCAGCAGCTTACTCTAGCTATAGGCGGCCATGGCAGCTGTAGGCACATCAACAACAACAACGCCAGCAGCTTACTCTAGCTATAGGCGGCCATGGCAGCTGTAGACACAGCAACAACAACAACGCCAGCAGCTTACTTTAGCTACAGGCGGCCATGGCAGCTGTAGACACAGCAACAACAACAACGCCAGCAGCTTACTCTAGCTACAGGCGGCCATGGCATGTGTAAACACAGCAACAACAACAACGCCAGCAGCTTACTCTAGCTACAGGCGGCCATGGCATGTGTAAACACAGCAACAACAACAACGCCAGCAGCTTACTCTAGCTACAGGCGGCCATGGCATGTGTAAACACAGCAACAGCAACAACGCCAGCAGCTTACTCTAGCTACAGGCGGCCTTGGCAGCCCGGCCACATCATCCTCTCCGGCCTGTGAGGATGGATGATGAGTAAACGTGTGTTGATCTGTATTTTTGGACCTTACGGCTGAAAGGCCACAGACCAGAACACGCATGATCACAACATATGATACCATAGATGACACTACAGTGGCCGACTGTCGGCTTTGCTAGTTGTTTAAAGCCATGTAATTATGTAATAAAAATATGGAAGAATCTAACCCTTCATGGCGCGATGATTCCTGTCGTAACCATCGTGACAAAAAGTGCTACCGACATCCAAGGGGTTAACCATTTAACCCCACAGCCGTATATCCCAAATATTGCAGGTGTATCCTAACGGTTTTGTAGGCCTATCAGTGGCAGAAGGTGGATCGACCATGGTAATTCAATGGTAGTGCCAGATTAGCCTGGCGCCATCAGGCGCCAAGCTAATCTGGCACTACTCTTGAATTATCATAGTCGGTCCATCTCCTTCTGTACTGCATGTGTTAATCCCGGAACATGACACCCGCGACTGCAGCAACGCATCATTAGAGCGACTATAAAATAATTAAAAAAAAAACTCACACCTTCTCCGGCGAGAAAGATGATGCCGGTGATGATGATGACGATAAGAGCGACCACTTTACAGATGGTGGATATCGTCTGGATACCGGCCGCCAGGCGCGTGTCGTAGCTGTTCAGAAACACGAGGGCTCCTGCACACAGCATCACCACCAGTAATTCAGTAAGTTGCATTATACGCTGCACGTCACCACGTGACAAGGAGAGTGTGAAATCACGTACACGTGACAAGGAGAGTGTGAAATCACGTACAGGTGACAAGGAGAGTGTGAAATCACGTACACGTGACAAGGAGAGTGTGAAATCACGTACAGGTGACAAGGAGAGTGTGAAATCACGTACACGTGACAAGGAGAGTGTGAAATCACGTACACGTGACAAGGAAAGTGTGAAATCACGTACACGTGACAAGGAGGGTGTGAAATCACGTACACGTGACAAGGAGAGTGTGAAATCACGTACACGTGACAAGGAGAGTGTGAAATCACGTACACGTGACAAGGAGAGTGTGAAATCACGTACACGTCACAAGGAGAGTGTGAAATCACGTACACGTGACAAGGAGAGTGTGAAATCACGTACACGTCACAAGGAGAGTGTGAAATCACGCACACGTCACAAGGAGAGTGTGAAATCACGTACACGTCACAAGGAGAGTGTGAAGTCACGTACACGTGACAAGGAGAGTGTGAAATCACGTACACGTGACAAGGAGAGTGTGAAATCACGTACACGTGACAAGGAGAGTGTGAAATCACGTACACGTGACAAGGAGAGTGTGAAATCACGTACACGTGACAAGGAGAGTGTGAAATCACGTACACGTGACAAGGAGAGTGTGAAATCACGTACACGTCACAAGGAGAGTGTGAAATCACGTGCACGTCACAAGTTCTAGTTGACAAACAGCTTCCATAAAGACGATTTCCGGAAATCAGAAACTGGTCAACATTGCATGTGTTTCGGCGAAAAACAATGGATTGAAAAGCCCCAGACAAACATGCGATATCGCATGAATATCCGGGCTTTTAATGCACTGTTTTTGTTGAAGTACATGCAATTTTGACTTACTTCTGATTTTCGTCTATTCACGCGTGAAAACCACAGCCCCTCCTCGGCGCCAATCTCATGTTACCCTTGAGTTGGCAAGGTTTGAATTATTGGAAGTTCTATAATCTATCAAAACCGTTGCGGACGCCTCCCAAGTTCAAGTTGGGTTCAAACTGGGGTTCCATCTTGGAAGTGGAACCCAACGAAGAAAGAAACGTGCTTAGAAAAGACAGCTCCAACACAATTTATTAATATTTCCAGTAATTATGAATAACTCCTATAATCATTAATTAATATTGGACTTGCCACTTAGCTTCTTCACACTGCCAAGACAGGTAGTGAATAGTATAATTTGTTAAATTAATATTAATGAACTGTGTCGTGAGTCTTTTCGATGCGCGTTTCTTTCTTCGTTGGGTTATTTTTCGCACTTAACACGTTTGGCAGTCACCTTTTTGTTCTGTATTTTTAAGTATTATCTTTGGACAAAAAATAAAATAAACTGAATTGAGGGAAGTTTAGGCCAATACATTTCAACACATTCGAGATGAACTGCAATCGGTTACGCTGCCTTGTGACTTATATCGAATGAGATAAGGCATAAAAAACCGTATCCGAACGCAGTACGTCACGAATTTGTTGAAATATATCGGCCTAATTCCCATTTAGTTACACGAACGTGAGTTCATATACACATTTGGAGGGAACAAGGGGGAAGGGCTCACCGAGGATACAGAGGTACATGTTGGCAATACAGCGGTTGTGTCAGGCGGACTGAAGAAACAGGTTGGCAATACAGTGGTTGTGTCAGGAGGACTGAAGAAACATGTTGGCAATACAGTGGTTGGTCAGGCGGACTGAAGAAACAGGTTGGGGTAGAAGTGAAGAGCTTCAATGTTCTCGTCCGGACACACACCCTCAAGTTTCTCCGTCAGCAGGACCCTGCACACACAATAAACCTCACTTACATTAACCTAGCAGTAACCTGCACACAATAAACCTCACTTACATTAACCTAGCAGTAACCTGTACACACAATAAACCTCACTTAAATTAACCTAGCAGTAACCTGCACACACAATAAATCTCACTTACATTAACCTAGCAGTAACCTGCACACACAATAAACCTCACTTACATTAACCTAGCAGTAACCTGCACACACAATAAACCTCACATACATTAACCTAGCAGTAACATGCACACACAATAAACCTCACTGACAATAACCTAGCAGTAACCTGCAGACACAATAAACCTCACTGACATTAACCTAGCAGTGACCTGCACACAATAAACCTCACTTACATTAACATAGCAGTAACCTGCACACACAATAAACCTCACTTACATTAACCTAGCAGTAACCTGCACACACAATAAACCTCACTTACATTAACCTAGCAGTAACCTGCACACACAATACACCTCACTTACATTAACCTAGCAGTAACCTGTACGCACAATAAACATCACTTACATTAACCTAGCAGTAACCTGCACACACAATAAACCTCACTTACATTAACCTAGCAGTAACCTGCACACACAATACACCTCACTTACATTAACCTAGCAGTAACCTGCACACACAATACACCTCACTTACATTAACCTAGCAGTAACCTGCACACACAATAAACCTCACTTACATTAACCTAGCAGTAACCTGCACACACAATACACCTCACTTACATTAACCTAGCAGTAACCTGTACACACAATACACCTCACTTACATTAACCTAGCAGTAACCTGCACACACAATAAACCTCACTTACATTAACCTAGCAGTAACCTGCACACACAATAAACCTCACTTACATTAACCCATTAACCCCGACACACCATAGCTAGATATGGATCGACCATGATAGTTCGAGGGTGATGCCAGAATAGCTATTTTGGCACCACCCTTGAAATATCATGGTCGATCTGTTTCCTGGTGTGTAGTGCAGTCCTCAGAGGACAACTCCAAAATTCAGTGGTTGAGTCGGGCGGACTGAAGAAACATGTTGGCAATACAGTGGTTGTGTCAGGCGGACTGAAGAAACATTTTGGCAATACAGTGGTTGAGTCAGGCGGATTGAAGAAACATGTTGGCAATACAGTGGTTGTGTCTGGCGGACTGAAGAAACAGGTTAGGGTAGAAGTGAAGAGCTTCAATGTTATCGTCCCGACACACACCCCCAAGTTCCTCCGTCAGCAATAATCTGCACACACAATAAACCTCACATTAACCTATCAGTAACATGCACACACAATAAATCTCACTTACATTAACCTAGCAGTAACCTGCACACACAATAAACCTCACTGACATTAACCTAGCAGTAACCTGTACACACAATAAACCTCACTTACATTAACATAGCAGTAACCTGCACACACAATAAACATCACTTACATTAACCTAGCAGTAACCTGTACACACAATAAACCTCACTTACATTAACCTAGCAATAACCTGCACACACAATAAACCTCACTGACATTAACCTAGCAGTAACCTGCACACACAATAAACCTCACTTACATTAACTAGCAGTAACCTGCACACACAATAAACCTCACTTACATTAACCTAGCAGTAACCTGCACACACAATAAACCTCACTTACATTAACCTAGCAGTAACCTGCACACACAATAAACCTCACTTACATTAACTAGCAGTAACCTGCACACACAATAAACCTCACTTACATTAACCTAGCAGTAACCTGCACACAATAAACCTCACTTACATTAACCTAGCAGTAACCTGCACACACAATAAACCTCACTTACATTAACCTAGCAGTAACCTGCAAACACAATAAACCTCACTTACATTAACCTAGCAGTAACCTGCACACACAATAAACCTCACTTACGTTAACTCATTAACCACCACACACCATAGCTAGATATGGATCGACCATGATAGTTCGAGGGTGATGCCAGAATAGCTTGGCGCCTATGGGCGCCAAGCTATTCTGGCACCACCCTTGAAATATCATGGTCAATCTGTTTCCTGGTTTGTAATGCAGTCCTCAGAGGACAGCTCCAAAATTCAGTTGGGGAAGTCGGCCTTAGGATAGAAAGAGTTAATTCATCCAAGGCGCCCCGCGTCAATACTGAGATGCGAAAGTGTCGTGTAGCGTTGGCCGGCAACTCCATAGGACACTTTCGCAGCTCTGCTCGGCGTTAAACCCAACTAACTAACTAACTAACTAACTAACTAACTAACTAACTAACTAACTAACTAACTAACTAACTAACTTTCGCAGCTATTGACCATGGGCACCTTGAATGAGTGAACTTAGGTATGAGTCAAGAACTCCTGCCATCAGGCGCCAAGCTAATCTGGCACTACCCTTGAATTATCATGGTCGATCCATCTCCTGAAGCTGGTACATAGTCGTTAGGTGACGCCTCCACAATGTGGGAAATGCCTTGGGGTTAAATGGGTTAGCCTCTATATTTTCACAGTGCGTGTCAGTACAGTCAACTTCTCAACCTGGGACCCAACGTTTCTGTTCTATCCAAAGTGCGTGTCAGTACAGTCAACTTCTCTACCTGGGACCCAACGTTTCTGTTCTATCCAAAGTGCGTGTCAGTACAGTCAACTTCTCTATCTGGGACCCAACGTTTCTGTTCTATCCAAAGTGCGTGTCAGTACAGTCAACTTCTCTACCTGGGACACAACGTTTCTGTTCTATCCAAAGTGCGTGTCAGTACAGT
Organism: Semisulcospira habei; assembly: GCA_036245525.1. Taxonomy (NCBI): domain Eukaryota; kingdom Metazoa; phylum Mollusca; class Gastropoda; family Semisulcospiridae; genus Semisulcospira; species Semisulcospira habei. Next base: position 53,258,805 of record BTPG01000005.1, read on the forward strand.
CACCTTCTCTACCACAGTCAACTTCTCTACCTGGGACCCAACGTTTCTGTTCTATCCAAAGTGCGTGTCAGTACAGTCACCTTCTCTACCTGGGACCCAACGTTTCTGTTCTATCCAAAGTGCGTGTCAGTACAGTCAACTTCTCTACCTGGGACACAACGTTTCTGTTCTATCCAAAGTGCGTGTCAGTACAGTCACCTTCTCTACCACAGTCAACTTCTCTACCTGGGACCCAACGTTTCTGTTCTATCCAAAGTGCGTGTCAGTACAGTCACCTTCTCTACCTGGGACCCAACGTTTCTGTTCTATCCAAAGTGCGTGTCAGTACAGTCAACTTCTCTACCTGGGACCCAACGTTTCTGTTCTATCCAAAGTGCGTGTCAGTACAGTCAACTTCTCTACCTGGGACCCAACGTTTCTGTTCTATCCAAAGTGCGTGTCAGTACAGTCAACTTCTCTACCTGGGACCCAACGTTTCTGTTCTATCCAAAGTGCGTGTCAGTACAGTCACCTTCTCTACCTGGGACCCAACGTTTCTGTTCTATCCAAAGTGCGTGTCAGTACAGTCAACTTCTCTACCTGGGACCCAACGTTTCTGTTCTATCCAAAGTGCGTGTCAGTACAGTCAACTTCTCTACCTGGGACCCAGCGTTTCTGTTCTATCCAAAGTGCGTGTCAGTACAGTCAACTTCTCTACCTGGGACCCAACGTTTCTGTTCTATCCAAAGTGCGTGTCAGTACAGTCAACTCCGGCCTCTACCTGGGACCCAACGTTTCTGTTCTATCCAAAGTGCGTGTCAGTACAGTCAACTTCTCTACCTGGGACCCTACGTTTCTGTTCTATCCAAAGTGCGTGTCAGTACAGTCAACTTCTCTACCTGGGACCCAACGTTTCTGTTCTATCCAAAGTGCGTGTCAGTACAGTCAACTCCTCTACCTGGGACCCAACGTTTCTGTTCTATCCAAAGTGCGTGTCAGTACAGTCACCTTCTCTACCTGGGACCCAACGTTTCTGTTCTATCCAAAGAGTGGTCAGTACAGTCACCTTCTCTACCTGGGACCCAACGTTTCTGTTCTATCCAAAGTGCGTGTCAGTACAGTCAACTTCTCTACCTGGGACCCAACGATTCTGTTCTATCCAAAGTGCGTGTCAGTACAGTCAACTTCTCTACCTGGGACCCAACGATTCTGTTCTATCCAAAGTGCGTGTCAGTACAGTCAACTTCTCTACCTGGGACCCAACGTTTCTTTTCTATCCAAAGTCTGTATTAACTCATTCAGGCCCGACACACCACAGCAAGACACGGATCGAACAAGATAGTTCAAGGATGGTGCCAGAATAGCTTGGCGCCCATAGGCGCCAAGCTCTTCTGGCACCACCCTTGAACTATCATGCTCGATCTGTCTCTAGAATTGTCATACAGTCCATCAGAGGGCAAGTTCACAATCTGGGGATTTCGGTCCTGGTGTAGAATGTGTGAAGCAAAGTTATTCACGCTTAGAGAAAGTGCGGCCAGGACTTCTGACAACGCGTTTGTATCTCTGACTTGTGTAGTCTCTGACCAGGATACAAGCAAAATCAACAGCACATGCATAGAACTTAGCATCTCGTGAAAGCAGTCAGCAAGATAAGTTTGTTAACTTTCTGTAACGGATCAAAATGCGATTGTATCAGAACTGTGGTGTGTGTGTTTTCTCTTGTGATTCATGTGTGGCACGAGACTACTCCTGTCCCGGGGATCGTGAACTCAGTGTGTGTGTTTTCTCTTGTGATACATGTGTGGCACGTGACTGCTCCTGTCCCGGGGATCGTGAACTCAGTGTGTGTGTTTCCTCTTGTGATACATGTGTGGCACGAGACTGCTCCTGTCCCGGGGATCGTGAACTCAGTGTGTGTGTTTCCTCTTGTGATACATGTGTGGCACGAGACTACTCCTGTCCCGGGGATCGTGAACTCAGTGTGTGTGTTTCCTCTTGTGATACATGTGTGGCACGTGACTACTGCTGTCCCGGGGATCGTGAACTCAGTGTGTGTGTTTCCTCTTGTGATACATGTGTGGCACGAGACTACTCCTGTCCCGGGGATCGTGTCGCTGTTCAACATTTGCTGACAGTCAACATCATCCGAGCAGTTGCAAGAGGCGTAGATTCTCATGAGCCCCCGCAGGTGCTGGAGCTCATGAGAATCTATGCCCGCTCTTGCTCGCCGTGTTTTGTGACAGGACAGAAAGCTTTGGTGATGGACTTGCTGGTGATCTACTGATTCCCTAACGCCACCACACTTCACTCTCAGCACAGCGGGTCGCCAGTCACACGCAGATTGCGAACTTTGTCATTTGAGGTATTGTTAGTGGACATGCAAAGTTTCAATAAATGAAAGTAATTATGAAGCCCTGAAAACTATAAGTATGTCTGAGAAAACCCCAACAACAAAACAAGAGACACGCGTAGGAAGAGTTGGTTGGTTAGTTAGTTGAGTTTAACGCCGAGCAGGCGACTAAGGCCATCTCACGGCGGCACGCGTAGAAAGAACAGTTACAACACAACAGTATATTGGCAAAGAAACCCCCCCAAAAAAAACGCAGGAATAAAGAATAATGTTAACACAATTGAATTGTTGTTCTCTCTCAGCGTGTTTATTTCTTTATCAGGATTTACTTTGCATTAACCCATATCATACTGAGGCTACACGCTTCACATCATACTGAGGCTACACGCTTCACATCATACTGAGGCTACACGCTTCACATCATACTGAGGCTACACGCTTCACATCATACTGAGGCTACACGCTTCACATCATACTGAGGCTACACGCTTCACATCATACTGAGGCTACACGCTTCACATCATACTGAGGCTACACGCTTCACATCATACTGAGGCTACAAGCTTCACATCATACTGAGGCTACAAGCTTCACATCATACTGAGGCTACACGCTTCACATCATACTGAGGCTACACGCTTCACATCATACTGAGGCTACACGCTTCACATCATACTGAGGCTACACGCTTCACATCATACTGAGGCTACAAGCTTCACATCATACTGAGGCTACAAGCTTCACACATTTGTACGCTGCCATATGCAAGCTACATGATAGTTCCTACTGATAAGGATATAGACCAATGGCTTTAGTTTAAGGGTAGTGCCAGAATAGCTTGGCGCCTAGAGGCGCCAAGCTATTCGGGCACTACCCTTGAACTATTTTGTCAAACTTATTTCACACACTGGTGTATTCCTAGAGGCGCCAAGCTATTCGGGCACTACACTTGAACTATTTTGTCAAACTTATTTCACACACTGGTGTATTCCTAGAGGTGCCAAGCTATTATGGCACTACTCTTGAACTATTTTAGTCAAACTTATTTCACACACTGGTGTATTCCTATAGGCGCCAAGCTATTCTGGCACTACACTTGAACTATTTTAGTCAAACTTATTTCACACACTGGTGTATTCCTAGAGGCGCCAAGCTATTCTGGCACTACACTTGAACTATCTTAGTCAAACTTATTTCACACACTGGTGTATTCCTAGAGGCGCCAAGCTATTCGGGCACTACACTTGAACTATTTTAGTGAAACTTATTTCACACACTGGTGTATTCCTAGAGGCGCCAAGCTATTCTGGCACTACCCTTGAACTATTTTAGTCAAACTTATTTCACACACTGGTGTATTCCTAGAGGCGCCAAGCTATTATGGCACTACCCTTGAACTATTTTAGTCAAACTTATTTCACACACTGGTGTATTCCTAGAGGCGCCAAGCTATTCTGGCACTACCCTTGAACTATTTTAGTCACACTTATTTCACACACTGGTGTATTCCTAGGGGCGCCAAGCTATTCTGGCACTGCCCTTGAACTATTTTAGTCAAACTTATTTCACACACTGGTGTATTCCTAGAGGCGCCAAGCTATTATGGCACTACCCTTGAACTATTTTAGTCAAACTTATTTCACACACTGGTGTATCCCTAGAGGCGCCAAGCTATTCTGGCACTACCCTTGAACTATTTTAGTCAAACTTATTTCACACACTGGTGTATTCCGACTGATAAGGGTTACACGAGCCTGCTAGTCACTGTCTGGGTCTGGATTTGTTTTGCATGTTCCATTTAGATTTCTGTCCTAAAAATGACACGGGGGGTTGGGGGGGGGGGAGCGGGGTGTTTGTGCCACCCTTCCCTCCCCCAAACACCCCCCCCCCCCACCACCACCACCACCTACCGGTCCAGACACCCTCTGGATCCACCCCTGTGTATGTGTCGCATCATTATGGTGCATGCAGTCGACTTTTCCTACCAACAAGTCAGGCAGAGCAATACTCCTACCGAGTTCACAGCCACACATTCTGCGTGTAATACAGACAACACTCCTACCGAGTTCACAGCCACACAGTCTGCGTGTAATACAGACAACACTCATACCGAGTTCACAGCCACACAGTCTGCGTGTAATACAGACAACACTCCTACCGAGTTCACAGCCACACAGTCTGCTTGTAATACAGACAACCATCCTACCGAGGTCACACCACGCAGTCTGCGTGTAATACAGACAACCATCCTACCGAGGTCACACCACACAGTCTGCGTGTAATACAGACAACACTCCTATTGAGGTCACAGTCACACAGTCTGCGTGTAATACAGACAACACTCCTACCGAGGTCACACCACACAGTCTGCGTGTAATACAGACAACACTCCTACCGAGGTCACACCACACAGTCTGCGTGTAATACAGACAACACTCCTACCGAGGTCACACCACACTGTCTGCGTGTAATACAGACAACACTCCTACCGAGGTCACACCACAGAGTCTGCGTGTAATACAGACAACACTCCTACTGAGGTCACACGACAGTGTCTGCGTGTAATACAGACAACACTCCTACCGAGGTCACAGTCACACAGTCTGCGTGTAATACAGACAACACTCCTACCGAGGTCACACCACAGAGTCTGCGTGTAATACAGACAACACTCCTACTGAGGTCACAGTCACACAGTCTGCGTGCAATACAACTCCACTTTAACGCTTTAGGTGTCGGCAGCGTTTTTAGTTGCGACGATTCATGCAGGAAACCCTAATCCTAACCCTTCCTGCAGAAATCATGGCGACTAAACCTGCTGCTGACTGCCAGAGGGCTAACCTCTTCACTGCTAGTGAACGCAGACTGTGTTGAAATCGTCACTTGTCAGTTAAACGACAAAGAGCCCCGAGGGAACGTGGATAGTCATATAAAGTCATTTCAGCAGAGGCATAGATCAGATAGATCAGTTTTTTCTAAGCGTGTTTCTTTCTCCGTTGGGTACTTCTTTGCATTTCACACGCTTGGCAGTCACCTTTTTGGTCTGGATAGATCAGATAGAGTCCGAAATAGCTGAGACGGTTAAACGTCGGAGCAGGAGAGCGAGGAGAATCGCCGGGTCGTGGGTTTGAATCCCGTCCTGGCCCCGGTAGATGGACTCACAATCCAGGGGAAAAAACGGATTTGTTCAATAGCATGTCCGTTGAAAGGTCCTGATAAATCAAAGTGGCACAGTTGGAGTGCGCCTGAGTTGATCAGTGTTCAGGCCGTTCTCCATAAGCAATAGATTTCCCTGTCCCTCATAACCCGCCCGTCAGGGCCGTCCATCATCACCTCGGTGCTGTGGACGTTAAACCCGAACTAACGAACCATAGATCAGAGTCCGAAATAGCTCAGGCGGTTAAACGTCGGAGCAGGAGAGCGAAGGGAATCGCCGGGTCGTGGGTTCGAATCCCGTCCCGGCACCGATAGCTGGAATCACAATCCAGGGGGGGAAACGGATTTGTTCAATAGCATGTCCGTTGAAAGGTCCTGGTAATCAAAGTGGCACAGTTGGAGTGCGCCTGAGTTGATCAGTGTTCAGGTCGTACTCCATAGGCAATAGATTTCCTTGTCAACCATAACCCGCCCGTCAGGGCCGTCCATGATCACCTCGGTGCTGTGGACGTTAAACCCGAACTAACCAACCAACTAGGCATAGATCCTCATGAGCCCCACAACTGCTCCGCGTAGCTTGTACCGAAGCAAGTTAACGACAGGGGACAAAACTCAGTCGCGCCACCTGTATATATCTAGAGCCAACTGCGGATTGATCGTGCACGTCACCGAGTAGAGTCTCAATCGCTCGACGCCTAAACGACCATCACCGCACCCCTCCAATTCCACCCCCCCCCACCCCCCCATCTCCGGAAAGTAGTGTGTTGTTATCATTTTGTTGCTGATTTGTTGTTGTTATATTGTTTTATTGTTTTTAGTCTAATAATAATAATAATTACGGTATTTATAATGCGCTTATCTTATAATAACTAAGCGCGCTCACAACTCACGCACGCATGCGCACGCTTAGACAACGGCTCGCGTACCACAAAAAGTGAAATACATTACGACAGTCGACTTGGGGTGGGGAGTGTGGTGATATAGTGCTAGAACTGTTAAAAGAGGTGAGTTTTGAGGGCGGACTGGAAGGAGGAGAGACAGTGTTTCTGACGGAGAGTGGGAAAGTGTTCCAGGCGGATGGACCGTGTACAGAGAAGGAGCGGGGGCCGAAAGTGTTGAGTTTGTTGCGGGGGATGTGGAGGCGGAGAGGGTGGGAGGCGGAGCGCAGGCAGCGGGGAGGAGTGTAGGGGGATTTGTAGCAGAGGGACAGAATCTTGTATTGGATGCGTTGGGGGATGAGAAGCCAGTGAAGGAGTTTGAGCAAAGGAGTGATGTGGTCGGATTTTTTTCTTTCTGAGGACGAGGCGGGCAGCATTGTTCTGGACGCGCTGGAGAGTGAAAGTGGTGGAGTGCGGGATGCCGGAAAGGAGATAGTTGCAGTAGTCGATGCGAGACAGGATGAGGGAGACAGCAAGTTTGGTGGCAGCTTCGGTAGTGAGGTATTTTCTGATCTGACTGATGCGGCGGAGGTGGAAATAGCATGCCTGGGCGTGGCAGAGACGAAGCTGGTCATGGAAAGAGAGGAATCGAGGATAACGCCGAGGTTCTTGGCCGAGTCAGAGAGGGAGATGGGGTGCTGTCGAGTTGAAGGTGGAGAGAGGAAGGGAGCTGGGAAAGTTTCTGGCGAGTGCCTACCAGCATGGCTTCCGTTTTGTCGTCGTTCAGTTTAAGCTTGTTTGCTGTCATCCAGTTTTTCACGTCATCGTAGCAGTCAGCCGTGCGAGTCAGTAGTGACTGAGTGCTGTCGAGTTTGTCTTTGTCTAGTAGTTGTGAGTCGTCAGCGTAGAGGTGGTGGTGTATGTGGTGAGACTGGATGATGTTGGACAGGGGAGAGGTGTAGAGTGTGAAAAGGACCGGGCCCAGGACGGACCCCTGAGGAACTCCACAGGAAAGCGTGACTGGGTTGGAGGAGACGCCGTCGATGGTGACGGACTGCTGTCTGTCGGAGAGGTAGGAGAGAAACCAGGAGTGAGCAGAGTCGGTGATTGGAATGGTGAAGGCGGTGGAGGAGGATAGAGTGGTCTATAGTGTCGAAGGTGGCAGAGAGGTCGAATAGCGTAAGAAGGGAGATGTTGCCCGAGTCAGTGGAGAGAAGCAGGTCGTTTAGGATATGTAGAAGGGCTGTTTCAGTGCTGTGATGTTTGCGATTGGTGGACTGGAAGCGACTGAGGAGGTTGTTGTCGGTGAGGTGGAGGTTGAGCTGGTTGAGAACAACCTTCTCAAGAAGCTTGGACAGGAAAGAGAGATTGGAGGCTGGGCGATAGTTTTTGAGTTCGTTTGGGTCGAGGTTGTGTTTTTTTGAGGAGAGGACGGACGATGGCGGACTTGAAAATATCGGGGACGGAGCCGTTCTCTAGAGATGTGTTGATGATGTCGGTAATGAAGGGCAGAAGTTTTGGAAGGTCGTCCCGGTAGAGAGAAGCTCCAAGGGGATCTAGTTCGCAGGTTTTGAAAGGCATGAACTTTATAGTCTTGAGGACTTCATCCTGAGAGACGGGGCGGAAGGACGAGAGGGGGGTGCCGGAAAAGGGGGTGGGGGGGGGGGGGGTCGGGAGGGCAAGGCGGAGAAGGCAGAGTGTCGAGTGTGTTGCACAGAGTTTGGATTTTGTCGGAAAAATAAGTGGAAAAAGCGGACGGGAGTTCTTCTTTGTTGTGTGTGTTGGGGAGAGAAGAGTCTTTAGAAGTGCCCAGGAATGTGTTCATGGTGGCGTAGAGGGTTTTGGAAGAAGTGGATTTCAGGATTTTGTTTTGAAGGTGTTTACGTTTGGAGTCAGAGATCATTCTGCAGACTTTTGATCTAGTTGTTTGGAAGATCTGTCTCTGAACGGCGATGTCGGGTGAGCGCCAGCGACGTTCCGCTTGTCGACGCTCGCGCTTGGCCTCAGCTATGTCATCAGTGAACCAGGTCGGTTGGGTATGGAGCAGGTGGTGACAGGGGCATTGGTGTCTAGACGTTTTCGAAGGGAGGAGTCGAAATGGGATGCAAGATGGGGAGAGGAGGCGGGGTCCAAGAGAAGGTCGACAGCTTCGTCGAAGAAGCTCTCTTGGTTGACAGATTTTAGTTTGCGACGAGAGACAAAGAGCTTGGGTTTTTTCGGGGGAGGTAGGTTGAGGGAGACGAGAATAGCGAGGTGGTCAGAGGGAAGTACAGAAGTGGTGTCAGAGTCGAAAAAGAGTTGATCGGAGGTGCGGGTGATGATCCAGTCGAGGGTGTGGCCGAGTCGGTGGGTGGGTTTGGTGATGCGTTGCGTAAGATTGTGGTTTGAAAGTGATGTGCAAAGGCGTTTTGCGTCAGGGTGGTCGGGTTTGTCGAAATGGAAGTTAAAGTCGCCAAGAAGGATGTGTTTTCCGGGTCGTGTGCTGAAGTAGTCGACGAGAAGGTCGAACTCGGTGAGGAACATGGAGTTTGTGAGTTTGTTTTGAGAGCTTGGAGGGGGGCGATAGATACATGAGAAGATGAGGGACTGGCCAGGGAGTGTTCAAACGGCATCGACGGATTTAAAGGAGGGATGAGCAAAAGGAAGAGACTGAGAGAAGGAGAGGTGAGCGGAAAGACAGTCTCTGTAGATGATGGCAATGCCGCCCCCTTTGGAAGCACGCGGGAAGGATGCCAGGCGGTATCCACTCGGAGTGATGCTGGCGATGATGGGTTCATCGCCAGCTGAGCGGAGCCACGTTTCGGTGATCACGACAACATCTAGGTCATTGTCTAGAATGAAATCTGAAATCACGTCGGCTTTGCCGTCTTTGCAGACAGATTGTGCATTGAACAGACACAGTTTTAGGTTGGATGAGACAGAAGAGGAAGAGGAGAAGAAACGGACGAAGAAGAGGACGAAGGAGGAGGAGGGTAGGGAGGGGGAAAGGAGGATGGAGGGGGGAAAGAGGAGGGAAGGGGGAGGGGGAGGGGGAGGAGGAAAAGATGGGGAAGGAGAACCGGGCAAGAAAGAGGATGCGA
>BTPG01000005.1:53273247-53388247 GCA_036245525.1 Semisulcospira habei
ACGTCGAAGCTCCACCCGCACACCTCCTGGATCAAGTGGACTATCTCGTACACCACGTTGATTGATTACATTTCCACATGAAGTACATACAAATCCAACTTCTCAGCTGGTGATAAGGAGCATCTATACAACATATAAAACGTATCTCACCATAAGACATCCGCCATTGCTTAAAAGTTACTTCCGCCGGAATGACGACACTGTAGCGATGACGACCGCTAACGGCTTCCGGACGTTGTCGCCGATTCCCGATCGTTTCCGACATCGAATAAAATATCGTAATAACAATAAATTCGAAATACCATGCACACACACGAATACGACATATTTCCGCACAACACATAACCATTCAATTCCGGATCCGAATTATTACGAAATCAACAGGCTCAACGAACGATTCGCGATCATTCAACACTGACATCCCCGGCCACGCGCCGATCGCCAGACGACACCGCAAACTCGCCGATGCGCGCAAGAAATGTCATACAGTTCCAGATCTAGAGCCAATCAACTAACACATTTCTGAAATCTACTATTAACAGACAAATACATACCCAAAGATGCGTGAAGTAAACCTTCGACTGTTTCAGGCCTGTCTGCCCATCTTGGCCGTTGGACAAGGTCCTGGTACTCGTTACTCTAATCAGTCGATCTGGTTACTAGTCGTAGTTCTTAAACTACATAATTTTACGTACCACTGTACTGAGCATTCTGCTCTCAATCGTCTGTTCTACCATAGACCCTAACACGGCATTTCTCTGCCCACTACACCTCACAAAAAAACAACTTTTAACTCGAGAGCAAAATCTCTCCTGACTGACTGTCTTCCAAACGATTCACAGTGACGTAACTCTTCAAACCAACATCCTACGTCACATGTTCCAAACACACATCTTACGTCACATGTTCTTGACGTCACTAAAAAGTACATGCCCTCACCACAACACAACATAGAACGAAATTCCTCCCCAGAAGAGAATACTGCATAATGATTAAAATAAATTGTGACATTGGCTCTGGAGGCAAGTATATAAATAGGTTGTGTGTGACGCGCCGTTTAGTCCAGCATGCACCCAGGAAAGTCCCCCTCCTCGCGACACCACCGCCACACCTCCGAATCCCGCCGCCCCACCAACCCTTCAACCAACGCCCCACACCAAGACCCCGCCTCCACTGGCCACCACCCCATGAAGTCTCACCACGACGATACCAGCCATCCACACCACCAACCCAGCGACGGTTCTACCGATCACCACCACCCCCACACCCACTAGTAGAGGGCATACTGCAGTGGCTGGTTCACCAGCTGCCACCAGCCTGGTACTAGCGACGGTTCACCGGCCACACCACCCGCCTCCTTCACCACCACCCGCCCGGCCCCGGCAACACCATCAGCCGCTGCGCGTCAAAGGGACAGACAGCCAGACCGACACCCCAACCTCCCCCCCCCCTGTCCCCCCCCCCCCCCGGACGAGCAGCACATGGACCTCTACGCTGTCTTCATAGATCTGACCAAAGCATTCAAGACCGTGAACAGAGAAGCGCTTTGGGTCATCCTCGCAAAGCTCGGCTGCCCCAGGAAGTTCACCAAAGTCATCCGCCTCTTCCATGCTGGAATGATAGGAGTTGTCCAGTCAAACGGCGACACATGTGTTCTTGCCCCCGTGATGTTAAACCTGTTCTTCGCGTGTGTCCTGACCCATGCAGTACGCGACCTTGAAAAGGGAGTGTACCTGAAATACAGACTAGACGGCTCTCTCTTCGACCTCCGTCGACTGAACGCCAGGACGAAGACCATCAAGAGAATGATCCTTGAGGCGCTGTTTGCCGATGACTGTGCGCTGATGGTGCACACGGAGTCTGACTTCCAGACCATCGTCAACAGGTTCTCGGAAGCCTATCGACTGCTTGGCCTCACCATCAGTCTCAGCAAGACCGAGGTCCTGCACCAACCAGCCCCAGGCACAAGAGCCCCCCCCCCTCCCCCCCCACCCAAAGTGTATATCGAAGGCACCGAGCTAAAGACTGTCGACCAGTTCAGGTACCTTGGAAGCATCATCTCTTCTGACGGTACTATCGACAAGGAAATCGCAGCTCGCATCAGCAAAGCCAGCCAAGCCCTGGGTCGCCTACGCACTCGTGTGTTGAATAACAACAACGTCAAACTCTCCACCAAAATCAAAGTCTACAAGGCAGTAGTCCCTCCCCCCCCCCCCAGCCTCCTCTACGGCTGTGAGTCATGGACGCTGTACAGAAAGCACCTCAAGCATCTTGAACGTTTCCACATTCGAACCCTGCGCTCACTCATGGGCATCAAATGCAAATGGCAAGACAAGGTGACAAACCTGGAAGTCCTGGACAATGATGGCTTAGTGAGTGTTGAAGCCTTGATTTTAAAGTCACAACTCCGCAGGACAGGTCATGTCATACGCATGGATGATTCTTGCATGCCACATCAACTCCTGTATGGTGCACTCTCAAAAGGCCACAGGAAGCTAGGACGGCCAGAGAAACGATTCAAAGACTGCATAAAAGACAGCCTCAAGCACTTCGTCTTCCCGGTAAAGGAACTTGAAGCACAAGCACAAGAAAGATCCGGCTGGCGTGCCGCCACCAGGAAAGCCTGCACACTCTTTGAACACAATCGGCGCGAACGGATCACCAGTGCCAGAGCTCGCAGAAAGACAGCGTCGACTCTCCCCACAGCTACGTTCCAGTGCCCCTATTGCCCTCGCAGGTGTGGCTCCAGGATTGGCTGGGCCAGCCACACCCGCACCCACAAATAGAAGTCATGCACAATGACGACATCATCGGCTTTCGATGGTCTACCCATTATTCAAATGTTCTCCGTATATTTCACAATAATGCTGAACAAAGAGGCTAACCACTTTTGAAGTCTGAATGTAATGAAATGAAAGACTTCTCAGTGCTCCTCAGGTCTCATTTGTACGTAGGAAAGTTCCAACATTTACCAGGGGCACTAGTAGAAGATCTCTGTTATGTGTGCATACGCACACGGATTGTATAAAAACGTGTAAAAAAGTCTCCGCTGAGGCAAGACAACATTGAGAACCCCTTTTATCAGGAAAGTTTAGAAGTCAAAGCCCACCTAGAACAGACCGCTTTAATGCCTCCATTGCATCATACTTGTGTTTACTGTTTAATATTTCATTAGTATATTGTTAAATGTTTACAGCCAAACATATAACAATTGTAATCAACTGAGGAGAACGACTACTAAATGAGTTGGTTGGTCCGTGTTATGTATATTCTCTGTTCTTTCTTTGTTGATCATTACTGACGGTGTAGGAATAAGAAGTGTACTTATCTCTGTAATAACAGTTTGTTTGGAAATTAGTGTCTGACTTTAATAGGATGGAAAGATGGATTACAGGTTAAATTCTCAGCCACACGCTTTGAATTTGTTGAAGTCTATTTCCTAAAAGTTGTTCATTTGGGTGTAAATTCCTTGAGTCATGGATGTGAATAAATTGCTACAGGGAAAAATAACATCCTGAAATGTGGCTGCTTTCAGACGTGTGGTTACAGATGTCGCCGGGAAAGGCCCGTGTATTAATCTGTCTGTTGTCTGTCGCTCTGTCTCACACCCTGGCATTTGAGAGATTCATTCTATCTATCTATCTATCTATCTATCTATCTATCTATCTATCTATCTATCTATCTATCTATCTATCTATCTATCTATCTATCTATCTATCTATCTATCTATCTATCTATCTATCTATCTGTCTGTCTATCTGTCTGTCTGTCTGTCTGTTTGTCTGTCTGTCTGTCTGTCTATCTATCTATCTATCTATCTATATCCCGTAGTATTGCCGACCGTTGGGGCACCACTGATGACTTGGCAACTAGCTCCCTCCATTCCTCTCTGTTCTCTGCCATTCTTAGCGTATCGCGCAGCTTCAGTCCTGTCTACTATGAGATATTGTCCTCTCATCTTTTCCTCTGTCTTCCTCTCCTTCGTCCTCCTTGTACAGTGCCTTGCAGGATTGTTTTGGCAAGCCCTGCTGAACGCGTGACATGCCCATACTACTTCAGTTTGCGTTTTTTCACAATGGCTAATAGGTCTTTATATGACCCGATGGCTTGGCTGATTCTGCTTCCCACTTCCACGTTCGTGATGTGATCTCTGTATGAAATGCCAAGCAGCCTTCGATAACATCTCATTTCAGTGGCTTGCATCCTCCTTTTAAGGTCTGCTGTGAGGGTCCATGACTCGCAGGCATACAAAACACTGAGATGACTAAGGAGCGCATCAGTCTGATCTTGGAGCAGAGTGTGATGTTTCTGTCTTTCCATATGGTCTTCAATCTTGTCAGTGCTGTTGTTGTCTGCGCAATCCTGGACAGTATTTCTGGTTTTGATCCCTCGTCTGTCACAATGGCTCCTAAGTATTTGAATTTCTTAACTGTTTCCAGTTTTTGGCTTCCAATCATGACGTCAGTGCCAATGCCACTGGTGTTATTGGTCATCAGTTTGGTCTTCTCTGCACTGATTTCCTTCCCATACGCAATGGCTGTACTGTCCAGCTTTTCCACCAGCTGGGCTAGCTCCTTTTCTGTTCCTGCAAGGCCATCAATGTCATCCGCAAAGTGCAAGTTCGTGATTGTTCTGCCTCCAATACTGACAGATCCTTCATGATCTTTCAGAGCGTCTGTCATGATTCTTTCCAGGAAGATGTTGAAAAGAGTAGGTGAGAGCATGCAGCCTTGTCTGACTCCGACTGTAGTCATAAACCAGTTTCCTATTTTGTCGTTGAATCAGACTGCGCTAGTGGCCTTGTTGTAAAGGTTTGCTACGACTTTGATCAGGTTGGCATTGATGTTGTATAGCTTCATGGTGGACCAAAGGGCTGCATGCCACACCCTGTCAAACGCTTTCTTAAAATCCACAAAGACATGATAGAGATCTTGCTGGTGCTGGAGGTACCTCTCACATAGAACTCTGGTTGAAGATCTGCTCAGTTGTGCTGCGCCCTGGTCTGAAGCCTGCCTGTTCCTCAGCTATGATTTCATCTGCCTGTGGCTTCAGCCTGTTCAGCAGGATCTTTAACATGACTTTGCTTGGGTGGCATATAAGACTGATCGTGCGATAATTCTGGCATTGATGTAAGTTGCCTTTTTTTAGGGAGAGTTATTATAAATGATTGGGTCCATGGTGACTGCCAAATCTTATTGCAGATTGTTAGTAAGGCGCTTATCATGTCTTCTCCCCCTTCTTGGGCTAGCTCTGCAGGAATGTTGTCTGCTCCTGCTGCCTTCCCTTTTTTCAGCGACTTCACTGCAGCCTCTACTTCTTCTCGGAGGATGGGATAGTTGCCATTGTTGGTCACGGGTGGGTTGACAAGTATGCCTGGGTCCCCTGTAGCTCGGTGGTTGTACAAATCTGACCAGTACTCTGTCCATCTCTTCAGTATGTCTTGGTCTTCCGTAAGACAGTTTCCTTCGCTATCGTGAATGATAGAGGAGCGTCCTTGTTTTACACTTGTCAGGTCTTTCACCAGCTGGTATGCTTTTTTTGCTATTATTTCTGTTCAATTTTCTTCTATGTGTCTACACTGATCTTCAATCCACTTTTTTTTTCCCCTTTTTCATGCTTTTCTTGATATCCTGGTTAATTTCCCTGTATTGTTTAGCTTATTCTACCCCTGATTTCTTTTTCTTTAATTCTCGACGCTTGCCACATAGAACAAAGATGTCAGCTGTAACCCAAGGTTTCTTTGCTTGTCGGTGTTTGCCAAGGATCTCACTGGCTGTTTGGGTTACAAAAGTGTTTAATGTGTCGATCAGTGTGTCCATGTCCGTGTCTTCTGCACATAGAAGTAGCAGTGGCGCGAATTTTCCTCCTATCTTTGCCTGGAAGGCTTCCGCTACCTCTGGGTCTTTCAGCTTCTCGAGGTCAAACTTGATTCTAGTGGGACCCTGCTTGTTGACCTTCTTTAGGAGAAGTCGGAAGGTCATCATCACTAAGTCATGGTCACTTCCAATGTCTGCGCCTGGGAAACTTCTTGTCTTGGCAATGTTCACACTGGTTTGGAAGCGTCTCTTCACCATGATGTAGTCAATTTGGTTTGGTGCTCTCCGTTCGGGCTGTGCCATGTCCACTTTCTGGATGATTTGTGTGGGCCAAACGTGTTCATCAGCTTTAGATCATTTGAGCTGGCAAATTCCAGGAGCCTTAATCCTCTGTCGTTGGTCTCTGCATCGCAGTAGCGTCCGCATGTGCTTTTCCAGTTCCTAGCAGCATCCTCTCCTATTCTGGCATTCCAGTCTCCCTGTACCACAAGAATGTCTTTCTTGGGGGTCTGGTCCAGAACTTCTTGCAGTTGGTCATAGAAGTCTTCTATTTCCTCATCGCTGTAGTCTGTTGTTGGGGCATAAACTTGTACAATGGTGATATTGAATGGGGTTGCCCTCAAGCGACTGGAGACTGGCCGACAACTCATGACGGTGTTCACGATGTCTTTGTGGACGAAAATTCCCAGACCCCGTTCGTGTTTGTCTTCTCTGCCACTGTAATACAGTTTGTGGTTTTCCTGGGTTGATGTTTCCCCAAGGTTCTTCCATCGTACTTCGCAAAGTCCTAGGTATCTGTTCATTTCGTGTGTCAGTTCCTCTACCTTTCCAGGCGGTCTTAATGTTCTGACGTTCCAGGTGCGAATGCTGATGTTGTTTCTGGCACGGAGTTTTGATGGTGCACCAGTAACACACTTAACACCTCTGCCCTGGCGCAAGACAGAAGGCGCGGTCCTTGTTCCGGGCGACGACCGATCCGGTATGGATTGAGGTAAGGTTGTCATTTCATGTGGTGTGTCTTGGGCAAAAGAACCTGGCGGAGCCCATCCCTCTCCACGCTGTTAACCACAACCGAAACTCCACATAACTTGTGGCTCGCCTTGGTCCTGGACACGTAGCCGATGAGACCCTCATGGGACTCCTTCGCCCTGGGTGGTGACTTCATCAAGGAAGTTCATACACCCAATCAGGTGCCGTGTCAGCACCCTAGCCTTTGGTTATCCAAAACCTAAACTGCAAGGCGGCAGGGGACTCGTGGAATGCGGGGTCGTCGATGTCCCGCGCAGATGTGAACATCTGCCCACTGCCCACTATAGATTCATTCTAGATGTCAGTAAATTCTGATGTGCTTTTGCCAGAAAAGCTTCTATCCGTTCTTCTTCCCTGTTTCAGCATGACTTTTTATATCTTATTCTTATTTTAGAAGAATGTTGAGTGTTATGAATATATGTTTGGTCCGTAGAAAAAAAAACAACAAAACAACAGCTCTTAAGTGGAGCATCTGTGAAACATTGACTTGTCCAAATGATGGATATGTTGAACGAGCAATATGTCAGATACGTCGAACGAAAAACAATTTCCCCTGCAGGTCTGACGTCAGCGTCGTCGACTGTATGTTTCCTTAACATGTGATGTAAAAAAAAAAAAAAACCAGCATTCCAGCAAGATATTTGGTCTGTTGTACTTTAATGCACCAAAGCCTGTTCTTTTTATATTTATTTGTGTACTTATTGTTCGTGTACTGTGTATGTGTGGTACCATAAGTCTGATTACTATAAGTATGCAATGCCTATAGAAGAAGCTGACGCCTAGCGTCATGGGCAACACACCTTGAAGTCTGCGTACTTGTTTTTTTTACATCAAAACAAAACCTTCAGGCTAGGGCGATCTGAAGTTACTGACTATAGTTCTGATGCCTTGACTGAAGTTACAAAATGTTACTCCATGTGCGGCCGAGTGTTGCATACTTATGGTAATAGACTTATGATAGTACTGATTGTATAGCGCCTAGATATTGGGCACCATAACCTTTTCAGTCCCAAGGTCCCATTTCCCAAATTTTGGACGTGTTACTTAACGACTATGTACCAGTTGCAGGAGGTGGATTGACCGTGATAATTCAAGGGTAGTGCCAGATTAGCTTGGCGCCTTCAGGCGCCAAGCTAATCTGGCACTACCCTTGAATTATAATGGTCAATCAATCTCCTGCTGTAGGGACTCGGGGCTAAAAGGGTTAAGATCACAAACACACATTCAGTGTTAACACCTTTTGCTGTTCGCTATTTTAAAGCAGCGTTTGGATGCGCAAATCCTTGAGATGGAATCTTAAAAGTAATTGAAATATTTGTGTTGTGTACATCATTCTACATGTCAGAACGTTACTTGGTTGGTTTTAAATGTGAATGTAGTTTGTCATTTGTACGTGTATGTCTGTATGTTCAGCCTGTCTACACACGATAAAATTAAATTATGCCGAGAAATGTATGTAGATCTTTTAAAAATGTGAATGTACCGGTAGTTTGTCATTTGCATAATTATGTTCAGCCTGTCTAAACACTGCTAAAATTGTATTATGCTGACACATGTATGTAGATCTTCCACGTAATTTAAATGTTTGTGTTGTGTACATCATTCTACATATGATAATTTTATTTGGTTTTAACCTTCACCGGATCATGCTTTGGACTGCACACAAACGATGATGTGGGTCCTGCAGGACCCATATGTTTCAAAGTGCGATTTAACTGATTATCCCTGTTCAGGTGATGTGGGTCCTACAGGACCCATACTTTTTACATTATAAAGCACATCACCGGATGTATCCTTGTACATCGTGGCAAAGAGAAAGCGGTCTGAAACTTCTTTTTCACCCAGAAACTATGGGTGAAAGTTGACCATTTCCAAGAAACTCAACTGAAACTTGTCGATTTTGCATGGACTTTGACAGCCTTCAAAATTACCCCCCCCCCTCCCCACAAAAGAACTAAAAAAAAAGACAAAAAAAGAAAAAACAAAAAAACCCAAAAAACAAACAATAAACAAAGGAAAAACTGGGACGAGATGCAATTCTCTCATTTTCGATTCTTCACAAAACGAGGACCAACATCATCCGGACAGGAATATTCACCTTGCTCACTCTTTAAAAAGTATGGGTCATGCACGACCCACGCCATCATTTGTATGTAGGAAAAATTCAGACATTGTTTATTTCTCCATCAATTATTAACATATTTGGGCAGAATGTAGTCTTTTATGAGCTTGGAGCTTTTTAAAATTTCATTAAAATATTCCCATTAGTCGATGAAATATTTGCAATTAAACACTCTTCTGGGTTTTCCAGGACACAGGAAGCACGGTGAAGGTTAAACGTGAAAGTAGTTTGTCATTTTTGCCAAACAGATGATTGTATATCTCTGTATGTTCAGGCCATCAACACTTCTAAAATGAAACTATGCTTAGATCAACCGGTACATTTTTGGATGATGTGTGATGCAAAAGTGAGTATTTGCTGGGCCAGTGGTCGTCCTCTGTCATCATCAGTGGTAAACTTTAACGTTGGCATTTTCTCGGAGACTATTCAAGCCACAATCTTCAAACTTGACCCCACAATTTCATTGACCTCTCAAGATCACAGGGGATCATGAAATGGGTTAAAAAATAATAGCCATATTTTGACAAAATTTGGGTTTTTTTTCTCTCAATTACTATTCACAACTTCAAACCTAAAATTGGTACAAAAATATCTGATGGCAAGACCTTTCTATTCAAACTAATTTAAATTTTTTTTTTAATACTTTATTTCACATATACAACATGCACATGAACAATTACAATGTCACAAAAGTTACAATAACCATAAAACACCAGTACAAACAAAACTCAAAACATTCAACCCGAAAACAAACACTAGGACAATCCAATTACATAGACAGTAAAAAAAACACAAAAAACAATTAAATAGACAAGTTTGCTGCAGATATTTTAGTCTAACAAGTTACCAACCTATATATTAATAAAATGTTCATAGTGTGCCCATTTTAATTTAAAGCCTGCGTGTTCCATGTTCAGTTTTGCATTATGCTTTTCAATGTTATACCCGTTTTTCAGTTCTCTATGAAAGTGCCAGATCGTTGGCCTTGTCTTCTTTATTTTACATTTATAAATATAGAATTTTGCCATCAGTATTATCAAATCAAAAACTTTGCCTCTTTTAAAGTTAGTATCGTTTCCAAAAAGTATAAGTCTTTCACTGAAACTGAAACAACCTACACTATCACATTTTTCACCCATAACACTTGCTATGTTTACCAAAAAGATTGTACATAGCCGCATTTTCAAAATATATGCTCAATACTTTCTCTTTTGTTCGTGCAGAAAGTACACTTGTCTTAAACTTTGAATACCATTTTTTTGCATAATTATATTTGTGCCAATAATTCTATGAAGAATTCTGGTCTGAAACCACTTCAGTTTAACGTCTTTTACCTGTTGCAGTTTCTGCAAAGTTTTCTTCCAGTCCATATGAAAGCTAAGTTCTTTATCCCATTTATCTAAACTTTGTGGATTTTTGTTATTCATTGTGAAGATTTCATAATAACGTTTTGAGCCCTTTTGCACGGAATAAAGGAGTTGCAAGGATTTTGGTTCATCATTCATATCGTTATTTTTAATGTGGATGTTAGTGTTGCGAATATATTTTTGAATAGCTTGAATGCACCATACATATGTAAGAAAGTCGATGTTTACACCATATTTTATTTTAAATTCAGTATATTACCTTGGCTGCCCTTATTATCTATCTTGGCTTGACTTCGCGAACGAAGATTTTATAGGAGTTGACCATGACGTCTGCAGGCTTGTTCGTGGCTGCGGAGGCCAATCCGAGACAGGCAGGTTCGACCGCAGTGGCTGCAGGGGAAGGTATGGCCAGGGTTCTGAGCTGCGGCATCTCTGTTTTTTCTCCTGAGCCGCTTGTCCTTAAGGCTAGCTCTGTGAGAGTCCTCAAAGGAGACAGCTGCCTTGTAAATGGTGGAGCGCCAGGTGTCACGGTCCGCAGCAAGCGAAGACCACTGGTGGTGGTCGATTTGGCAGGCACTAAGTGACTTCTTGAGACAGTCTTTGTATCTCTTCTTTGGTGCCCCTCTGTCACGGTGTCCAGTAGCAAGCTCGCCGAACAGTGTGATCTTTGGTAGGCGATGATCCTCCATCCTGGAGACATGCCCCGCCCAGCGGAGCTGTGTCCGCAGCAGCAAAGCCTCGATGCTCACAGTTTCAGCCTGTTCAAGGACCTCGACGTTGGTGACATAGTCACTCCAGTGAATGCCCAGGATGGTACGCCCTACTTCATTATAGAACTGTACAATGCAGTATATCCCCCTTTTTTTGGCCCATTGTTTATATAAAATACATTTGTTTCCAATCTTAATATTATCATTCAAAAAGACGGGCTCCGCCAACACTTCTTCTGGCATATTTGGTTTCACTTTGCACCTAAATTCCTTATAAGCATACAGAACATCTTTCCAGAACAAATTTGTGTGCTTTATTTTGTTGTATAATTCTGGACCACATTTGCCCAGGTGCTTGAGATCTGGATATGTATTATGGATAACATGTTTCCATCTGTGAGTTGTGCTGTTTAATTTTCTAATCTAGCTAATTTTCAATGCTCTAATATACTGCTTTAAATTTGGAATACCGATTCCTCCGTTTCGTAAAGTTCTTGTTGCAACTTTTCTGTTTATTTTGTCCGGTTTTTTATCCCATACAAATCTGAAGCACAGTGTTTGCAACTCTTCAACATGTTTATCTGGTGGGTTAGGGAGCAAAATCCATAGGTAGACCAGTTTTGATAAGATCAATGATTTTAATACAGCAACTCTGCCTAAGAGTGTAATTGGCCTCTTTAGCCACATTTTCATAAGCATTTTTATCTCAATACACTTGTCTTTAAAGTTTCGAAGATGACAGCTCTTTAAATCATTTGTCAGCCAAATGCCTAAGACTTTAAACTCTGGTTATTCAAACTAATTTGGATAACCCTCAGAAAGGTCAAGGGTCACAAGAGATCAGGAAATAGATCCAAAATAGTCATATTTCGACAAAAGGTGTTTTTTTTTCTCCAATGCTGTATACACCTTCAAACCAAGACTTGGTCCAGAGATACCTTATGGTAAGACCTTTGTATGCATGCTAATTTGGATAACCCCTGGAAAAGGTCATAGGTCACAAGGGATCGGCAAATGATGTGAAAAATGTTAAATTTTAGTTTTCATCAGCACTTTTGCAAAACTTTTCAACCAACTTTTGCAGAAAGGTAGCTGATCCGACCTTTCTATGCATACTATTTTGGTTCACTCCTTGCAGGGATTATGGGAGATTCACAAAGTGTCCAAAATGTGTAAATTTTGAGAAAACATCTCAGGTACAAAAGCCAAACATTTACTTGCATTAGAACTGAATCGTTCATGCACGTGAGTCTTAAGGGCTTTGCCACTCTTGTCTACTTTGGTGTACGAAGTACAGGTCTGACTCAATGTCATGGTCATTGGGAACCATAACATATGAGCACAACGTAAGCATCTGTGATAAACACAAGAATACTCGACAGTAGAAAATATTTTGCTGTGCACTTGAGCGGACCTTACCGATGTTCGATAGATACTGTCTGTGCACACATCATAATGGAGAGCATGTTTTTTTTCAGTTGTAAGAAGTGAGGAATGGTCATCTTTGCTGAATCTTGACTCAAGGCAAGTGCGAGTCACTGATGTCTGCAACTGACTTGGATTTTTTGCTTTGATGTTTATATTTTTGGCAGCAGATCAACGTTTTGTTTTGTGCTTTAAACCCAGAATCGCAGTATATCGAGTCAGATCTGTTCTTTTTGCAGCTGTAAAACTACTTGAAGTAAAGACCATGGTTATGTTTGAAATAAAGACCATGGTTATGTTTGGAGTAAAGACCATGGTTATGTTTGGATTCTATCGTGGCATATGCAATTTGTATTAAAGTGCCTTTTATCCTGAAATCATTCTATTTTCTCTGTTTCATACATTCATAATGTTATGCCTTGTAGTTGTAACTTTAGACATTACATGGATGTGTGTGTGTGCAGTGCGCACACACACGTCCATGTAATGTCTAAAGTTACAAAGCAATCATTGTGAAAATATATTTTATTGAAGGATTCCAGAAACCAACATGTATAAGAGCTGTCTTTTTCAGAACATGACAAAGCACTAGAGTACATAATAAATATAAGAATCTGAATTTCCAACTCTTGTCACATACATTCCACAGCATGCATTGCAAAATCCACGAAACATATGGGAGTTAACACAGGTTCAAACAACATTGGCTGAATTTATAAAGTACATAAGAAGTTCAACAAAAAAAACGGACAGACTATAGACATTTAAAAAAAAAAGATTTCCAAGAGAGTTAAGGTATGCAGGTCAAAGGTCAAGTGTTAAGAGTACGGTTGTACCCTCACTGTGTCCGTTGGGTTGGCCCCCACCCAGGTCTGCCCTGGGGGACTTGGGTGGGATTAACTACTTTGTAGTTCCCAGGGTCATCCTGGGCAGCCCCAGGGTGGGTTTCCCCCTCTATTCTGGGGCATTTTTTCTGTCTACCGGCCTTGGTCCATTCACCTGTAATTTCCTTTTTTTAAACTCTAACTACTGTCTGTGCTGTCTGTAGCTCTTGATATTGGATGTGTGTTGCTAAGTGGTCTTCGGTTTATTTAGTGTATTAGACCAGCTGGCGACATACATACAATATTCTGTTTAGTTTGTTTTTTTACAAGCAGTGCAGGCACGTCCTGAGAAAGTCTTGTTGCTGTCGGGACGTTAAGCAATGTACAACCAACCAACCAACCGTTGGGTTGGGAGCTCAGGAGTTGTCAGCAAGGACCAAACATTGTGGTGTTTCAATCATCAGTACAGAACCCTGCACAGCACAAGCACAAATACAAGGCAAACGTGTATAGCGAAGGAGCGGAAATCAAAACACAAGAATTATAATGATGCGGTTATAAACAGGGTGGGACTCAAACCAAATCAACACCTTCAGCTCTGGTGCAGTACAACCGGACATGAGTAGACCACGATAGTTAAAGGGGGGGGGGGGGGGGAGGGGGGGGGGGGGTGCCAGAATAGCTTGGCGCCTAAGGCGCCAAGCTATTCTGGCACCGCCCTTGAACTACGAGGCGATTGTGAACAATGATCTCCTCAACACCCCGACCCTACCCCACGAGGCGATTGTGAACAATGATCTCCTCAACCACCCCGACCATACCCCACGAGGCGATTGTGAACAATGATCTCCTCAACCACCCTACCCCATAGGACAGTAGCGTTTTAGTTCAGTTCTAATTCACCTAAATAGGGCTTAGGCTGTGTTAGGACGGCGCTAGGTTTTATTGGTAAGTGCGTGAAGGTGTTAGGCCTAGGAGTTAGGTTCGCTAGGAATCGTATTCAACGTTATAGGTGTTAGTCATAGGAGATAGGTCTGCTAGGTGTCATAATCGAAGGTATAGGTACTATGCCTATAGGTGTTTAAGGTTATTAGGTCTTGCACTGGTTTAACTAACTTTGATTATGTTGTTTGTTTCATCATGAATGCTTTTCTGGTATAAATAAATCTTGGAACCTTACTTCCATCTTATGGTGCTCAGCTAGAGTGAGAGCGAGACTGAGACTGTGCGTGTGTACGTGCGAGAAGTTTGTTTGTGTGTATGTCCGTGCATGTATGACGGTGTGACTGATCGTGCGAGCGCACGTTAGCAGCTCAGTAGGAACGATAACAACAAACACCAAATCCAGTCAAAATAGGGTTTTTCTGGATACTGTGGTCGGTTCATTGCGCAAGCAACTTTGGCTTTTTGAACACAACGCGAGGCAAGTAGACACGGATTTTAGTTGTGCGCATGCGAGACCAGAGTAGACTTATAGTCTACTCTCCACAGCAATCTTCAGTCCTCCCCTAGACCACAAAAGGAATTCCGACTTAAACTCTGTAGGCACTTGAGTACTGTATTAGATGGGCAGTTTTTGTCTGTCTGATAAACTACTAAGTCGCCTACACCCAGTCACTGAGTCCGGTTACAAAAATTGGTGCCGTGACCAGGATTGTTGTTTGACCAGGATTGTTGTTTGACCAGGATTGTTTTTGGTTAGGATTGTTGTTTGGTAAAGATAGTTTAACCAAGATACTTCCTTGGAGGAAGGTAGTTAGTCCTGTGAGTTCAAGACTATGTGCTGTGCCAGCGGCAGACTAGCTGTGTCACTGTCGACACGTCTTTTCCGTTAGCGTGGTACCGGTTGCGGCAGGGAGCGTTTTCATTAGTACCAGTCGTGAGATTTTTAGTAGTGGAATCATTTCGAGTTTGAAGTTGGTTCTAGTTTGGTTTAGCGATTCGTGTGGGAAACGCAGTTGAACAGGCAACGTTTTCACTACACAGATAGCGAGGTTCAGTCTACAAGATGGGTGCAGTCTTAGGATTCCTTAGGCTTCTTGTTCCAAGCTGGTTGGTGTCAAGTAGTTCTAAAAGTCAGGATGGTAGAAGAAGGAGTAAACCTAGAAGATCTGCGAAGAGCAGCAGGCACTCGGTTTACAGTGAGTCAGATAGCAGTAGCGAGGAAAGCTCATGCAGTCACGGTAGTCATTGCTCACAAAGAAGCATGACGAACAGGAACATTACGAGAAATAGATCCTTTCTGAATGACAGTGGAAACTCGTCTAGGAGAGAGAGGGTGCCCGAGATATTCACTGGCACAAAAGGAGACTTGAAAGACTGGCTTTGCCATTTCGAGACTTGTGCAAGATGGAATGGTTGGGACTATAGCGAGAAGGGAGTGAATCTAGCTATGTCACTCCGGGGTCCAGCACAACAGGTGTTAGGTGAGCTTGCACTAGAGAGAATAGAGGACTATGACGCTATCAGGTCGGCCCTTGAACGTCGTTTTGATCCCGCTGAGAAAGAGAATCTTCGTAGAGTGGAGTTCAGGTCAAGGATGAAAAGAAAGAACGAGAGTGTGACCGAATACGGGTTTGCTTTCAACCGCATTGCTAGTAGTGCATACCCTAGGATGCCTATTGAAGCGAGAGAAACCATAGTCATAGATCAGTTTGTTAGTGGTCTTCCCTCTAGAGACTTGAGAAGGCATGTGCAGTTTAATCATCCTGCGACAATACACGAGGCAGTAGCACTGGCTAGTGAATTTGAGTCGTTTGATGAGAGATTTGATGGCAGGAAACCAGAAGACCCAGAGAAACATGGTGATGTTACTGCTAAGGGTGTTAGAAGTCTCGAAGAGAAAGATTCAGCTGAGGCAGGCTTAGCAAAGGCTTTCCAGAATCTGAGTGACAGACTTACTTCTGAGATTCAGAAAGTAACGAAAGCGCTGACTCGTCAGTCGGCAGGAGACAAGACTAGAAGAAATGTTGATGTTGTTTGTTATAAGTGCAAAGGGAAGGGGCACTATGCCAGGCAATGCCAGAAAATTGAAGACAGAGACAGGAATGAGCCTGTGAGTAACGAAAACGTGCCAGGCCAGGGAAACTAGGGCGGGCGGAGCTCTCAGCAGCCAGGGACTCTGCCCAATTAGCAAGTGATGACGGCTGCTTAGAGAACGCGAAGGGGCAGCGTTTATGTGTACTGTCAAACACTGGATGCTGGATGGCACCAGTAGCGATAGGAAAGGTTTTCTTAGACATTTTTAGTAGATAGTGGGTCAGCTGTCACAGTCATTGGTGCCAGAGATTTCAAGCTAGTCAATATGGAAAGATCGGCTCTGAAGAAAAGTAAGTTGAATCTTTGCACAGCTAGCGGTGACACTTTAGAAATTCAGGGTGAAACCACGCTTTGTTTGAAAGTAGGAGAACAGAGGTTTAGGCATGATGTAGTAGTTGCAGACTTAGGCAGTTCGTCAGGTATTCTAGGCACTGATTTCATGCAGAAATACGGTGGCGTGCTAGACTTAGCGCAAGGTACTTTGATGATACGCAAGCAGGTGGTTCAGTTGAAGAAAGAGAGTTCAGGTACAAGTGCAGAGGTCATCATCATCATCATCAGTCCCTTGCCCGAACTGGGCGTTGGGGGGACTGAAAGGCAGCAGCAACAGACAGTGCTCTCCACTGAGTTCTATTTTGGGCGGTGGCAAGCAAGTCTGGCATCTCGAGTTCGGTCCATTCTTTTATGTTTGCGACCCAACTCTTTCTCTGACGACCTCGCCGACGACTTCCTTCGAGAGTGCCTTGGAGGATAGTCTTGGACAAGGTGTTGTGTCGGGTCACGTGGCCAAACCAAGCAAGCTTGCGCCGTTTCACGGTTGCCAGAAGGGGTTCATGTGGGCCCACCAGGGAAGTGACGATGCTCCGTACATATTCGTTGGTCTTGTGCTCGCGGTACGAGATGCGGAGCAACTTCCTCAGGCACTTGTTCTCAAAGGCCTGGATTTTCTTTTCTGAGTCTGCAAGCAGTGTCCAAGTCTCACAGCCGTAGAGTAGAATAGACACTACGAGGGACTTGTAAAGCCTGTACTTGATGGTGAAGCTGATGGAGTTACTTCGCCATATCCTGTCCAGCCTGGCCATTGCGGATGTTGCTGTACCTATCCTGATACGGATCTCTGCTATGCAACTACCGTCTTTGGACAGGGTGGCTCCCAAGTACTTGAAGCTATTGACCTCTTCTAGCTTCTAGTGCAGAGGTGAAAGTATGTAAACTCACTAGGGTTCCCCCTAGGTCTGAAATGTTTTTGAAGGCATCTTTCGTTCAGCCGTGTCAGTTACAGAAAGCTGATGGTCTGTTAGAAGGTGTTGAGAGTTTCAGGAGTGAAACGGGGTTAGTAGTTCCAAGGTGCATGGTTCAGGTGTCACAAGAAGAAATCCTTGTTCCTGTTACCAACTTTACTGATAAAGAGATTGTAGTGAAGCCAGATACAGTTGTGGCGTCCATAGAAACTGGTTTTTCAGTGAACTCTTTGTCGACTAGTTCTGAAAAGAAAGAAGAAGTGGTCTATATGGATGACAAACTCCCTAGTCACTTAGTGGATTTGATCGCTAATGCTTCGTCAGATGTTAGCGAGGAGACAAAAGGCAAATTGAAAGAGACGCTCTTAGAGTTTCAAGATGTTTTCCAGTCTCCAGGTGGACAACTTGGACGGACAAACAAAGTGAAACACACTATTGACACAGGAGGTGGTAAACCTGTCAAGTTGCCCCCTCGTCGTATTCCCGTAGCTCAGAGAGAAATAGTAGAGGAGGAAATAGACAAAATGTTGAAACAAGATGTTATCGAACCCAGTGACAGCCCCTGGGCTGCTAACGTGGTACTTGTCAAGAAAAAGGATGGTACAACTAGGTTCTGCGTTGACTATAGGAAGTTGAACCAGCTGACACGCAAAGATGCTTATCCTTTACCCCACATTGGTGACTCGCTTGATGCTTTGTCAGGTTCGTGTTGGTTCTCAACTCTTGACTTAGCACAGGGTTTCTTCCAAGTTGAGATGGATGAAAATGATAAACAGAAGACAGCGTTCGCTACGCATAAAGGTCTTTTCCAGTTTAAGGACATGCCATTTGGGCTATGTAACAGTCCAGCTACTTTTGAGAGACTCATGGAGATGACTTTAAGTGGTGTTCTTTTTGAGAGATGTCTAGTCTACATTGATGATGTCATTTGTCTAGGCAGGACAGAGGAACAGGCACTGGAAAATCTCAAAGTTGTTTTGAGGAAGTTCAGAGATGTTCGTTGTTGCAGAGCGAATGCTCCTTCCTAGGGCATGTGGTTTCAAAAGAAGGGACAAAGTGTGACCCAAAGAAAGTAGAGGCAGTTGTTAACTGGCCTGTCCCTACTTGTGTTTCAGAAGTCAGAAGCTTCTTAGGGATCACATCATATTACAGAAAATACATTTGTGGTTTCGCTGAGATAGCTAGTCCTTTGACAAACTTGACTAGGAAAAATCAGAAGTTTGTTTGATGCGAACAGTGTCAGCAAGCTTTTGAGAAGCTGATAGTGGCTTTAGTGTCTTCTCCCGTTCTTGCTTATCCGACAAGAGAGGGCAGGTTCATTCTTCATACAGATGCGTCAGCAAATTCCATTGGTGGCGTATTGTCTCAGATTCAGGATGGAGAGGAAAAGGTGATTGCTTATGCAAGTTGCGCTCTGTCTAAGAGTAGGCAGAGGTACTGTACCACATACAGAGAGCTGTATGCAGTGGTGAGGTTTGTGAAGTACTTTTCTCATTATCTTTGGGGACGTCCGTTTCTGGTTCGGAGCGATCACAGTTCCCTTAGGTGGTTAAAGTCCTTTGATCAGGCTGAAGGCATGGTAGCTAGATGGATAGCTACGTTGGACACCTACGATTTTCAGATAGAGCACCGGAGAGGCGCCCTACATGGAAATGCGGACGGGTTGTCGAGGATCCCAAGGAGATGTTGTCAGAGAGAGGAGTGTGATCAGTGTGCTAAGAGGCATGTGAGAGTGGTGACACGTCGGCAAGCACGTGGTCATGACTTAGCTGATGGTGGGAAAGCTAGCGGTTCTCAGAGGAATGCTGCTTCACCGAAGGGTGAAGATGTTCCGCGTGCGGACCCAACTATCAGTGAAAGTCAGGGCGACACTACCACCGACAGGTCAAGTGTAGAAGTCAGGGAAGATGAATCGGTTCAGAGTAATTCTGTCTCAGTGTCTAAAGGGGAAACCGTGGATTCTGCTCAGTCTTCTGCGTTTGGTCCTGGCATGCAGGAAAGCAACTGGTTAGCCAGCTGGTCTCGTGAGGACTTAGAGATGTTCCAAAAGAGAGATCCAGTGACTAGCATTCTAATAGCTCTGATAGAGAAAGGAGAGAAGCCTCCTAGGACAGAAGTTAGCAAGTATAGCGCAGCTGTCAGAACACTAATTGCTCAGTGGGTCAATCTGAGAGTAGTGGACGGTTTACTATACATTGTGCCTGATAAACGCCTTACTCAGAAAAGGGTACTATTGCTAGTAGCCCCAGATGAGAGAAAGTGACAAGAGACGAACTAGAAGGGAAATCAAGGCCCTAATAAGGTATTCCCCATCCTCATAATTCTGAATTTGAGACTACGTTTTGTCGAATGCTACGTGCTCAATATTATTATTTTTACGTATTGCGCGTTCAAAGTAGTCCATATGTAACACGTTTTGATATTCCGAATGTCCAGTGATTAATATATTTTTGTGCATATTTTGTCGCAAGACGTTTGGTACAAATTTTGTGTGGTGCTTAAACTTTGTTCTGTTGAGCCACCGCGTTGATTTTTGTGTTTGTTTGTTTGGAAATCTTTTGAATTTGGTTTCAGCGACTCTTGACCCAATACCAGGAGAGTATTGCGGTCAGTGAGACACGAGCGTGTCTCACGTGTCCGAAAGAATTTTGTGAGATGGCGGCATCTCAAGAGGGAAGTTCGTAGTGCTGGCTCTAGTCGGCTTCCCTAGAGACCCTTTGAAAGTGAGTTGGGCCCCCAGCTCACATTTTCCGTTAATATGCACCTGAGACAGGCGTCTGTCTCGTACCTGTCTTGGAGTAAGCCAGTGGCTCTAACTGGAAACTCCAAGACGAGAGTGTTGCCCGGTCGGCTCTGACCAGGTAACCTCTCACGTCATGCGAGTCAACGGAAAAGGACTCTAAACATCAAGAAAGACCAAGGACCTTCTTCAAGGACGAACAATGCCATGACTGGGTATCCGTTAAGTTTGTTTCTTTTCAGATGTCTCCTTTGCATGCATACATTTTTTTTGTGTTGAATTAGAAATGTTTTTGATCTTCCACTTTGTTGTCGTCGTATTGCTTTGTGCATACCTAGACGTCTGGATCATATATCATTTTTCTTCTTATAATAATATGTAATCATCTGACTATGCTGTTTTGAAGGTTTTGTACCTCAGCAACAAACTGGGTCTGGTTGCTTGTTTTTGTACTGTATTTTGAACTTTTTGGCATACGATTTTCGAATATTTTTGCTTAGGTTTTGTACTCGATTTTACATCAGGAACCTGCACTTTGAAATCGTCGGATTTCACTGGTGCTAATGTTGGGTGTGTGTTACGTGAACCAGTTTTCTCACACGGGTTTTGAGTACTCCATGAGACTATATGGACCAAATGCTATAAGGCTGATTTTTGCCTTTATGTTTTTTGTGTGTGTGGCAGACTAAGTAAGTTTTGGACTTTGCTATGGTTGCAATGTTGTGTATCAGCTCGCAGGATGATACCAGTACTTTAATTTTGGTTTTGAAACCTTGTTTCTTTAGTTGTTTTTTTTAATGGATTATTTCATGCGGTGGCTATGCATTTTAAGTGGTGCTGAAGCCTGTTGATTGTCACGAGCGCATCACGGTTGCTGAAATGGTTGCTCATGCGTGTTTATGATCAGGGATCATGTTTTGAAATGTGTTTTGAATGTTTCATTAATTTGGACTTTGGTTTGATTTTGTTTGAATTTTCTTGTGCATGCATCACGATTTTATTTTGTTGAATTTGTTGAACTTCTTTTGAATTTGGATTTTACTGTGCATGCCAGAAGTAATTTTCTTGAACTTGGTGCATTTCATTTAGTTTGTGTGACTTTATTCCTTTTGTTTGACTAATGTGTCGTGCACATTAGGTCTTAAGGAGGAGGGAGTGTAGCAGAGGAGCCCTCTGCTAACGCTATCACTAGTTACTACCAGCGAGTCAGAGTTCAGTGGTTTAGTGCACGCTTGGCGCACTGTGAGCGAGAATTTTGCTGACTTAGCTAGTTAGTGTGTAGCGGACTACACGCGCGAAGCTGTGACGTAGTTTCCGGACCCAGAGGTTGGGAGCCTATATAAAGCGGCCGATTCTCAGTCTCGGGGTCATGGATTCGGAGCACAGCAGCGGTGAGGAGAGGACGCGCTCTAGAGCTCAGTCAAGCGAAGTGGTCACAGTACATCATAGAGCAGACCGGTGGCGGAGCTGTTGGTAGCTCTGTCCACCAAGTTATCTTCATAGCATAGTCTAGCATAGCCAACGAGGATAGATAGGGTGTGATAGACAAAAAAACGGCAGCTGCAGGGACCGGTAGCCCGTAAGGGTGGTGGTGCCCCGGCATAAGATAGACTTAAAGAAAGGAGAAGATGGCCACAGAAGTGTACTACCTCCAGCATGAACACCTACCAAACAATCAAGCGGCATAAAGGTTCTGAATCAAGGTAGGACCCCATGTGGGCCATTTTTTCTTGTTAGAATTGTCTAGCTTAATTCGAAGCCCAAACGAGAAAGACCAACGACACCCTAGGAACCAACACAAAGAACGCCTACGTCTTCTTTGTCCTACAGGGTCCCACGTGGTAACAGTCGTACGCTTACGCTTGTACAACAGTCGTTTGCTTCAGCTTGATACAGTCTCTACTTACGCTCAAAACAGTCGCTACTTACGCTCAAAACAGTCGCTACTTACGCTTACAACAGTCGAACCCTACCCACGTGGAAACAGCTGTACTCTTACGCTTATAAAGATATTCGAGGAGTCAACACAAGAACGCTACGTCTTCTTTGTTTGTTTTTTCTTCTTTGCTCTACAGGTACTACTCATACGCTTACCAGTCGTTACTCAAAGCTTCTGTCTTACGCTTACACTTACAAAAACAGGCCCTCGCGCCTGCTGGCACCCCCTGGGGGTCGCCACCTTAACCCAAAGGGTAAAATTGGCTGGCCTAAGCAGCCATCCCAAAGATGGCTGCAAATGGCCGGACTAGTGGGCAAAATGGTTCAAAAAACACCAAAAATCAACGCGCTCAAAAAGAAGCGCCTGACCTAAGTAGTGAGCTCGGTGAACACCCGAATTCAAATTCAAAGGTGAGCACAATCCAGTCAGAACCAGATGGCCTCGATTGCGTCGCAACGCAGGTTGGGTCATACGTCACCCAGCCTGAGGGGCGAATCACCCGCCAGGCCACCGCTAGAAACATAGGAATTGACAAAGGGAGTGACGTCACGCGGCCGGGAAAAGCGGCCGACCACGAAACGGACAATGACCCAAACCAATCGGAAAACGAAACCGACCGTCAAAGTGAACACGATTTAGAACAGGATCTAGAACGGGATAGCGATAGCGACTCGGCTAGTACTGTAGTCGAGGAGCAACCCTTCATGCGAAACAAAAAGCTCAGAAAAAGGAGGGAAAGGGCCTACAAACGCCCCGAAAAGGCAATGCTGGCTTTTCCCATTATGATAACGCCAGACAAAGAAGACGCTACCCTGTTTATGATGAGCATAAATAAACTGAATGAGGTGCTCACAGAAGCGTTTGGTCCACCAGTGGAAACGAGAAGGATCGCCTTCGGTAGGCGGATCCTCATAGGTTGCCCCACATGTGAAGTGCAAAGGCTAGCTACCAACAAACACACAGTAGGGGGGGTTAGAGTTACTTGCTCCATCCCCCGAACACCGGACAAGGGGGCCGGAGAGGCCCGAGCACTCGGCATCTTAAAACCTATTCCGACCGAGGAAGACCTTTCGTTCATTGAGAGCGAAATCAAAACAAATCACCCTAGAGCCAGCGTACTGAAGAGACTAACAATGCGGGATGGGCAAGCTAGCCGAGCGCTCTTAGTCCAATTTCCAGGTGAAACGCTCCCTAAAACAATCAGAGTAGGGGGTGAAATCTTCAACATAGACAGGTACAAAGCAAAAGCGCTGCAGTGTCAAAAGTGTCAAAGATTTGGACACCTAACCAAATACTGTAAAGCCGACACACGGTGCGCTAAATGCAGCCAAGCCCACCCCACGCATGAGTGCAAGTTTAACCAACCAGAAGAATACTTCTGTCCCAACTGCCACGACACCGGGCACTCGGCCAACTATGGGGGCTGCAAGCTCAAGCGAGACCATAACAGGGCAGCCCGACTAGCCAGTTCAGGGCAAATGTCATACGCACAGGCGCTAATGAGCGAAAGACAGAATCGTCGCAGAGAGAACCCACCAAGGGAAAAGAACATCGCAAACGAGAACCCCAAACAGAACACAACCGACACCACGCCCAGACCTAATGACAACCCACCGAAGAACCCAAACGAGGCGACAGACACCCGGCAAACCGACCCCGCGATCACCCAAACACACCCAAGCCGCCAAGCAAACAAACAAGCCGACAGAATCGAACCGCACAACCGCACCCAAACAGTAATAGGCGAGAGCGACGGGCCCCCGCCACTGCGGAGGGGACCACAGCCGGACGAGACGGTGAACACCGCCGTCCCCCTCCCCCTCCACCTACAGTGGGAGAGTCTGGCCCTCCACCGCCCCCCCCCTCCTCTCCCCCCCAGGCAGCGGGGAGAGACCCTACGGCGGCCCCACTCAGCTGCCCCAACCTGGGAAGTGCCAACCCGCCCCCCGCACC
This sequence comes from Semisulcospira habei, assembly GCA_036245525.1. Classification (NCBI taxonomy): domain Eukaryota; kingdom Metazoa; phylum Mollusca; class Gastropoda; family Semisulcospiridae; genus Semisulcospira; species Semisulcospira habei. The sequence goes on from BTPG01000005.1 coordinate 53,297,453, forward strand.
CTGGGCCGGGGGGGAGGGAAGCAGAGCACAACCACACCACCCGACGCACAACCAGGAAAAACTGCAGCTATACCAACACATAATCGCCCTGGTGGACTCTGCAAACAGGAACATCGTAGGAATGTGCAGGCACGGCGACATCAAAGCATTAAATCAATTTCTAGGGCACTTCCGCTGCCTTCTGGACAACCTAAACACAGCCCTCCAATTCTAAATTCACAGGCCTCCGCATCCTCCAATGGAACTGTAGGTTCCTGTACTCTAAATTAGACGAATTCAAAAACTGGTTAACCCCCAACCCCCCGGAAATCCTCGCCCTCCAGGAGACAGGTTTCCGGGATAAACCCCCACAAATAAAGGGGTATAACTACCCACCCATTTATAAAAGTAGGACAAACCAACAAGGAGGAGGCGTGGCAATCTACTCAAAAACCGAAATACCAATCACAGAAATCACTCACACTCTAAACCCACACATAGAAGCTATAATAGGAGAGATAACCACACCCACAAACCGCAAACTCAAAATAGTAAACGTCTACATCCCAAACCAAAGAGTCTATAACCAAATACCAATAGAACATCTTAAAGACCTACTACTGGCAGGGGACATAGTGATAGGGGACTTTAACGCCAAAAGCCCGCAATGGGACGAAAATCAAGTAACAGCAGACGCAGCAGGGAAAAAACTAGAAACAGCAATAAATGAGACCCAACGATGTATCCTAAACACAGGCGAACCCACCCACATGTTCGCCCAGGGGAGCAGTGACAACATGAATGCACTAGACTTAGCCATAACCACCAACACCATCGCCGTGGAAACCCAATGGCAAGTAAATAGTGACAATCTAGGAAGTGACCACTTTCCGATGCTAATAACAATCAATGATAAAAGCCAAAGTCCCCTACCACCAAACCCAGGAGCCCCGAAAAAAATCAACACCAAACGAACAGACTGGGAAACATACCACGAAATAACTAGGCTTACCCCAAACTGGGATGAGAACCACAGCATAGACGATAAAACGGCCCACATCACAGACCACATTATCAGATCAGTCACGGAATGCACACCTGGCAGATCTGATATTGGAAAGCCAGGGAAATCATGGTGGACCAAGGCCTGTGATCGAGAAGTAAAAAACAGAAAAAGAAAGCTCCAAATCTGGAAAAAACACAAAACGCCCGAAAATAGGATAGAATACAATCGTGCCAAAGCCATAGCAAACCGCACCATTAAAGAAGCCAAAAAAGAAGACTGGCATGCCTTCACGGAATCAATTAACATCAACACCAAGATCAAAGAAAGCTGGGACAAAATTAAAGCCATCAACAACGGTCCGAGAAGTAGCATGCCATCCCTCAAAAAAGAAAACATAGTGTACGCCACAGACCAAGAAAAAGCAGAAATACTAGCCCACACCTTTAGCCAAGCCAGCTCAAATGACAACTTAACACCAGAATTCAGGGACCTCAAACCCCATTTGAGTACCTGCTTCGAACAACCACCCCAGTCAAACAATTACGAACTAGATAGCGAGATAACGATACTCGAACTAACCCAAGCCCTAAGAACCGCCGGGAAAGGTAAAGCCCCCGGCATAGACCTAATCACATACGAGATGATACAAAAAAGCCACCCCACCATGAAAAAAGCAATAGTTACCTTGTTTAATGACATATACACAAAAGGAGTATTCCCCACACAATGGAAAAAAACATTAGTCTTTCCCCTCCCGAAACCAGGAAAACCAACACACCAACCCGACAGCTATAGGCCCATTGCGCTAACATCCCAGCTGGGCAAAACACTAGAAAAAATACTCAAACACCGACTCATGACCCACTGCGATAAACACCACATTCTACCCCCACAACAAAGTGGATTTAGAAAGAAGCACAGCCCACTCGATCACTTAACCACACTACAACAAGAAATCCTAAACACCCACCGAGAGAGGGGAACCGAACTCATAGGAATCTTCCTTGATATAGAGAAAGCCTACGACATGGTTTGGCACGAAAAACTACTCAGCAGGCTGGGCGACCTCGGAATAACAAACAAAATGTATAACTTTGTCAAAAGCTTCCTGGCAGACCGAAAAATAACAGTAAGAATAGGTAATTCGATATCTAAAGAACACACTTTAGACAACGGGGTACCACAAGGATCGGTACTAAGCCCCATCCTATTCACACTCCTGCTCACAGGCCTACAGCACGTCGTCAGGCATAATAAAATAATGCAATTCGCCGACGACACCTCACTAATAGGAAAGATCAAGAGCAGACAAAGAAAGTTTAAATGGGAATTAGTAGGATTCCAGGAATTCCAACAAGACCTAACAAGAATAGAAAATTGGCTAGTAAGAGCAGGCCTCAAAATTTCCCCCAATAAAACCCAAGCAATTATATTTAGGACCAACCAAAGTCCAAAATACCAAGTGAAAGCTCCGATCCCCAAATTACAAATTGGTAAAACAGAGATAGAATATGGCCAAAGCATCAAATTCCTAGGAGTAACATTCACAAAAAACAACAATTGGACACAGTATATTGAACAAATATGCCAGTCTGCCAGGAAAGGAATAAACCTAATGCGCAAGGTCAGCGGAGCAGACTGGGGCACTGACCCCAAATCACTCCTAAACCTATATCACGCCTTCGTAATGTCCAGACTACTCTACGCAGCCCCACTACTTACCAACCTAAACAAAAGTCAAACCAAAAAGCTGATGTCAGTACAAGCGGACGCCTTGAAAGTGGCCCTGGAGGTCCCCAGACACACCCCAAACCTGCTTGTACTGGCAGAGAGTGGGCAAAAACCCATAACGCTCATAATAAAGGAAAGAGCGGCTAACCTATATTATAAAACAGTATGTATGCCAGAAGACCACCCGGCCAAATTCACTCTCACCACAGACCACAAAACCAGAGGCAAACGCAACCAAACACCACAAATAAAAACCGTAGTCCAGGAAATCGAAGCCTCTATAAACCTAAAACTACCAAGCAGAACACCGATCATACAAATAAAGGCGCCACCATGGAGACTCCCACAAATAGAAGTAGATCTGGACCTAACTAAGTATCAGAAAACAGTAGACGGGCCCAAAATGAAAATGGAGTTTGACATTAAAAAAAACACTACATACAAAAACTACGCACTCATCTATACAGACGGGTCCCATGACCCAACCACCCACGCAACCGGACTAGGTATCCACGTCCCCAACAAATCGGACCGGGCCATAAAGCTACCAGATCACTCAGCGGTCTTCACAGCTGAACTCACGGCCATCCTAGGAGCTTATAAGGCAATAAAGAGTGACCTACAGAAAAACAAACACATACTCATAGTGACGGACTCGCTGTCAGCAATCCAAGCGATCCAAAACCTAGACTCATTCAGAGAAGACCTAACATACCTGATTAGAGTACAAGCAGCAGAACTCGCAGATCACGGTAAAACGATCAAAATCATGTGGGTCCCCTCCCACGTGGGGATCCCAGGCAATGAAAGTGCAGACAGAGTAGCGAAGAAAGGCCTCGATCAAGAATCGACCTTCTTCAACCTACCACTGTCAGCTAACGAGAGGTCCAATGCACTCAGACCCGCCTTTCAAAAACTATGGGTAAAAGAATTCCACCAGACCAAAAGAGGGAGACGGAAAAATCTCACAAGGGTACTTAACAACATACCCACCCTTCTTCAAGGCAAGAGGAAAGACCAATCACGGCTAACAAGAGTCCGATTGGGGGGCGAAAGATACCTAGTCCACCCGAACCAAATAGTATGCACATGCGGCCACATACTCACTACGGAACACGTACTATTAGACTGCCAAAATATAGAAGAAACCAGAGCCACAATAGCAGAAAGACTGAACACGCCCCTCACGTTAGAAGGCCTCATAAACCCTGACCCTACAACATGGTCCACCACCACCAAACTCACAATACACCTGCTCAACGAGCACCCCCTAGTTAAATACATATAAACAAACAAGGAAGGAGAGAGAAGGCAAACCACACCATCGACCCAGCGAGACCGGGACCCGGACACCCACTGGAGCACGGGCTCTCCCCAACGACCCAACCGCCCAAGGCGCGGACAGGCATGATGAAGGATAGAATAAAGCGATGCGCGTACATCAGCAACAGTCAAAATAAACCCCCTCCCCCCCATCCCCCGCCCCACCCCCCCTGGACGAAATCAGCGAAAGCTGGAAGTCCCGATCCCTTTCTAAAATAGCATAGCATAGTCTCGGGGTGGTCCCCGATCACATTTGTGCCAGCGGGACGTAAAAAGGAAGAAGATAGATAGATAGTCTCGGGGTGAGTGTGAACAATGCTCACCACCCCTCCCCCCCCTGTGAGCGATTGCGAACAGTGATTTCGCACACTCCCCTCCCTCTTCCCCCGTAGGCGATTGTGAACAATGATCTCCTACATTTTCCGGCCCTAACCCACGAGGCGATTGTGAACAATGATCTCCTCAACTCCCCGGCCCTAACCCACGAGGCGATTGTGAACAATGATCTCCTCAACACCCCGACCCTAACCCACGAGGCGATTGTGAACAATGATCTCCTCAACACCCCGACCCTACCCCACGAGGCGATTGTGATCAATGATCTCCTCAACCACCCCGACCCTACCCCACGAGGCGATTGTGAACAATGATCTCCTCAACCACCCCGGCCCTACCCCATAGGACAGTAGCGTTTTAGTTCAGTTCTAATTCACCTAAATAGGGCTTAGGCTGTGTTAGGACGGCGCTAGGTTTTATTGGTAAGTGCGTGAAGGTGTTAGGCCTAGGAGTTAAGTTCGCTAGGAATCGTATTCAACGTTATAGGTGTTAGTCATAGGAGATAGGTCTGCTAGGTGTGTAATCGAAGGTATAGGTACTATGCCTATAGGTGTTTAAGGTTATTAGGTCTTGCACTGGTTTAACTAACTTTGATTATGTTGTTTGTTTCATCATGAATGCTTTTCTGGTATAAATAAATCTTGGAACCTTACTTCCATCTTATGGTGCTCAGCTAGAGTGAGAGCGAGACTGAGACTGTGCGTGTGTACGTGCGAGAAGTTTGTTTGTGTGTATGTCCGTGCATGTATGACGGTGTGACTGATCGTGCGAGCGCACGTTAGCAGCTCAGTAGGAACGATAACAACAGTCAAATCCAGTCAAAATAGGGGTTTTCTGGATACTGTGGTCAGTCCATTGCGCAAGCAACTTTGGCTTTTTGAACACAACACGAGGCAAGTAGACACGGATTTTAGTTGTGCGCATGCGAGACCAGAGTAGACTTATAGTCTACTCTCCACAGCAATCTTCAGTCCTCCCCTAGACCACAAAAGGAATTCCGACTTAAACTCTGTAGGCACTTGAGTACTGTATTAGATGGGCAGTTTTTGTCTATCTGATAAACTATTTAAGTCGCCTACACACAGTCACTGAGTCCGGTTACAGTACCTTTTCAACCAATTGGAAGGAGAGTATGTATCAGCGTTTTTGTACGTCAAAGAAAAACAAAAAGTTGAAAATGATTCTCATTTAATCTCAACCTGAAAAAGCTAAATCAAGATGTTGAATGTCATTTAAAAATGGAGACGTTTCAAAAAACCACTGGTCAGGAAAAAATTGCTGGTTTGTTTCTCTTGACTTAAAAGACTCCTACTGTTCTGTACATGTTGATGAGAATCTCAAAATTCCTTAAGTTCATGGGGAAAGCCCAGTGGTATAGATTTACAACTGTTTTTCAATGGTTTAGCTTGTTGTCCAAGACTGTTAACAAATTGTTAACCTTAAAGCCTGGGTTTGCACATTTGCATAGACTTGGGGTTTTATCAACAGGTTCATTTATGACTCACGTTGTTGGGAGATTCCCAAGAAGAGTGTGCACATAATGTTGAGCAAACCATGACTTGTTTGCAAAAACTGGGGTTTGTTCTACATCCTGATAAATCAGTCTTTGTGCCAACACAGTCTATTTCTTATCTGGGGTTTGGGATAAACTCAAGACACATGACTGTGTCTTTGACTGAAGAAAGGAAAGAGAAAATCTCAGATATGGTATCAACAATCCTTTGTCAGGACAAAACAACTTTAAAGTGTAAAGAGTTGGCTAGTTTGATAGGTTTGGCAGTGGCTAGCTTCTCACGGGTATATACTGATCTTTGTACTACATCAATATGGAGGATGATAAAATTAAAGCATTAGAAGCCAATGCTGGTACATTTGATGCTTTGGTTGTTATTTCAGAAGAAGCTCTGAAGGAATACTCTGATGGGAAACTAATATCAGCATTGCTTATAATGCATTAGAGGTAAAGGAACCTGTTTTCATTATCAATTCAGATGCCTCATGGACTGGTTGGGGATGTTTCTGTAAAAAGGAAAAAAACAGGGGGACATTTGACCTCAGAAGAATCAAGTCAGAGCATCAATGTGCTAGAACTGATGGCTGCAACGGTTGGCTTACAGATATATGCAGCTGAGGTGCATGATGTGCACATCAGACTTGTGTTAGACGATACAACAGCATTTGCATGCATAAATAAAATGGGCACAAAACATTCACAAGCCTGTAATTCAGTAACTAAGCAGCTTTGGTTGGTTTGCAAAGAAAGAAATATTTGGTTTAGTGAAATTTACATTCCTGGTAAGGCTAATGTTGAAGCAGACGAGTAATCAATACAGTTAAACTTAGATGCAGAATGGCATTTTAAACTCTGCCTTGTTAAAGGAGGCGCTGAGAGTGCTAAGGTTTGAGCCTGACATTGACCTCTTTGCTTCACGGGTCAACAGATAGTTTAAGGACTATATGTCTTACAGACTAGACCCAGAGGCGGCTGCTGTTAATGCATTTGATAATACTTAGGCTGATAAATCCCTTTATGCTTTTTTTCCCTTGTAGCCTCATTCCTCTAGTTCTGAGGAAAATAATGAAAGACGAAGCGCGGGGACTTATAACATTAATAGTTCCAGAATGGCCAAGTCAATTCTGGTATCCACAACTGGCAGGTCTACTCATGGAGCAGCCTGTACTGCTCTAGTCTAGGCAAGGCGAAACTTGCTGAGAATGCCTCAAAATTCAACTCAACTTCATTGCCTGCACAAATCTCAAATTACTCACTTGCAAGATTTCTGGCGTAGTCCCAGAAAACAGGGCTTTTCATGCCAAAGTCCAAACAGCACATGCTCTTCTTGGAGAAGTAATACCTCAAAATGCAACTTACACTCGCCAATGGAAAAGGTATGCGAGTATTTACCTGAATTTACCTGAATTTACCTGAATTTACCTGAGTGGCCACTGAGCGCGGCCGACGGGGTAGGAAGTTTGAGAACTTATTTTAACCCCCTTAACTGTCTCTTTATCATGGCGGTTCTTGAACTGGTTGACAGTTTCAGCTTCGACAATTGTTTGTTTCAGAGCATTCCATGGGTTCACAACTCTTTGGGAAAAAAAGTTTTTCCTAAGATTCAGTCTGGACCTCCCTTTGAACAGTTTGCTGCTGTGACCTCTATGGTAAAATGATGACTGGCATGAAGTAAAAAATATGTCCGCAGAAACTTTTTCAAGTCCCTTTATGATCTTGAAAGTCTCGATGAGAGTAGACACAGTGTTGATCCACTTTTGCCATCTTTAAGTTTAACAGATGGAATAAATTTTCTGGCATTCCTCTTCAAGACTGATGCAGGGTACAGTGCAATTTGTATTGCAAGATCAGCTCTTTCAGATTTAATTGAGGTTAGTGATTGTGAGTCATTTGGGGAAAACGAAATGGTAAAAAAGTTCATCAAGGGAGTTTATGAACTTAGACCCACTTTTCCAAAAATATGCAACTACATGGAATATTGATGTTGTGTTTGACACTACATCAGACTCAGTACTATTACTAATGTCACATGATAAACTGTCACTCAAAGAATTGACACAAAAACTTGAGATATTAATTGCGTTGCTGTCAGGACGACGATGCCAGACTATTGCTAATCTGGCGATAGAATCTTTGCAACTCTCGGAGCAGTGTGTAGTCTTCCACATTGTCTTTTGTGTTAAACAGTCCCATAAGGGCAGACATTTAGCTCCTATTGAGCGGTTGGCATACACACGTGACTAAGTGTGTGCATTGTCAGTGTTAAATGACTATTTATATAGGACAGAGACCATACGCCACAATGCACGTCAACTTTTTCTTAAGCGTGCAAAATCCTCAAAGACTAGTGGGTACCGAAACTGTATGCTGATGAATTCGGGATGTTCTCATACGAGCTGGCATAGACACGCAACAATTTGGGACACATTCAACTCGCGCTGCAAGCACATCAGCAGTCGATGTGTGTGTGCCGACGTGCATGCGCGCACTCCAAACATCTCCAAGAGGACAGATCCTCATGCACCTGGAGGCACATGCGGATCTATTCCTTCTGGAAATGCGCGCATGTTTCAAGTTGAGAGAGAGAGAGAGCCGCGCGCGAGAGAGAGAATGACGTCATGTTTAGAGTATTGTGTCCGCGTGGTGACGGCCGTAGTTGCTTCTTTTACATCACCGCCACTGTGTGACTTTCTCTAGAAGTAAAGTTTTTTTTTTTTTTTTTTTTTTTTTTTTTTTTTTTTTTTTTTTTTAGTGTTTTAATTCTTTCTGAAAAGAATTAATTTTTACTAAAGAAGTTAAAAGGATACAAAGCTGGCTAACGAACTCATCCAATGTCTTTCTTCAAACTAGCTATATGCAAAGGTTCAAGTAAATATGTAAAAAATTACGGTCTCTAATCTGGGTCAACCGACTTCCTATAAACGGTTGTTTCTGTCTTCAATGAGACATTCAATGACAATATGTTCGGAGCCACTCTTAGCCACCCACTTAAGACAATATTTCTCCAAGTTTCAAGCTTGTGTGTACAGAAATATCGGAGATTCTCTTGTTTACATATATACGCACACACAGTCGCACATACATACATACATACATACATACGCACATACTGCGCTTCGCGCCAAATGTACGTTCAGCAGCGAGGTTAGCGTAGGTGTACAGGAGGACCCCATACCTTTTGCGTGTTTTTGTCTACCGTATTGAAAATACGGTAGACTTTAGGATGGGGATTTTCGGAGCGCGTTCCGCAGAATGCAAAGGACATAACTGGCGGGCGGGGCCCATGGTCTCGCAAAGAAGTAACAAGGTAAAAATGACGTCACGTCTAGCCACTCTAACCTTGCTGTTGAACGTCGTTTTGGCGCGAAGCGCCGTATGTGCGTATGTATGTATGTATTTATGTATGGTATGTATGTATGTATGTATGTGTGTGTGTGTGTGTGTGTGTGTGTGTGTGTGTGTGTGTGTGTGTGTGTGTGTGTGTGTGTGCGCGTATGTGTGTAAACACGAGAATCTCTGATATTACTGACTCAGTGTACGCACAACTGAACTTGAAACCGTGGCTTTTCAAAATAGTTTATTAAGTGGGTGGCTAAGAGAGCCTCCGAGCATATTGTAATTGGATGTCTCATTGAAGACATAAAAGACCATTTATAGAAAGTCGGTTGACCCAGATTAGAGTCCGCAATTTTGATTATATGCACTTCACTTTGGATATGACTAGTTTGTAGCGGAAAGACATTGGATGAGTTCGTTAGCCAGCTTTGTACCTCTTCAACTTTTTCGAAAACTGATAAACTGAAAAGTTCAATGAGGAAAAAAAAGTCAGAAGTAAGACTCCTTGATTTCTTCAGAAGAATCAAACCGTGACGGTGACGTAAAAGCACCAAACGCGTCAGTGTTTTATACAATGTTCCTAAAATTACTTGACGCAAATCACCATCACTCCAGTGTTTTACATGTGTATAGTGACGCGATGTTCTCTTCATTTATTTTTGTATGATATTTGCGAACGCGGTGGAATATGCGTGCAAGCTCATACCTCTTGTGGGCATGGGCCATTCGACCATATTCTTCAAAATGGCTGTGGCTACGCCAGCCCACAGAACGTATAACCGGTAGGAAGCACCGTGTGTCCGTGCCGTCTGTGTTTGTGTGTGCCATTCTGCTGTTTGTGTTTGTGTGTGCCATTGCCGTGCGGATCAGGCGGAGAGATACTGACTGGCGGAATCACCCCATGTGTTCATAATCAAGCGTTGCACCTCTTCAACTTTTTCAATAAAAACTAATTCATTTTTGCCAGTTTTGGAGCCACTATTTACTCCCACCAAACAGTCAGCCCTGGAAGAGGCTGTGTGGTATAAAACAGTCAGCTCTGGAATAGCGTGCCTTTCGGGTGAGTGATGTAAAACATCAAATTCGTCACAGTGTACGCGGCGTCGTGAGACCAGCAAAACATGACGCGAAGCTTATACTGAGTGACGCCATTTTGCAGCTCGTGCTATTCATCTTCAGTCAGAATTACTCCAGACCACAATGCCTAATGACCGCGGGAAGCACTGTATGTCCGTCTTTATTTGTGTGCGCCGGCATGTGTGTTGACCAGAGGTTGGCTTAGAGAGGAGGGAAATGGATCAGAAGGATAAGCATAAAAATATGAACAACTCTGAATGTTCCTAAAAGAAAAACGCACGTGAACTCCAAACAATACGGTAGACTTTGGGATGAAATCCTCATCTTGTTTTTGTATGAATGTGTTACAACTCTGAAAGGACACAAAATAAAAGAAATATAATTTTGAGAGAGACACATGACACATGACACATTTTAGGACACTATAAGTTTACTACGTATTTACTATCAAACAATTACTGAGAATTTTATATTCACCTTTGGAAAGAATTTATGAGCAAGTACAATATGCAAAAAAAAAAAAAATAAACCAACAAACAAATAAATTTACCCCATCAGCATCAGTGGGGGGGGGGGGGGGGGGATTAAACTCAGGATAGACTGCATATACTTGACTTTCCCTTTTCCATTCAGTCCCGGCCGTTTCCGAATTTTTCACCGAATAATAATGATAACTGGTATTTATATAGCGCTTAATCTTGAGCGCTTTACAACAGGTACAAAACAATACAAATACAGCGACACCTGCACAAAGCATGCAAAACACCCAATACACGCACACAATTTTTACAATGAAACAAAAGAACTATTAAATTGATGAGTCACATTAAAATTAATGAAATGATCACAAATTGTTATGCTCAATATGCATACTTTCTTAAGAAAACTAGCAACAAAAATATCTAAACAGAGGAGTATGACATAAGCAATTGTTATGATCATTTTGCTGCTTTGCATACTGGTAAAATGCGGGTAGGGCAGCAGATTTAGCCACTGTGGCCCCTAAATGCATCACAGCATCATAAAATCAGGTTGGGAGTAACTGTGGTACTCTATCCTAACCAATAAAACCTAAAAAGACCTATCAGTTTTATACAAAATTTCTGAGGGCATCGGAAACAACGTACGATTCCCAATTTGGCAATTTTAAATGGGAAAAAGCTATCATTCACCACGAATGTACCGTAAAGGATGCCGACGTTCCTTATTGCTTGCACTTTACGCTCACATTATTAAAACTTAATAGGTAAAGAGAGGTCAAAATGAAATGGAATAACTTTAGTATTTTTTTCTAATTAATTTTGTGTATTTTTACAACTTGGGGGTAGGGATACAAAATCAACCACTGTGGCACTCACAGTGATCACAGCATCACCTAGTCAAGTTTATAATAATTGTGACATCCTGTTTAAATGATGTAAGCCTGAAAATGGACTGCCAGTACTATAGAAAATGGCTGAAGGCATCTGACACATTATTTTTGTCTCTTTTTTGTTTTGAGATTTCGCGAAATGGCTGTTTATTGGGTGCACAAATAAGCTTTACTGTGACTGACTGAGCGGCCAGAGATTCCATAGTTTTTTTCAGGACGCAGAAGGTGTGCCTTAACATAGTATTGCTGATTTGGGCTTCTGGAATGAATTCTGATTTATTTAGAGGAAAATGTTTCTCAGCCTCATTTTAGCATTGGCGAAGAGCGTGAATGGGGATACCCTTGCGCCATCGGCTATATCCGTCTCTGGTGTGTTCCTAAGGATTTTATGGGAACATGGCGGCTTAAATATCACAGGACATGCATAAGGTACACTTTGAAACCCATCTGATTGAGTACTGGGGGGGGGGGGGGGGGTGCAGGGTGGCCGGGCTAGCTCAGTTTTGGACTATTGCTATAGACGTGTGTGTGTGTGTGTGTGTGTGTGTGTGTCAGTGTGTGTGCGTGCGTGCGTGCGCTTCAGTGACATCGGATCCAATGCACACTAATGGCTGTTTATTGGGTGCACAAATAAGCTTTACTGTGACTGACTGAGCGGCCAGAGATTCCGCATAGTTTTTTCAGGACGCAGAAGGTGTGCCTTAACATAGTATTGCTGATTTGGGCTTCTGGAATGAATTCTGATTTATTTAGAGGAAAATGTTTTTCAGCCTCATTTTAGCATCGGCGAAGAGCGTGAATGGGGATACCCTTGCGCCATCGGCTATATCTCTGGTGTGTTCCTAAGGATTTTATGGGAACATGGCGACTTAAACATAACAGTACATACTAAGGTACACGTTGAAACCCATCTGATTGAGTACTGAGGGGTGGGGGGGGGGGGGTGTGCAGGGTGGCCGGGCTAGCTTTTGGACTATTGCTATAGACGTGTGTGTGTGTGTGTATGCGTGCGTGCGTGCGCTTCAGTGACATCGGATCCAATGCACACTAACAAATCCAACCTGTGCGCCATCTAAGTTACATTGAGTTGTTTTCCTCTTCTGAGTCACTCTTGAGTGCTAAAGGCGACATGATGTCGATCGAAAAGCAGACGAAATTCACGAGTTTCGTGTTGATCTATGCACAATCATTGATAGACTGTTTGTGCTACATCTGGTTTGTAGTCAAACTCTATATGATCGGAGCAGTTGCACTCCTCTACCAGCTATTTCAAAAACCTACACAACTCACAGGTAACCGACGCAGAATTCAGATTGAAGACAAGGCTGTTTACACGCGCACTCCGGCCATAAAAACTAGCGTTCTGTTTCAACACGTCAGCGTTTGTTACGTGAACATGATGTTTTGTGTGTGTGGCCGAGAAGCCATTGTCTCCGAGACACAAAGGAGAACATTCAGAGAGCGGAAATAAGCAGCCATAAACTACACAATAAGAAATTAATAATTTGTAAAAACCAGGGATTCTATATTACTATCCTTGTTAAAAACCTATCAAAGCAAACGAACACGCCAAATGTTCCTGGATGTGTCCAACGAAAAAAATGGACCAGGGGTGGATCCCCTTGCCCCCTCCCCCCCACCCCCCACTGCCACCCTCTACACCCCCCTCCCCCCTTTCCGATGACAAACCTTTGCTTCCTTTGGCGCTGTCACTGGAACTCTCCCATGTATGACGGAGCAAAAATGTCTTCAAACTTCGCAAGTTAAGTAAGCCCTTCTGTCCAGCAGGGGCAGATCAGTTACCTGCCGGTGGTGGTGGGTGGAGATCCTTCAACCTTTTGTTTGGACCTTCAACCTGACAGACAAATAAGCCCCCTGAGCAAGAGGCAGTAGAAAGCCTTACATGAGCAAGAGGCAGTAGAAAGCCTCTGTATGTTGACCTACTTAACCCATTTACCTCTGTATGTTGACCTACTTAACCCATTGCCTCTGTATGTTCACCTACTTAACCCATTTGCCTCTGTATGTTGACCTACGTAACCCATTTGCCTCAGTATGTTGACCCACTTAACCCATTTGCCTCTGTATGTTCGCCTACTTAACCCATTTGCCTATGTATGTTGACCTACTTAACCCATTTGCCTCTGTATGTTGATCTACTTAACCCATTTGCCTCTGTATGTTCGCCTACTTAACCCATTTGCCTATGTATGTTGACCTACTTAACCCATTTGCCTCTGTATGTTGACCTACTTAACCCATTTGCCTCTGTATGTTGACCTACTTAACCCATTTGCCTCTGTATGTTCACCTACTTAACCCATTTAGCCCCATGGCCACATGTCAGAAATTTGTACCAGTTGCAGGAGATAGATTGACCATGGTAATTCAAGTGTAGTGCCAGATTGAAGGCGCCAAGCCAATCTTGCACTGCCCTTGAATTGTCATGGTCAGTCCATCTCCTGCTGTAGGGCATTGGGGATGAATGGGTTAACTGGATTGTAAAAAGGAGGGTAGAGATTAGTTGAGACAAGAAAACACTGACAGCTGCTGTGTCTGCAAATTGTATAGAGGAGGGTAGAGATTAGTGGAGACAATAAAACACTGACAACCTGCTGTGTCTGCGAATTGTATAGAGGAGGGTAGAGATTAGTGAAGACAAGAAAACACTGACAGCCTGCTGTGTCTGCAAATTGTATAGAGGAGGGTAGAGATTAGTTGAGACAAGAAAACACTGACAGCCTGCTGTGTCTGCAAATTGTATAGAGAAGGGTAGAGATTAGTTGAGACAAGAAAACACTGAGAGCCTGCTGTGTCTGCACATTGTATAGAGGAGGGTAGAGATTAGTGGAGACAAGAAAACACTGACAGCCTGCTGTGTCTGCAAATTGTATAGAGCAGGGTAGAGATTAGTGGAGACAAGAAAACACTGACAGCCTGCTGTGTCTGCAAATTGTATAGAGGAGGGTAGAGATTAGTTGAGACAAGAAAACACTGACAGCCTGCTGTGTCTGCAAATTGTTTAGAGGAGGGTAGAGATTAGTTGAGACAAGAAAACACTGACAACCTGCTGTGTCTGCACATTGTATAGAGGAGGGTAGAGATTAGTAGAGACAAGAAAACACTGACAACCTGCTGTGTCTGCGAATTGTATAGAGGAGGGTACAGATTAGTGGAGACAAGAAAACGCTGACAGCCTGCTGTGTCTGCAAATTGTATAGAGGAGGGTAGAGATTAGTTGAGACAAGAAAACACTGACAGCCTGCTGTGTCTGCAAATTGTATAGAGGAGGGTAGAGATTAGTTGAGACAAGAAAACACTGACAGCCTGCTGTGTCTGCACATTGTATAGAGGAGGGTAGAGATTAGTAGAGACAAGAAAACACTGACAGCCTGCTGTGTCTGCGAATTGTATAGAGGAGGGTAGAGATTAGTTGAGACAAGAAAACACTGACAGCCTGCTGTGTCTGCAAATTGTATAGAGGAGGGTAGAGATTAGTTGAGACAAGAAAACACTGACAGTCTGCTGTGTCTGCAAATTGTATAGAGGAGGGTAGAGATCAGTGGAGACAAGAAAACACTGACAACCTGCTGTGTCTGCAAATTGTATAGAGGAGGATAGAGATTAGTGGAGACAAGAAAACACTGACAGCCTGCTGTGTCTGCAAATTGTAGCAATCAAAGGCTGCTGTGGATCACATTGCTTTGACCCTTATCATTCGGAATACACCAGTGTGTGAAATAAGTTTGACTAAAATAGTTCAAGGGTAGTGCCAGAATAGCTATTCTGGCTCCACCCTTGAACTAAAGCCATTGGTCTATATTCTTATCTGTAAGTACTATAATGTAGCTTGCATATGCCATGATATGGCAGTGTACAAATTTGAAGCTTTTAGCCTCAGTATGATATGGGTTAAACAAGTGAATTTAAGGTGACCGCCATTGAGCAGATCACTTTATCTTTCTTTTCTCTTTTTTCACCGATGTCTGTGTAGGTTTGCCGTCATTGGACGGATGGACGGCCATAGTGACTGGAGGATCTGCTGGTATTGGGTTCCACATCAGCCGTCTACTGGCGCAGTGTGGAGCCAGGGTTATCATTGGTGAGTATCAAGATTAGTTTTGGAGATAGATCAACCATGCTAGTTCAAGGGTGGTGTCAGAACAGCTTGGCGCCTGAAGTATCAACCTTTGTACTATCGTGGTCGATTCATCTCTTGTGGGTTTGTGACAGGATGAACGGGTTAACCCACTCAGGCCTGACGCTCTACAGCAGGAGGTGGGTCCACCATGATAATTCAAAGGTAGTGCCAGATTAGCTTGGCGCATGTTGGCACCAAGCTAATCTGGCACTATACTTGAATTATCATGGTCGATCCATCTCCTGCAACTGGTGCATAGTCGTTAGATGACACCTCCAAAATTTGGAAAGTACGGCCGTCGGGCTGAACGAGTCAAACGGTCACGATGGTGTAAACTGAGGAACAAATGATGCAGCATTTCTTTTGTTTTGCAGAAAATATATTAATATCAATCTCTGTGTCACAAGCCCTTTGGCTGTTGTTGGTATCTTTTGTTGACGTCATTCCTGCAGGAGTCACCTCAACAAAAAACCCGTTTGCAACAGCCAAATGGTCAAGAGAACAATTAGTTTTTCAGTACTGTATACTTTGTTTATGACACAGTTGAGTTGAACAAAAGTCAGATACAGCATTGCTTTTGCTAAAGGGCCTGAGGACACAAACAGACTGTTTTCGGATAAACCAACAACGAAAGTTTGTTCCTTGTCAGGTTGTATCTGAAGTTTACTGTACAGTCTACACCGCTTATATCAAGATCAGATATGACAAAAGTCAGAAATAACTTCACTTTTTCAGAGGTTCCAGCAGCACTTTTTAAAATTACTCTGCATATAACAAACTTCAGTTGTGACAAGAAAAATAGAGTCTCATGGCGATTTGTTACATCCAGGGTTCACTGTATACATGTCAACGCGCATCTTCGTCCAATGAAACATGACTCATGCTTTCCAACATGTAACTTACAGTTTTCTGTGCTAATTTTCAGGGTCAAGGTGTCCACAAGGAGCGGAAGGTGCCATATCCAAGATTTTGCAGGAGCAGCCTAGCGCAGAGGGCAATACCGTGCTGCAAAGTTACTCGTGTCACCTGCTGATGTCAACAGTCAGTAACTCCCCATTTTGACTCCTTAATTGCCGGGGCCAAGTGAACGCTACCCAGCTGCTAGAGACACGCCTAGACACACTGGCTGACATTTACGTCAAGAGCGCAGATGTAAACGGGACCAAAAATAGAACATGGGACTAACAAGAGACATCAATCCTTTATGTTTATGTCTCTTGTTAGTCCTATGTTGCGGGGGCTCGAGGATTTATGTCTCTTGTTAGTCCTATGTTGCGGGGGCTCGAGGATTTATGTCTCTTGTTAGTCCTATGTTGCGGGGGCTCGAGGATTTATGTCTCTTGTTAGTCCTATGTTGCGGGGGCTCGAGGATTTATGTCTCTTGTTAGTCCTATGTTGTGGGGGCTCATGAGGGTTTATGTCTCTTGTTAGTCCTATGTTGCGGGGCTCATGAGGGTTTATGTCTCTTGTTAGTCCTATGTTGTGGGGGCTCATGAGGGCTTATGTCGCTTGTTAGTCCTATTTTCTGTTTTTGGTCCCGTTTACAACTGCGCCCTTCACGCAAATGTCAGTCAGTGAGAGGGGGTTAACTGCACCCCTTGTGAAACACAACAAGCTGAACACAGCACCTTCAGCCCTCACGTGGTATTCCCAGATCACAACAAGCTGAACACAGCACCTTCAGCCCTCACGTGGTATTCCCAGATCACAACAAGCTTAACATAGCACCTTCAGCCCTCACGTGGTATTCCCAGATCACAACAAGCTTAACACAGCACCTTCAGCCCTCAGGTGGTATTCCCAGATCACAACAAGCTGAACACACTTCAGCCCTCACGTGGTATTCCCAGATCACAACAAGCTTAACACAGCACCTTCAGCCCTCACGTGGGTATTCCCAGATCACAACAAGCTTAACACAGCACCTTCAGCCCTCACGTGGGTATTCCCAGATAAAAACAAGCTGAACACAGCACCTTCAACCCTCACATGGGTATTCCCAGATCGGGAGTTGCCCTCTGAGGACTACATCAACATTTCATTAGGCGATCGACCGTGATAGTATAGAGGTGGTCATAATAGCTGGGTGTCTAGATGCACTGAGCTGTTCTGACACCACTCTGGAACTCACACGGTCCATCTACATCCTGCTGTCTTGTTTCAGGGCTGATGTTCGTTAAATGCACATACATAAGCAGCACGCAGGTATGCACGTGCGTGCACCCACTCATCATTATTACAGTAGAGCCTGTTTTAAGAAACCCCCTGTTTTGCAAGAAAATACGGACAGGTGTCCTGTCAAGAAGAGTCAAGGGAAAAAGTGGCACCTGTCATTAAGGACCATCATTTAGGTGGCTAGTCACAGCTACAGTCACAGCTACAGCCATAGTCACAGCCACAGCAACAGTCACAGCTACAGTCACAGCTACAGCCACAGTCACAGCCACAGTCACAACTCCTGCCACCTAAATGATGGTTCTTAATGACAGGTGATCTCTCTTAAGGGTGGTCGCTAAGACAGAGTTTACTGATTGATGTTGTTTATGTTTTTGTTATTTCTGTTGGTATGCTGATGTTTGTGAAGAAGTCTGCCTTCCGCCTCATCTGCAGCAGTCTCCAGCTCAAGCTTAGAGAGCTCCAGACTCGCACAGAGGACCCAGCTCTGCGCTGACAACGGTGACTACAGGGGCTTCTACGAAGCACTGAAAGCAGTGTATGGCCCTAGGCACCTGGTACAAAGTCCCCTGCGAAGCGCTGATGGACAGGCACTCCTCACAGATAATACCTCCATCTTGAACCGCTGGTCGGAATACTTTCAGGACCTCTTCGGCGCTGAACGCACTGTTCAAGAAACAGTCATCCTCCAAATCCCACACCTTCCACTAAAGGTTGAATTGGACGAACCGCCCACCGCCGAAGAGACCCTCACAGCCATCCACCAGCTCAAGAGTGGCAAAGCAGCAGGCATTGACGGAATCCCGCCAGAGATCTGGAAACATGGAGGCCCAGCACTGCACTACAAGCTCCACGACCTCTTTCTCTGCTGCTTGGAAAAAAGGAACACTACCAAAGGATCTCCGTGATGCAGTCATCATCACCCTGTACAAGAACAAAGGAGAGAAGTCTGCCTGCTCTAATTATCGTGGAATTACCCTGCTGTCCATTGCCGGGAAAATTCTCGCAAGGTTGCTCCTGAATCGGCTGGTACCTGCCATCGCTGAAGACCACCTCCCAGAGGGTCAGTGTGGCTTCAGAGCCAACAGGAGTACCACCGACATGGTCTTTGTGCTGAGACAGCTTCAGGAGAAGTGCCGCGAGCAGAACAAAGGGCTGTACGTAACGTTTGTCGACCTAACAAAAGCGTTTGACACTGTGAGCAGGCAAGGTATGTGGCAGATCCTGGAGCGACTAGGTTGTCCCCCAAAGTTCCTCAACATGATCGTCCAGCTCCAAGAGGACCAGCAAGGCCAGGTCAGACTAAACAGTGACCTCGCAGAACTATTCCCCATTCGCAACGGCGTGAAGCAAGGCTGCGTGCTGGCACCGACCCTCTTCACCATCTTCTTCAGCATGATGTTGAAGCAGGCCACAGTGGACCTCGACGATGACGACGCAGTGTACATCAGGTATCGTCTCGATGGCAGCCTGTTCAACCTCAGACGACTGCAGGCCCACACGAAAACCCTAGACCAACTGATTCGTGAGCTGCTCTTCGCTGATGACGCTGCCCTCGTTGCACACACAGAGAGAGCCTTGCAGCGCATTACGTCCTGCTTCGCAGATGCTGCCCAGCTCTTTGGACTTGAGGTCAGTCTGAAAAAGACAGAGGTCCTTCATCAGCCGGCACCCAAGGAAGAGCATCGCCCTCCCCACATCACCATCGGCGAGTCCCAACTGAAGTCTGTACACCAGTTTACCTACCTTGGCTGCATCATCACGTCAGACGCCAAGCTGGACAAGGAGCTGGACAACAGGCTGGCAAAAGCGAACAGTGCTTTCGGGCGACTATTCAAGCGGGTGTGGCACAATCAACAGCTGAAAAAAGGCACCAAGATCAGCGTGTACAGAGCTGTCGTCCTCACCACCCTGCTGTACGGTTCCGAGTCCTGGGCCCTCTACCGCAGCCAACTACGACTCCTCGAACGCTTTCACCAGCGCTGCCTGCGTACCATCCTCAGCATTCACTGGAGTGACTATGTCACCAACGTCGAGGTCCTTGAACAGGCGGAAACTGTGAGCATCGAGGCTTTGCTGCTGCGGACACAGCTTCGCTGGGCGGGGCACGTCTCCAGGATGGAGGATCATCGCCTACCCAAGATCACTCTGTTCGGCGAGCTCGCCACTGGACACCGAGACAGAGGGGCACCAAAGAAGAGATACAAAGACGGTCTCAAGAAGTCGCTTAGTGCCTGCCAAATCGACCACCGCCAGTGGTCTTCGCTTGCTGCGGACCGTGACACCTGGCGCTCCACCATTCACAAGGCAGCCGTCTCCTTTGAGGACTCTCGCAGAGCTAACCTTAAGGACAAGCGGCTTAGAAGAAAAAACAGAGTTGTCGTAACTCAGAACCCTGACCAGACCTTCCCCTGCAGCCACTGCGGTCGAACCTGCCTGTCCCGGATTGGCCTCCGCAGCCACGAAAATGCCTGCAGACGACGTGGGCAAGCCCTATAGAATCTTCGTTCGCGAAGTCAAGCCAAGAGAGATATTTCTGTTGGTATGCTGATGCATGTTCTGACATCTTTCTCCAGTTTGTTTTCTTCACTTGGATCTCTCGTCCTTCCAGTCCGTGCGAGCGGTTGTCGAGAAGTTTATAAAGAAGGGCTGGCCTCTACACCTTTTGATTAACAATGGTAAGATGGTCAGTGCATGTACTTGTTTGTCCAATGGATTTATAATATATTAACAATGGTAAGATGGTCAGCGCATGTACTTGTTTGTCCATAGGCTTTATAATATATTAGCAATGGTAAGATGGTCAGCGCATTTACTTGCTTGTCCATAGGCTTTATAATATATTAACAATGGTAAGATGGTCAGCGCATGTACATGTTGTCCATAGGCTTTATAAAATATTAAAAATGGTAAGGTGGTCAGCGCATTTACTTGCTTGTCCATAGGCTTTATAATATATTAACAATGGTAAGATGGTCAGCGCATGTACTTGTTGTCCATAGGCTTTATAATATATTAACAATGGTAAGATGGTCAGCGCATGTACTTGTTTTTCCATAGGCTTTATACTCTATGACAGTTGCACATGTTCTGAGCGACCACCATTTTTTGTGTGAAACATTGGTCTCAAGTGAAGTTTTGAAGGGCAAAATGTGGCCTGTCATTATAGACCATCATGTAGTTGGCTGCACGCGGCCACGTAAACGTAGGTATTTAATGACAGGTGGTCTGTGATATGAGTTTCCGATCAAAACAGGTTTTATTGTGTGGGCTTTCCCACGTATCAAATTAAGTACTGAAGTGTTAAAGAAATGTTTTACGTGTTGTAGGGAGGAGTTTTAGAAAATGGAGTTAACACAACATAAGGACTTCTATTATACAAGTCATTATGTAATATATTATATCTGTAATCTTAACACAACAGAAGCAGCGAGCAGAAAGAATGTTACAAATCCAAGCAGTGTGTTTTGACACAAATTGATAAAGAGCATTTGTGTCATCACTGAAATATTCTCACCTCTAAGATGTCATAAAGCAATTTAATGATGTCAGAAATTGCTTTTTCCAATGCCATGTTGACGTTGAACTACAGTTCTGATTTCAAAATTCCTCCTCCTACCTGATTCTGATGTTTTAGACTTGAAAATAAGTCTCTGTGCAGCAAAACGCCGCATCCCCTTCTCCCCTTAACTGCCGGAGCAAGGTGAACGATAACATAGGACTAACAAGAGACATAAACTCTCATGGGCCCCCTGCAACTGCGGTAAGTTAGTGTGACAGTGGTAAGTTAGTGTGACAGCAGTAAGTTGGTGTAACAGCAGTAAGTTAGTGTGACAGCAGTAAGTTGGTGTGACAGCAGTAAGTTAGTGTGACAGCAGTAAGTTGGTGTGACAGCAGTAAGTTAGTGTGACAGCAGTAAGTTGGTGTGACAGCAGTAAGTTAGTGTGACAGCAGTAAGTTGGTGCGACAGCAGTAAGTTAGTGTGACAGCAGTAAGTTGGTGCGACAGCAGTAAGTTAGTGTGACAGCAGTAAGTTGGTGCGACAGCAGTAAGCTAGTGTGACAGCAGTAAGTTTGTGCGACAGCAGTAAGTTAGTGTGACAGCAGTAAGTTGGTGCGACAGCAGTAAGTTAGTGTGACACCAGTAAGTTGGTGCGACAGCAGTAAGTAAGTGTGACAGCAGTAAGTTGGCGCGACAGTGGCGACAGCGATATGTTAGTGCAACTGCGGTAAGTTGGTGTGACAGCAGTAAGTTGGTGCGACAGCAGTAAGTTGGTGCGACAGCAGTAAGTTGGTGCGACAGCAGTAAGTTGGTGCGACAGCAGTAAGTTAGTGTGACAGCAGTAAGTTGGTGCGACAGCAGTAAGTTAGTGTGACAGCAGTAAGTTGGTGCGACAGCAGTAAGTTAGTGTGACAGCAGTAAGTTGGTGCGACAGCAGTAAGTTGGTGTGACAGCAGTAAGTTGGTGCTTCAGCAGTAAGTTAGTGTGACAGCAGTAAGTTGGTGTGACAGCAGTAAGTTGGTGCGACAGCAGTAAGTTGGTGCGACAGCAGTAAGTTGGTGCGACAGCAGTAAGTTGGTGCGACAGCAGTAAGTTGGTGCGACAGCAGTAAGTTAGTGTGACAGCAGTAAGTTGGTGCGACAGCAGTAAGTTAGTGTGACAGCAGTAAGTTGGTGCGACAGCAGTAAGTTGGTGTGACAGCAGTAAGTTGGTGCTTCAGCAGTAAGTTAGTGTGACAGCAGTAAGTTGGTGCGACAGCAGTAAGTTAGTGCGACAGCAGTAAGTTGGTGCGACAGCAGTAAGTTAGTGCGACAGCAGTAAGTTGGTGCGACAGCAGTAAGTTAGTGTGACACAGCAAGTTGGTGTGACAGCAGTAAGTTCGTGTGACATCAGTAAGTTGGTGCGACAGCAGTAAGTTAGTGTGACAGCAGTAAGTTGGTGCAACAGCAGTAAGTTGGTGCGACAGCAGTAAGTTGGTGCGACAGCAGTAAGTTAGTGGGACAGCAGTAAGTTAGTGGGACAGCAGTAAGTTAGTGGGACAGCAGTAAGTTAGTGTGACAGCGGTAAGTTAGTGTGACAGCAGTAAGTTAGTGTGACAGCAGTAAGTTAGTGTGACAGCAGTAAGTTAGTGTGACAGCAGTAAGTTAGTGTGACAGCAGTAAGTTGTTGTGACAGCAGTAAGTTAGTGTGACAGCAGTAAGTTAGTGTGACAGCAGTAAGTTAGTGTGACAGCGGGGGCTCATGAGGGTTATGTCTCTTGTTCGTCCTACGTTCTTTATGCCTGTTACGATTATGGTTGTGTTGTTTTGTGAGGGCGTGCGTGCGTGGATCGTGGGTGGCGATCCGACGTTTTGTTTGATCTATCCCGATGCCTAATCACATACCTTTTCAGTGAGTTTCACTTTCGTTTACAAATAGTGCAGTCTTGAGTATCTGTTGCCGCTCGGAGTTGAGTCAGGAAAGATCTAGATGATACTTCAATATTCTTTTGTTTACCGCGCGCGTGTGTAAGTGGTTAGTATCCGTACACTTATAGCTTGTTTACCAGACTGTACGGTCAAGGTCGCGACCTGTTTCGTGTACGCATGCGTGAAGTTAGGATGAGTGGAGATTCACCTATTTTGTTTGCTAGTAAATAATAGCCAGACTTTTACAGAATATTCCAGTCTGAATGTACCTTTGAGTTTTAGTTGCGTGTTTTGTTCTGATTGGTTGTGTTGTACGATTTTGCTCGATTGTGCTAGAAAACATACCACTATAAAAGATCGTGCTAGGAAGCATCCGTGTACATTGTTCAGTCGTAGGATTGCGATGTAAAAGAGTCTGTACATTGTTCAGTTGTAGAATTGCGATGTAACAGCGTCGGTACAGTGTTCAGTTGTATAATTGCATTGTATCGTAAAACGCTTTGATATTGAGAGAACGTTACGCAAGATATCGTGCTTCATTGTCAGTAACGGAGATCTGCAGTGAAGGCTGATGTACATTGTATGAGAGACGCATTGTGTCAGAGTTGAGAAGACTTTGTACTATTGTTGGTGAATTGTGAACGCATTTCGTGTAGATCGCATCGCTGTAATAAAATATTGTTGGAACTGTTACTCCAGTATTGTCTACATCCTTAAGCCACGTGTGACGGATTGCAGCTGAACGGAGGTTTATTTAAAAGAACTCTACGGGCGTGCCGTCTGGTGTGATATTATACTGACCACGATTCAACCACGTAACATTTTGGAGACCCCGACGAGATCTTCTTCAGTTGATCCAGTGGAAAGGGTAGCAGGAGCAAACAGCCAGCAGTGAAAAGCAGAGATGGCGACATCGGAAATGGAAACATTCCTGAAAATTGGAAAGGAATGTGGACTCGAAGGAGCTCAACTCCTCGAGTTTGTAAAGGAGAGAGAGAGAGAAGGATTGGAGAGAGAAAAGGAGAGACGAGAGAGAGAAGAAAAGGAGAGACTGGAGAGAGAGGAGAAAGAAGAAAAGAGACGAGAGAGAGAGAAGAAAAGGAGAGACTGGACAGAGAGAGAGAGAGAGAGAGAGAGAGAGAGAGAGAGAGAGAGAGAGAGAGAGAGAGAGAGAGAGAGAGAGAGAGAGAGAGAGAGAGAGAGAGAGAGAGAAAGAAAAGAGACTTGAAGAAGAAAAGAGACTGGAGAGAGAATGACAATGACAATGACAATGAATCTTTATTTTCCAAGGATAAAAAGATTTAGGTCTGAAGACCTTTCTTCCATCTTGTCCTTGCTAAACTACTTACACACCCACTCACGGGGCCGCACGCACTGACACACCATAAGCGCCCAACAAGGCGAGTCATACTGGCTGCCCCCCTCGATCAGCTGCCGCTCGAAGGTGACAGCAGGGATACAACCAGTGTGTACATATGGCGATCACTATACAAAAACATCATAAACACATTTAATACACATAATGAGATATACATGCGCTACCATCTAACAAGTGTACCATAAGATTACAACAACAACAAAAAAAAACAACACCCCCCCAAAAAAAAAAAAAAACAAACCCCAACAACAACAACAACAAAAACAAAACAATCAGATAGACAAATTCAAAATACCAGTCATTCTAAAACAAAAGCACTTTACGCTTGCATTTGTAGTAAATGCTGATGAAGCCGTGTCTTGAAAGCATTTATGGTCGTGATAGATTTTATTTCTTTTGGAAGTAAATTCCATTCTTTGGCTGCTGAATATGACAAGGCCGATTTAAAAATGTCAAGGCGGGGCCTAGGCACTACCAGGTCGTTCCTCAGTGTCGGTTACGGAGTGTGGGGAGCCTTAAAGAGAGCAGTGAGATATCCAGGTGATTTTGAATGTGTGATCTTACGCATAAATACACATTTATTGAATAAAAAGTGCTTACGAAGGGGCAACATATTTAATTTTGTTAGTTTATCGTCGGTAGTCAAAGGGGTGTGGGAATCTTTTAGGATAAGCTTTGCCGCACGTCTATGGAGTGAATTTATTCTTTTTAAAGAAATATCGCTGCATCCATCCCATACTGTCGATGCGTAATCTAGATGGGATTTTATGTGTGCATTATAAAACAACTGCCTGGTTGAAACGTCGGTGAATAGAACTAGTCTAGATAACAAATATAGATTTTTTGACAAAACCTTACAAATAGAATTAGTATGCGAGTGCCAACTGAGCTGGTCGTCTACAGTGACACCAAGCAAACGATGTTCTCTAACTTGCGCTATTGGTTGCTGTTCAAGGTAAAGTTTGAGTGGCGGCGAGCTCAGCTGATGCTTTTGCCTTGTTGTCACAAGCATACATTCCGTCTTTGATGGATTTGGAATCATGGAATTAGTCTGGCACCAATCAAAGCCTTCATTTATTGTTTGCTGGAGTGAACTAGTGATTGTGGGCACGTCTGGCGCAGACACATCCAAAGTTGCATCATCTGCAAATAAGCTGCAGGTAACGTCGGGCTGTGAGATATGTAAAGGTAAGTCATTTATGTAAAGTGTGAACAATAAAGGCCCGAGAATAGATCCCTGGGGCACGCCATGCATAATCAGCCCCTCAGAGGATGATTTGCCATTTACGCTGACATACTGTGGTCGGCCTTCAAGGTAGGATTTAAAAAAGGATACAGCTCGGTCACTTACGCGGTAGACTGAGAGTTTTTCGGTAAGGAGGGTATGGTTAACTAAGTCGAAGGCTTTGGTAAAGTCTAAAAAGACCACTCCAGTCAACAGTGCTTTATTTATTGATAAATAAAGAAAGAGCTAGAGAGCGTGAAATTAGAAAGCTCGAAATTCAAGCGGAAGAAGCAGAGAAACAGCGAAGAGAAGCAGAGAAACAGCGAAGAGAAGCAGAGAAACAATGAGAAGAGGAACGAGAAAAGGCAGAGAGGCAGCGACAACATGAAATTCACTTAAAGCAGATGGAGATAGAGGCACAGAGCCAGAGGGTTCTGAAGCAACAGCCTTAGCCAGCAGAGAACAAACAGCTCGTGCGCCAAAGCTTCCACCTTTCGTCGAGAACTCAGATAAGATGGACGCTTACCTAGAACGATTCGAACGTTTCGCAAGTAGCAACAATTGGAAACAAGAAACTTGGGCAATCAAACTGAGTGCACTTCTAACTGGCAAAGCACTTGAATTCTACACTCGCTTACCCAGAGAAGAAGCCGAAGACTATACACAGTTGAAAACTGCCCTGCTGAGACAGTACGACTTCACTGAAGAGGGTTACAGGCGACGATTTCGGAACTGCAAGCCTGAAGAAGGAGAAACACCCGGCCTATTCATTGAGAGAATCAGAAGTTACCTGGAGAAATGGATAGAGCTGGCTGGTTTAAACAGAGAGTACCAAGACCTGTGTGACCTCATCATTAAAGAACAAGTTTTCAACGCATGTTCTAAAGACCTGGCCGCCCACCTCAGAGAGCAAAAAGACCAGTCCTTGAAGGCCCTGGCAGACTTCGCTTAAAGGTACCTCGACGCCCACAACATGAAGTTCGGGTCCAGTAAGCAGCAGCGTGTGTCTGCACCAGCAGAGGAAATCCACAATGTGAGAGATACCCCGAAATACAAGCCAGTGGAGAACCTGACATGTTTTCTCTTCGGAAAAAAGGTCACAAAGCAATACGGTGTCCTTCTAAAGATGTTCCTCGAGGCGACAACATCCGAAGACCTAACCAAGATCGCGGGATAGCAGGCAGAAGCAATACTACGTCTCAACACAGAGCCGCCGCTGTACTAGCAAATGATGTGACGTCATCCAGTGACTTCGAATCTAGAGAAAAACAGGCGACACCGGAGCTGATTGAATCTTTCAGAAAGAATGGACGCATCCCAGTGGGAGATGGGACTACATTCTTACCAGTCTCAAACATCGCGCTGCCTGAAAATGAAGTGCCGAACATGCCGGTGGTGTCAGGATTTGTTGGCAACATACCAGTGAGAGTGCCGAGAGACACTGGTTGTAGTTACGTTATTGTGAGAGAGAACCTAGTAGCTGTAGACCAGAAGCTACCGGAGTGGACCACCCTCATTTTGGCTGACGGTACTGTAAGGATCAACCCCCTCGCCAAAGTCAGTGTTAACACCCCGTATCTAACAGGAGAGGTGAAGGCGTTGTGCGTGAAAACACCAGTCTACGACCTTATCATCGGAAACATTGATGGTGCCAGAAACCCAGACGATCCAGATCCGAAGTGGAAATCTGAAACCTGTGCAGTTACGAGAGGTCAGGAAGAGAAGAGCCACCACACCATCCCTCTAAAAGTGGCTGACAACATACAAACAGCCATGGTGAAAGAGAAGTTGGAAGTAGAACAGCGAGCAGCCATTGATCGTATGCAGCAAAAACAGGCGCAAGATTTGGACAGTCTGCGGGACGACGTTGAGTGCCACCGTGAAGAACAAATGGGGTTGCTGAATCGCCGGGTGAACGAGGACCGCGAGCGATACGGAGCTCCTCTGACAAAGGAGATGTTGAAGCTGCAGGAAGAGGATAACGAGAGAGGTAACCAGAAACTGGTGTATGAACATAAAAATCAAGAGGTCGTCGAAGATTTGATCACCATGAGAGAGACGATGCAGAGCCTACTCATTGATGAGGACGATGATGGCAATGTTGATGGAGTGATGTCCCCCAAAATGAAGCGCAGCCTTTCTGCGGACGTAGACGCGACTATCAGGAAAGCCAACGAGAGCCGCAAGAGCAGTGAGAACGGAAAAGATGACGACAGCGCCGACAAAGAAGAAGCAGCTGATTAGAAAGGTAGGGAAGATGACGCGGGGGAGGCAAAGGTCAACAGCCATGTTGTGAAGAGTAAAAGTGAGCCGATGTTGGAGATGAGAGATGATTATGGTGATAATGACGAAAATGCAGAGGAGGAGGAAAAGCTGGTCTACGACGAAGCGGAACTTATGAGACTGATCAACAGCGATACGCCGACAGTGTTCGACCCAGGACCAGTACCCTTTGAACTGTGTGAACTGTGAACTGTATTCATGATTTGACATTGTTCCAGAGGTGAACTTTGACATTCATTTTTTTACTTTAATCTATGGTTCGTAGAACTTTGAAGCTGTTTACCTGGGCAGGACAGTGTGAAGGAGCATGTTTTTATTCGGGACATTTTGGAAAGAAATGTGAGTTAATTATTTTTGTGTAGTTGATTTGATTTTATTTTCGATGTGAAATTTGTATTGTTTTTGGTTTTTGTGTAGGTTTAGACAACCACAATCGTATTTTTGGATTTGAGAAGAAATTTTGTGAAATTTCGTTCTAAAAAGGAGGGGGGGGGGGGTAATGTTACGATTATGGTTGTGTTGTTTTGTGAGGGCGTGCGTGCGTGGATCGTGGGTGGCGATCCGACGTTTTGTTTGAGCTATCCCGATGCCTAATCACATACCTTTTCAGTGAGTTTCACTTTCGTTTACAAATAGTGCAGCCTTGAGTATCTGTTGCCGCTCGGAGTTGAGTCAGGAAAGATCTAGATGATACTTCAATATTCTTTTGTTTACCGCGCGCGTGTGTTAGCGGTTAGTATCCGTGCACTTATAGCTTGTTTACCAGACTGTACGGTCAAGGTCGCGACCTGTTTCGTGTACGCATGCGTGAAGTTAGGATGAGTGGAGATTCACCTAATTTTTTTTTTTTGCTAGTAAATAATAGCAAGACTTTTACAGAATATTCCAGTCTGAATGTACCTTTGAGTTTTAGTTGCGTGTTTTGTTCTGATTGGTTGTGTTGTACGATTTTGCTCGATTGTGCTAGAAAACATACCACTATAAAAGATCGTGCTAGGAAGCATCCGTGTACATTGTTCAGTCGTAGGATTGCGATGTAAAAGAGTCTGTACATTGTTCAGTTGTAGAATTGCGATGTAACAGCGTCGGTACAGTGTTCAGTTGTATAATTGCATTGTATCGTAACGAAACGCTTTGGTATTGAGAGAACGTTACGCAAGATATCGTGCTTCATTGTCAGTAACGGAGATCTGCAGTGAAGGCTGATGTATGAGAAACGCATTGTGTCAGAGTTGAGAAGACTTTGTACTATTGTTGGTGAATTGTGAACGCATTTCGTGGAGATCGCATCGCTGTAATAAAATATTGTTGGAACTGTTACTCCAGTATTGTCTACATCCTTAAGCCACGTGTGACGGATTGCAGCTGAACGGAGGTTTATTTAAAAGAACTCTACGTGCGTGCCGTCTGGTGTGATATCATACTACGACCACGATTCAACCACGTAGCAATGCCTATTTCTGTCTCATTCACATCTGTCACGTTAAAGTCATCTCTGTCTCTATTAGAAGTAGTGTGTGTGTGTGTGTGTGTGTGTGTGTGTGTGTGTGTGTGTGTGTGTGTGTGTGTGTGTGTGCGCGCGCGTGCGTGAGTGCGAGTGTGAGTCCATAAGCGTAGCATTTTTGAATGGTGACTTTATAGCTTGTTTTTAGAGTGCGTTGTATTTTCTTTTTAGTACTTTTTGTAAATTGCGTTTTTGTAATTAGTTATCTTTGTACAATTAGTTTTTGTTAAGCGCCTAGAGCTCTAATCCGAGGTTAGACGCTATACAAGTACTCATTATTATTATTATTATTATTATTATTATTATTAACTGTGTTCTTCGCGCAAATGTCGATCAGCGTGCAGTTGTTACAACGCAAAATTCGTGACCACTGTCAGTGAAGGGGTTAAGCGCGAAGGTAATGTTGTTGTGTTTGTCAGCGGGTGTGATGCTGGTGCCGTACCAGGTGAGTAGGACGGCCATGAGTACCACCAGCAGGTGAACCACCTGTCCCACACCCTCCTCACCTCACTGCTCCTCCCAGCCATGGAGACTTCGGCCACCCGCACCCGTCCTGCACGCCCTCCTCACTTCACTGCTCCTCCCAGCCATGGAGACGTCAGCCACCCGCACCCGTCCTGCGCGCATCGTTAACGTTACGTCCGTCGTGCACTGGGTCGCCTCCCTTGACCCACACACATTTGGGGAGAAGTCAGTACTTTGGTTTTTCTGCCATTACAAAACAAGATTTGACCTTTTGACTCATTCAGCCCCGACACACCACAGCCAGATATGGCTCGACCATGATAGTTCAAGGGTGGTGCCAGAATAGCTTGGCGCCTATAGGCGCCAAGCTATTCTGGCACAACCCTTGAAATATCATGGTCGATCTGTCTTCTGAAATGTCTTCAGAGGACAACTCCAACATGTGGGTATTTCGTAACTGGGACACAATGAGTTAAAGATATATATATTTCAGTGCATTAGTACTTGAGTTTGAAATAAAATCACTATCGGTCATCTACTTGGATCGGTCTGCCATACACACAGACCAAAACACTTAAAGAGTAATAATTACGGTATTTATAAGAATGACTGTTAGGTTCATTCAACCCAGACAGAAACAAAAGATCAGTCCATGATAGTTTAAGGGTGGTGCCAGGAATGTTTGACGCCAAGCTTTTCTGCCACCAACCTTGAACTACCAGACTCCAGTAGACAACGCCCAAATTCAGGAATTTCGACTGTATCGCTTGCCTTATGCATTATGCAAGAGATGCACAGATGATAGCTCAAAGGTGGTGCAGTGACTGTTGTAACCTGGAACTATCTTCTGCATTGGGTGTGGGTTGTGAAACAAACAATTGTTACTGCTCCTGAGTTCCTGGCTTGAATGATCCCAAGGCCACCTAGCAAGTTGAGGATTGTGTGTACGGCTGCTTGGTATTACCTTACCTTGTAGCAGCTAAGCTCGGACTTTAAAGAATTGTTGCTGTAAGACTTAAGGATGGTTTCTCTCTGTTGCTACTCAGGTGTGAAAACAGACGGGGCTATTTGCCTCACAACGCCTACGCTGCCTCCAAGCTTGCCATTCTGCTGTACACCAAGGCCCTGAGTCGACGGCTCGCTGAGAACAAGTCCAGCGTAGTGGTCACGGCGGCTCACCCAGGCGTGGTCAACTCAGCGCTTTACCAGCACGTTCACTGGACTGTAGCATGGGTTTTCAACATCTTCAAGCAGCTCCTGTTTATGGTGAGCTTCGCTTGATTGACTCCAGCGTATAGAGCACACTTTCAGTGCTTACTGTTCATCCTGAGACACTTTTGCTTGAAAGAAATCTGACTGATAGTTCAAGGTTGGTGCCAGAATAGCTTGGCGACTAAGGCGCCAAGCTATTCTGGCACCACCCTTGAACTAAAATGGTTGATCTGTCTCCTAATCTGTAATGTAGCCTTCATAGGACAATAAGCAGATTACAACAATTCAGCCTCCGGATGTTGTGGGTTGAAGACTGTTGTATCACCGCCTGTATTGTTCTAGGGGGAAGTAATCTCATGGCACCTGAAGTCAACATCATAGGACAATAAGCAGATTACAACAATTCAGCCTCAGGATGTTGTGGGTTGAAGACTGTTGTATCACCGCCTGTATTGTTCTAGCGGGAAGTAATCTCATGGCGGCTGAAGTCAACATCCGTAGGGAAAGAGCTACACCATAATAGGTGATTTATCCCCTGAAATGGTCTGTTGTTATCAGAGGACCACCCCATAATTTGCGAATTTCACCTGTGGGCTCATTGTGGTGACACATTTGAGACGTGCTACATTGAGATGTCTGGCTTTATACAGCTTTCTTTCTCATATCTGGATGCAGTATGTCTGGATGCAGTATGTCTGGCTTATACAGCTTTATTTCTCATATCTGGATGCAGTATGTCTGGCTTTATACAGCTTTATTTCTCATATCTGGATGCAGTATGTCTGGCTTTATACAGCTTTCTTTCTCATATCTGGATGCAGTATGTCTGGTTTTATACAGCTTTCTTTCTCATATCTGGATGCAGTATGTCTGGAAGGAGTTAAATGTCCCTGGCTTTATACAGCTTTCTTTCTCATATCTGGATGCAGTATGTCTGGAAGGAGTTATCTGTCCCTGGCTCTACACAGCTGAAAGACTTGACCCATTTTGTCTTTCAGGACCCAGAGCAAGGTGCCGTCAATGTTCTCCAGGCTGTGTCGTGCACCACTTCAGGATGTTACTATAGCAACGGCCAGCCTATGACCCCAAGCCCTGTGTCACTCGACCAGACAGTTCAAGACATTGTTCACAGAAAAACAAGCAGAGTGATTGGATTGAAAGTGGATTAAAGTTGTATCGTTTGTTGAAAATGTTTCTTCTACTTGTGCAATGTGAAACCTGAAGATAACACTGTGTTGTTGTATCACAAGCCAAAGATGAGGCAAGCACTGGTGGGTACATCACATATACCGAGGAAAACTGCTCAGTGACGGACGATTAGATCCCCTAACCCCTTCCTTATGGCACACAGTTGCCATGGTGATTGGGTGCCGTAAGGAAGGGGTCTGGGGATCTGTTAACCTTACTGCACACCCTCCCTACAGGGTCTGCGAAACCCTAATTCATGACCTTATGGCGCCATACCTCCCATTCAAAGATTGGCCAGAACGCAACAGAGTTTTCCGTGTTCTTGTAAATATGCATCACAGGTCATGTGCAGGTCACTAGGTCAAAGGTGGTGCAGAACCACACGCAGAATGTTTTGTTGCTGTTTCAGAAAAATATTGTACTAACAACCCCCCCCCCCAAAAAAAAAAAAAAAAAAACAAAAAAAACAAAACAAAAAAACAACCACATTCAGGCTGAATGAATATATTCACGGGTAATGTTAAAAAAAAAAAGCTTTGCTTGATCTCCAAGTATAGACCAATTTTGTGTCATTCTGTGTTTGCCAAGCATTGATATGATACTAGGTTAGGAATCTGTTCGTCAAGTGCTGTGTGATCTACCTTGGTATGTGTACCAGGTAGTGTTGCTGCAGATATTTCAGATTATCTTTTCATGCTCGTTCTCATTTATGGTAGAATCCTGAGCAAACTGCCCTGTGTGATCAGTTTTGTGATCAGTGATTTTCAGTTTTACTTTTAGGAATATGTCCTAATAAATTGAAAGCTTAACGCTTTGCCTGCAATTGTCAGGAGACTGATCCAATACCAACCTGCTTAGCTTGGTAAGCTGGTGTTGAACTCTCCTGACAACAGCAGCCAAAGCGTTAAGTATACAGTGACTCAGGGTCATGTATTGAGAAGATGACGTGCCAGGGCTCAATATTTGAACAAAATCTTTATTCAGATGATAGTTTGGTTGCAGAGAACAGAAAAACAGTCAGGTGAAACATAATGACAAACATTTACACTGATGCAAAACTTTCAGTAGCTTGTGGCACATGAACAAAAACACGGAAACTTCCACACCTGGGGCCAGTTGCATGAGTGAGCTTAGTCCTGCGCCAGCCACAAAACAAGGTGCTCCGCTATAGCCATTGCTTAGTGGCTGATGCAGGACTCGCTATAGCTATTGCTTAGTGGCTGATGCAAGACTCGCTATAGCTATTGCTTAGTGGCTGATGCAGGATTCGCTATAGCCATTGCTTAGTGGCCGATGCAGGACTCGCTATAGCCATTGCTTAGTGGCTGATGCAAGACTCGCTATATAGTCATCAGGCGCCAAGCTATTCTGGCACCACCCTTGAACTAAAATGGCTGATCTTTCTCCTAATCTGTAATGTAGCCTTCATAGGACAATAAGCTAATTAAACAAATCAGCCTTGGATTGTAATAGCACCAAGCTATTCAGGCACCACCCTTGAACTAAAATGACTGATCTATCTCCTCATCTGTAATGTAGCCTTCATAAGACAATAAGCTAATTAAATTAGCTTCATGATGTAATAGCACCAAGCTATTCAGGCACCACCCTTGAACTAAAATGGCTGATCTATCTCCTCATCTGTAATGTAGCCTTCATAGAACAATAAGCTAATTAAACAAATCTGCCGCAGGATGTAATAGCACCAAGCAATTCAGGCACCACCCTTGAACTAAAGGGTTGATCTATCTCCTAACCTGTAATGTAGACTCCATAATACAATAAGCTAATTAAGCCTTTTTAGCCCCAAGGTCCCATTTCTCAGATTTTGGAGGTGTTGCCTAATGGCTATGTACCAGTTTAGGCGCCAAGCTAATCTGGCACTACCCTTGAATTATCATGGTCAATCCATCTCCTGCTGTTGGGACTCAGGGCTAAGTGGGTTAAGCAAATCAGCCTCATGCTGTGACGGGTTAAAGTACCGTTGCGCGTAAAACGTGAAGACAAGTTTCAGCCATTTGTTTGCTACATGCCTTGTCGACACACCTCTACCGCAGTTTGGACACGCAGCGAAAATAAACCTGTTATCACACTTGTCTATTGTGCGCAGCTGTTAAGTGTGTCGATCAATTTTTAGCTGTTGCTCGTACAGATAGCGGTTGTACAGAACGGAGTCACTGACAGAGTACGTGATATTAAAGGTCCGGGTTCAGCAATTAGTCAGTAGAGGACATCGAAAAAAAAATTTCAAAGTCCCTACCTGACACAGAAAGTGCAACCCTGATAGGGCCCCGTGTGATAGGATCCCCGAGCACGCACGTTACTATAGCTGCTGTAGAGTGTCAGACGTCCTTGACGGCTGTCACAGTTCACGAAAACAGGTATACACCATCCAGCTGCCTAAGGTCACTTCCAGTTGCATCTGTCCGTGCGCGGTAACATCCAATTCCCGTGCAACTACGACTGAAAAATATCCAACTTTCATTTTGCCGCACTGGTGAAGCCTGCACCGAGCCGCGACGTCCAGAGCGTCCAAAAAAGGTCCAGCGAATGGTGGCGGTAAGTCCAACATGATATGGTGTGGTCTTTTCACTTTTTGTGGTACAAATATTACTTTTGTTGGTAAGTATATTTCCAACAACAACAAACACCTATGCGCGTGTAGCTGACGTCGTGTTTACAAAGGGAAGGTACTCGTAAATATGTATTATCAGGGGACACCACTCTAATGACCACTTCCTTGTCAACAACAAGAAGCCCTAGCGATCGTAATGTTATGTGTGTTCTGGTGTACAGGACACTAATTTCGGGGGAAATGATGACTGAGGAAATAACAGCAGACGACAGTGGTGAGAAGTAGGCAGAATACATCGATGAACAAGACGAAGAATAGATTGGAAATCTTAGCCTCACTGTTCGTCTCTTCTGTAGTTACTATATATACGTCACTATAGTAACAGCCTGAAACTTTGTTTTTAAATTTCTCTCCTTTATAAATAAGTGTAATAGTTTCTGGGCAATTTTCTATTACACATATTTGTGTTATATACATAATGAAATATGCGATATATTCTGAGCTCTGGTCTGATGTACATTTAGAAGTTTCCACTTTTAGTTGCGATTTGTTTTGGGGGTTCGTGGTGGTTGTCAAGTTTTTGTGTAAATATCTTCAGAACGCCACGCCATTTTCTAGTACAAGACCCGTGTGTGCATTACATAACTATACAAATACCAGTCATTTGATTCTTTTTCAGTGCCACACCAAATGAGCTCACAGAGCAGCAAGCAGCTAATGTGTTATTTCTGTGGATACATTTGTGAAGCTATAAGTGAAGGTGCATCAGTAATGGAACAACGCCCAATCTCATCACAATACATAACAGATAATCGCAGTGGCAAGGTAAGTTGTCAACCTAAAATGTGTGTGTGTGTGTGTGTGTGTGTGTGTGTGTGTGTGTGTGTGTGTGTGTGTGTGTGTGTGTGTGTGTATGCTTGGGACAAAATGTACAGCTGGCTTATATTTAAAACAAAATATACAGCTGTCTGAATAGAATTAAATATACAGCTGTCTGAATAAAAAACAAAATATACCTGCAGTTGTCTGAACACAGACAAAATGTTCAGCTGTCTGAATGAAAACAAATGTACAGCTGCTCGCTGTATGAAAACAACATCAGCAATTGTCTGGATGAGAATATAATCAACAGGTCTAGGTAAGGATAAAATAATTATACCACTATAATCAACCTAAAATATATTTGTTCACAAAATAACAGCACATTTCAGTGTGATGAAATAGAGCAATACATGTATGTGCATAATTCATTATGAAACTCACAATCAGGTATATAAGTGGTCTATTGTAAGTTGGCTTGCCACTGATACAATGTATTTCTCATATTTTCCTGAAACCACAAGCTTATGAACAGGAGAAATATGAGTGACAAAAACTTATAATATCATTCTTGTATACCAAAATATTTTATTGCTAGTTTTTCTGTGAATCATGTAAATACATGTATGTATATATTGCTCCATATCATAACACTCAAATGTGCTGCTATTTTGTGACTAAGCCATTTTTAGAAAGCCACACGTACATGCGTATGTGCACACATGCCTATTTTCTGTATTTATTTCTTTTTCAACAGGTTTTGTCCATCCATGACTGTGTTTATGGTTTGTTTCTAGACAGCAGGGCTGTCACAAGGTCAGGTGACTTGAAACTGGTGAATGCACAGCATGGCATCGAGTTTCTGAAGACAGCAAGACCTGTCCGATAAGTTGTCACCGACAGAGTTCTACTGTAATCTCCTGCTACTTTCAGGTAATTATCAGTTTGGTGGCATTTGATTTTGAAGTATGGTACACCAGTGCGCTTGCACAAAATCATTTTTGTTTGTAAAAGTGTTATCACATCACACATAAAGTAGCTTATAGTGTCCTGGAAATATTGCTGTCACAACACTAAGTTATGATTTACATATGACTGCTACCTCCACACTGTAAGTATATTTACAAGTTGACAGTAAACATTATTATCATGGTGCCATGGTGGTTTTTCTCCCAAGTCTTCATAACAGCTAGTGCTAGCTACCGGTCAGTTTGCCACTCTGTAATGCATGTATCTTTTTTTCCAGTATGAAATAGATTTGTATATTATTACTGACTTGATCGCAGCCACTGAAACATCTGGATCATTACTTTGATGTGTGGCACAAAGGCAAGCGAATTGCATAAAAGGTTTGAGTTGAGCTGTGTGTTTACATGGAGGATTATATCCTTGAGTGTATGCAGAACAAAAACACATGAAACTGTCCTGTCATCGAAATAACCTACTCAGTATAAACTGCTGCTGGTACATTTTCACTTTTGTGCTTTTTTTACTTTCAGGTTTTGCTTTATCTATTATATTGGCCATCTGTTTTCAGTTTCTTTGCTGCTGCCAAAGGCTAAACACCACTTGAAACAAGGGATAAAGCCTGTTATCAACCATCACCACACATTACGAGTGTCCTTGCCAGGCATGATCAAGGTATCATGTCTTATTTATGCACTTATTTTGACTTAGAGTTTAGATATGTTTCAGTCTCATCATTGAGTGTTTTGAGTGTTAGTCAAGGGGATGTATCTATGTGGCTGAAAATGAAATGGCCCCCCAAAAAACTTTCATTGGCTACAAAGGCTACACAATGCGCAACAGGCTTACCATCCTTGACTTCAACCACCAAGTATGCAAGCAGTATACCAAGATTAGCAACAGGCACTCTGTGGCATACCAGGTAGCACAGCAGAAATATGCATAGTACATGTATGTTACACACTTGTGCAATTTCTGGTACAAGTGCAGTATTGTACATGTCATTTTCAGTATCATTACAGTACATGTATTTGTAGAAATATACTATTTAGGATTGTGACACTGACCATGAAAACTAATTCTTTCTTATGGCAAGTCAGGTGCAGAATTCCTGTTCATGTGCACTGTTTACAGTATGTAGTTATAACAAGGATGAAAAATGAAAGCAGACATGTATGCAATTTATGAAGAAGAATGTCCAAATGTATTGAAAACAAAAAATGTCCAACATTTTGCTTTTACATTCAACTTTAATACTTTCTTGTATAGAGAGTACAAAGTGCACAATATGGAGTATATATTACATGCATGTGTCCATTTATTCATGTCCCAACTACTTGTACAAACAGATGTAAACAATCTCCATGACAGAAAGTAAATTTTAAAAGTTAATGAAAATGTTCTCTTCATTCTGTTTTTTCTCATCAAGGAATGTGCTCCGTGGCCTTGTATCCCCAATGCCTCACTGATGAGAAGCTCTCCAGTTTGTTACATTACCTACGCAGTACAGATGACAAGATTGAGCGACGAGTGGATGTGGTTTTTCAGCAGAAGTAAAGACTTGGAGGTTGGTTTCACACACATACACAACCAGATAGTGCCCTCAGGTAGTTTAGATTGGGGCTTAGAAACTGCCATCTGATTATGGCCACCTGACAAGAGCAACACTGTTTGCTGTTGCCAAGCCCCATATGGCTCTCATGCCACAACTGAAAAAAATCTGTATGTAGAGTGTTGGTGATGTTTGATTGCTATTATAATGTGGGAATTTTATTTGCAAATGTGATGCTATAATTTTTGACGCTGCAAAATTTGACTTCGGTCTGCTTCTTACAAATATCTAGAAAAGTTGGTTCTTCTGTTAACTCGATCAGCTGGACCAAATTCAGTAGTTCTTGTTGTCCATTATTATTAGATGATTCCCACACAAACAGTAGGCCGGATTGTCTTCACTGGTCACGCGCTGATAAGGTGTCGCCTCTACTCCCACATTCGATATGGTCACCAGGGGCTGCTCATCGGTTGAGTGCATCTTTAGTCTCCCCCAGGGAAAAGTTGGTTATGTTGGCCTGAAAACATATTCATATAATATCATGTTACCAAGCAGCATTGCAAAGATACAATGTCTTTTATTATTAGAACAAAACTGTATAAATCGTTTGACCATCACCGAGACAAAGAAATTGTTTGTAAAAGTTATTTTGCAAATCTGTCTTGTATGGAGTTTATTGATTACACTGGCTGTGATTGATTCATTACGGTTGGTTTCATGTTGAGTAGATTATACTGGCTGATACCCGGTAGCCAAGTAAACTCATCTAGAACAGTGTTTGCAGTACATCTTCACATGTACTAACTGACCTTTGTTCTTGTCTTGCAGCTGCCTGCTGAGAGCAAGTTGGGGCACACTGCACTGCATCAGGCTGTTTGCTGTTCCAAAGTTTCTGTGTGACATTGCTGCTAACGCCCCTGCAGTTTGGTGACATGTTTGACACTGGCCAGTCTGTTGTCTCTTCACTGGTTGGACCTGTCCATGAAGGCTGTCTGTCTGCTGTGGAATCATGGCAATATTAGCATTTTGGTGGATAGCAAAATTTAGCATATGATGATAGAACTATATTGCCATATGTAACATTACATTAGGAAATCGTTGCGGTATATATATATATATATATATATATATATATATATATATATATATATATATATATATATATGCCTGCATGTGTACCCGCCCCCTCCAGCCCCCCCCCCCCACCCTCCCTCACTTACCAAAACACAGTGACCAAGTTTGAATGACAGCATCATAAGCAAAATATACCATGCATATAATTCAATGACATCACTGAAATTGTTTCTTTATAATTAAAATGGTTGTCTCTGTTCTGTTTGTGTTTTTGCCTCATGTATTATTACAGTTATATATGGTGCAGGAAGTAAAAGTGCACATGTATGTTGTTCTGTAGAGAAGAACCCTATGAGGAAAGAACGTCGCTTAGAAATGACAGTTACAACACAATTTATTACTAGATAATATGAATAAAATTGTGTTGTAGCTGTCTTTTCTAAGCGTCTTTCTTTTTTTCGTTGAGTTCGTCTCTGCATTACACACGCTTCGCAGTCACCATTTTGATCTGGACTATGTGGTTCTGTAGGGTACATAGACTACTTGGTCTTGTTGAGGATAGACATACTCATTTCATAAAAAAAATCAGCTGTATTTTTAGGAATTATGACAATCATGGTAATTGTGTTTTATTTATGTATACACTTATTGATGTAAACCTGCCTGTCCCGGATTGGCCTCCGCAGCCACGAAAATGCCTGCAGACGACGTGGGCAAGCCCTATAGAATCTTCGTTCGTGAAGTCAAGCCAAGAGACACTTATTGATGTACTTGACGATTTTGGTAAACTCATAAGAGAAGCCTCACAATGAAAGGCATTTTTAACAGTTTCACTCAGTACAGATATAAATAAATAAACCATACGTTGAAGTGTATTTGAAAACAATGTTTTTGTCACAAAATGAAGATCAAGTGAGATATACCTCTTGCTGTTGTGAACTGATATATTTCCTTGATATTTATTTTTGCGGGTTGAGTCATTTCAGTTTTCTGATAGAGAACATTGCTATATGGAGTAATCAGAAATAAATCCCACATGGTTTGCTGTCAGTGCAAACATAGATAAACTATGAATGAAATATATTGTGGTTAGAATACCAATTACATAATATATATATATCTGTTTCCTAACATTTATTTCATATCTCATAACCATAGCACGAGGTGAAAGAAACCTAATGCTCCAGCCGAAGGGGTGCATGCCTGCATGATGCCAGCTTGCTTTCATCTGCTTCCTAAAGTCAATCGGGCAGGGGGGGGGGGGGGGGGGGGGGGGAAGAATTCGCACAACCCCCCAAAAATGGAAAAATTAGTAACATTTAAATTAATTTGGGTCGAGGGCATAAACAGACATAATTATATGGTCTTGTCAAAATAATGTATACATTATTGGTATGGCGAAGGCCAGAACCATCTGCTGCGGCCCTGTATCTAATTATTTTGAAACTTGCCTCTCGTTTGCTCGTGCACCCTTTAGCTTGTAGTTGGTGTATCGGTGTTTGCTGTCAGGCACCTGCATGAGGTATGCATTGGGCAGGGTGCATTGCGTGTGCATAGACAGCAGTTGGTCTGGGGAGAAAATATTATCACTGAACTCATCAAGTTTGCAGACGGTAATTATCTTTTGTGATACAAAAAAAAAAAAAAAAAAACAAGATGAGAAGTAAACGACAAAGCAAAATATTACCTAGTGCTTAGATTCTTATAATGAAATCAAATTTTATGTCCGTGTAACACACACGAACAGGCACAATCACATCAATGGGTGACCGTCTTCACTCCTAGAAGCTGATTCAGCTTTTCAAAATCCCGAAAAGCTGAATTTCAGCTGTTTGGTTCAGACAGAACAGGCCTTCAGCCAGCCTGTTCCAAATGCAAAAGTCATACATTCTCATGAGCCCCTGCATCCGCAGGAGCTCATGGGAATGTATATCGCTTGCTGGCCATGGATTTATGGGGCATATTTATGTCCCGTTTACATTCATTTCATATTCTCGCACTGTCACCCATGCACATCACATTGTTGCATGATGACCTGTAAATTATCTCCCAGGCTTTTGTGAAAAATAAAATCGTTTTGAGGTGGGCGTTTGCGCGTTGCTTAGCACGGGAGTGCTGTCCCTTACACAAACATTATCTAGTAGCTTCCCTTCGTAAAAATGGCGACTACCATAAAGACTTGTTGTTTGCAAACGCTTTTGAGGAAACCTTGTTTTGGATAAATGCGAGGACATAAGAAATGAGAAGACCACGATATAGCATGTTCGACGTACCGTCACCATTCCCTGGGCCATTTTTGGACGCTGTGGACGTCGCTCAGTGCTTCCCAGTACCGGCCCAGAAGTGAAAGTTGGATAGTCATCTTTCGTTGTTGTTGCACGAGAATTGTGGGTGTTACCGTGTACGGACAGATGCAACTGGAAGTGACCTTTGGCAGCTGAGTGGCGTATACCTGTTTGCATGAACTGTGACAGCCGTCAAGGACGTCTGACACTCTACAGCAGCTATAGTAACGTGAATGTTCGGGGATCCCATCTGACGAGGCCCTGTCAGGGTTGCACTTCAAGTCGGGTAGGGACTTCGAAATTTTTTTTCGCTGTCCTCAACTGACTAATTGCTGAACCAGGACCTTTAAAGGTCCTGGTTCAGCAATTAGTCAGTAGAGGACAGCGAAAAAAAAAGTCGAAGTCCCTACCTGATACACAAAGTGCAACCCTAACAGAGCCTCGTCAGATGGGATCCCCGAACACTCACGTTACTATAGCTGATGTAGAGTGTCAGACGTCCTTGACGGCTGTCACAGTTCACGCAAACAGGTATACGCCACTTAGCTGCCAAAGGTCACTTCCAGTTGCATCTGTCCGTACACGGTAACATCCACAATTCTCGTGCAACAACGACGAAAGTATCCAACTTTCACTTCTGTACCGGGAAACACCGAGCGACTGAGTGACGTCCACAGCGTCCAAAAACGGCGCAGGGAATGATGACGGTACGTCAAACATGCTATAGCGTGGTCTTCTCATTTCGTATGTCCTCGCATTTATCCAAAACAATGTTTCCTCGAAAGCGTTTGCGAACAACAAGTCCCGATGGTAGTCGCCATTTTTACCAAGGGAAGCTACTAGATAATGTTGTTGTAGGGGACAGCACTCCCGTGCTAAGCAACGCGGAAATGCCCACCTCAAAACGATTTTATTTTTCACAAAAGCCTGGGAGATCATTTACAGGCGATCATGCACCGATGTGATGTGCATGGGTGACTCTGCGACAATATGAAATGAATGAAAACGGTCCATAAATATGCCCCATAAATCCATGGCCAGCAAGAGACATACATTCTCATGAGCCCCTGCGGATGCAGGGGCTCATGAGAATTTATTCCTGTTGCATTTGGAACAGGCTGGCTGAAGGCCTGTTCTGTCTGAACCAAACAGCTGAAATTCAGCTCTCCGGGATTTTGAAAAGCTGAATCAGTTTCTAGGACTGAAGACTGTCACCCATTTATGTGATTGTGCCTGTTCGTGTGTGTTCAGTACACGGACATAAAATTTAATTACATAATAAGAATCTAAGCACTAGGTAATATTTGCTTTACTCACAAACGTAATTCCCCTTGGTTTGTTGTACAATATTTGCTTTGTCGATTACTTCTCATCTTGTTTTTTTGTTGTTGTTGGTTTGTTGTTGTTGTTTTTTTTGTATCACAAAAGATAATTACTGTCTGCAAACTTGCTGAGTTCAGTGATAATATTTTCTCCCCAGACCAACTGCTGTTTATGCACATGCAATGCACCCTGCCCAATGCGTACCTCATGCAAGTGCCTGACAGCAACCAACCATACACCAACTGCAAGCTAAAGGGTGCACAAACAAACGAGAGGCAAGTTTCAAAATAATTAGATACAGGGTTGCAACAAATGGGT
Organism: Semisulcospira habei; assembly: GCA_036245525.1. Lineage (NCBI taxonomy): Eukaryota > Metazoa > Mollusca > Gastropoda > Semisulcospiridae > Semisulcospira > Semisulcospira habei. The sequence continues at coordinate 53,341,017 of BTPG01000005.1, forward strand.
CCAGCCTTCGCCATACCAATAATCTATACCTTTTTTTTTTTAAAAAAAGACCATATAATTATTTTTTATGCCCCCGATCCAAAATACTTAAATGTTATCTAATTTTCCCATTTTGGGGGGTTGGGCGAACTCTCCCCCCCCCCCCCCCCCAATGATTGATTATAGGAGGCAGGTGAAAGCAAGCTGGCATCATGCACCCTTTTGGCTGGAGCATTAGGCTTCTTTCATCTCATGCTATGGTTATGAGATACAAAATAAATGTTAGGAAACAGATATATGTAATTGGTATTCTAACCACAATATATTTGATTCATAGTTTATCTATGTTTGCACTGACAGAAAACCATGTGGGATTTGTTTTTGATCACTTTATATAGCAATGTTCTCTATCAGAAAACTGAAATGACTCAACCCGCAAAAATAAATATCAAGGAAATATATCAGTTCACAACAGCAAGAGATATATCTTACTTGATCTTTATTTTGTGACAAAAACATTGTTTTCAAATACACTTCAACATATGGCTTATTTGTTTATGTCTGTACTGAGTAAAACTGTCAAAAATGCCTTTCATTGTGAGGCTTCTGAGTTCACCAAAATTGTCAAGTACATCAAGTGTATACATAAATAAAAGCACAATGACCATGGTGATATAGTAAAATACAGTTGATTTTTTAATGAAATGAGTACGTCCATTCTCAACAAGACCAAGTAGTTTATGTATCCTACAGAACCACATAGTTCAGACCAAAATGGTGACTGCGAAGCGTGTGTAATGCAGAGAAGAACTTAAACGAAGAAAGAAAGACGCTTCGAAAAGACCACTACAACACAATTTTATTCATATTATCTAGTAAAAAATTATGTTGTAACTGTCATTTCTAAGCGACTTTCTTTCTTCATAGGGTTCTTCTCTACAGAACAACATACATGTACACTTTTACTTCCAGCACTATATATAACTGTAATGATACATGAGGCAAAAACACAAACAGAACAGAGACAACCATTTTAATTATAAAGAAACAATTTCAGTGATGTCATTGAATAATATGCATGGTATATTTTGCTTATGATGCTGTCTTTCAAACTTGGTCTCTGTGTTTTGGTAAGTGGGGGTGAAATGAGGGGGGGGGGGGGAGTATGGAGGGGTGGGGTGAGGTGGGGGGGGGGCAGTTAGGAAGTTGAGAAACAGTTTGTATCATGGTAACTGCACAGTTTACATGTTGGCGCTGCTGCCAGTTCCAGCTGACAAACACCAGTGCGTCCGTGGTGTGTGAAAAGAAAGATTTTCACTGTATGGACACTGACAGTGTCACATTTCACTCGCATGGGTACACATGCAGGCATATATATATATATATGCTAAATTTTGCTATCCACCAAAATGCTAATATTGCCATGACTCCACAGCAGACAGACAGCCTTCATGGACAGGTCCAACCAGTGAAGAGACAAAAGACTGGCCAGTGTCAAACATGTCACCAAACTGCAGGGGCGTTAGCAGCAACGTTACAGAGAAACTTTGGAACAGCAAAATGCCTGATGCAAGTGCAGAGTGCCCCAATTTGCTCTCAGAAGGCAGCTGCAAGACAAGAAGCAAAGGTCAGTTAGTACATGTAAAGATATACTGCAAACACTGTTCTAGAGGAGTTTACTTGGCTACCAGGTATATGCCAGTATAATCTACTCATCATGAAAACAACCGTAAATAGTTTGCAATGCTGCTTGGTAACATGATATTATATGAATATGTTTTCAGGCCAACATAGCCAAATTTTCCCTGGGGAAGACTAAAAGACGCACTCAACCGATGAGCAGCCCCTGGTGACCATATCATATGTGGGAGTAGAGGAGACACCTTATCAGCGCATCACCAGTGAAGACAATCCGGCCTACTGTTTGTGTGGGAATTGTCTAATAATAATGGACAACAAGAACTACTGAATTTGATCAAGCTGATCGAGTTAACAGAAGAACCAACTTTTCTAAATATTTGTAAGAAGCAGAACAAAGTCAAATTTTGCAGCGTCAAAATTTATAGCAGCACATTTGCAAATAAAAATCCCACATTATAATGGCATTCAAAAATTACCAACACTGCATACAGATTTTTTTCAGTTGTGGCATGAGAGCCATATGGGGCCTGGCAACAGAAAACACTGTCGCTCTTGTCAGGTGGCCATAATCAGATGGCGGTTTCCAAGCCCCAATCTAAACTACCTGAGGGCACTATCTGGTTGTGTATGTGTGTGCAACCAACCTCCAAGTCTTTGCTTCTGCTGAAAAACCACACCCACTCGTCGCTCACTCTATCATCTGTACTGCGTAGATACTGTAACAAACTGCAGAGCTTTCCATCAGTGAGGCATTGGGGATACACGGCCACAGAGCATTCCTTTATGAGAAAAAAACAGAATGAAAAGAACATTTTCATTTACATTTAAAATTTACTTTCTGTCATGGGTGTGGAGATTGTTTACATCTGTTTGTACAAGTAGTTGGGACATGAATAAATGGACACATGCATGTAATATGATACTCCATATTGTGCACTTTGTACTCTCTACACAAGAAAGTATTAAAGTTGAATGTAAAAGAAAAGTGTTGGACATTCTTTGTTTTCAATACATTTGGACATTCTTCTTCATAAATCGCATACATGTGTAACAGAGTGAACCCGATGTTCCTCTGTGTACCTAGGCCGATAGCACTTATGACCATTGCTTCTCGGATTTCACTCGTGTCGACTGTTAGCGATAACGCGCACTGCTCGCGGTGCCTTGCCAAACGCAGCGTTAAGTGTTGTGTACCTGATAGCTCAGTGTACGTGTTGTATGGTATATCGGTTTTGACCATGTATTGTAACCAAACTACAACACCATTGCTTAGTATTTAGCATGGTTAGATTTGGCCCAGGTAATAGTTTTTTGTAATGCATATGTTTTTAGGTTAATTATAACCGATCAGAGTGATAATGGCGATTTAGTAGCCTTTTTGATTTTCTGTGGCACTTCTGAGACCGCTTTAAGAATAAATATAAACTTTCCACTAATAGCCCATAATCTCAAATTAAATCCAGAGTACAGCTGGTAAAAGTTCTTAAATTTATATTTAACGATTATATTTTTACACTATGTAGTTCAGAAGATATTATTCTAGCTCCTAGGGCTGGCAGTACTATAATACGGATTTGCCATTTATATCAGTGCCAGACGTTACCCCGTACCGACGCTGAACTTTGCACCGACGCGTGGACTTTGTACCAACGCGGAGACAGCAGCGTGCCTCTATAAGTACCGCTGCTCGCGTGGCAGACTTTCTTTTTTACCAAACGTGCAAGACTCACAGTACCAGCAATTAACTTCTGGCACCGGTGCCTTGGAGGAAAACAGTTTTTTTTTTTTAACCTAAACTGCGCGGGTTTTGGAGACCCTGTAAGTACTCAGTTGTTTTTTTTTTTTTTTGTATTTGGTGCATTACTATTTTGTACTATTTGATGACATTGTGATGCTGGATGTTTTGATGATTTTCTTGAGCATGAAATTGACATGATTGCCAGACCGGTCGGCACTAGCCATTCTGTGAGGCTAGTTTGATTCCATTTGTTTTCTGCTAGACGATTATTTACATGCTAGTACATTTCCATGTAATGCTGCAGTGAGGAAATTTGTACACAAACTTTTGTAACAATGTTGATGTGGAAGATATCATGTATGAATTTTGCCGTAGAAAACTTAACGTGTCAGAATGATGCGGCGCTTAGCGTGCATGACCGACCGCACGTAGTCAGTTGTGACTAGGTGATAGTTTTCCCTCGACGCATAACCGTGGGAGTAAATGGGAGTGCACTTATGCCTCTAATTAAAATGATTCGCTAAGTTTGGTCTTGCTGGCAATCATGACAATTGACTACATTGCTTGCATGGTGGATGCACCATAATGCGCGCATTTTCTGTTGTTCATTTAATGCTATTTCTTAGTGGTTGATTGTTTGACGATCTTTATTTTATTTAGTTCTATGTTTTCTGGAGTCTTCCCTTCTCTATCACCGAAGCTAGGGAGGGCGGCAGCTTTGCGTGATGTTCCCGCATTGGTGACGTCACTCACAGCTGACTCAGTCTCTTAGGCGCCATGTTTGTTTTGATTCTGAAACTTCCGCTTAAGTTGTTTATACGTTGCTTGTCGAGTGACTGGCTGATGGATTGATTGATTGGTTCATTCAGTCACTCATTCCATTCATTAGTCATTTGTTTATAGGTCTTTTATTATTTATTTTGACTTTAGCCATTATTTGCTTCCTATTTTATGACTAAGTATTTCCGGCACTTGACATAGTGCATAGGTTTGGTTCACATCACTGAGAGGCATTATTAGCCTGTGTGACAGGAAGCGATATAGGTCATCTTTGTTATGCGACCTCAAGGGTCATTGTTCACTACAATGTGTAATAAGTAAGTGAAGCCTTTGAGTGACTGTAAGAAATACAGGACATTTCTGTTATGCGACCTCAAGGGTCATTGTTCACTACTATGTGTATGAAACTTAAAGGTGCTTTGTAGCCATATTAAGTGCACCATGCCTCTATTTAGTGCATGGTGACATTCATTAGATTGCATTTTGGTAGATATACTTTATTCTAGGCTATCTTATGTTACATGCACATAATTTCCCTTCAAGTACACATTTTCTGCCTGTCTTTCCTCTTCGTCATGAATGACTGCAGGGTGTGTAGATGTTTGCGTTCTTCGTTGATGTTCAATGTTTGCGCTTGTGTCTGCGGTGCGAATGTAATAAAGACCGAGTGAATGATAAGGTTGTGTGTACGTCCTTATTCATTTGATGGTAAGTCGGTTGTATTGTGAGTTCCTTTTTGTGTCATGTTACTTTCACATTACTTTCCCCTTGATACTAGTTATTTCTATATACTATTCATTAGTGCCTAGTCACATAGTTATTGTACCGCTGGCATAGCATCTGATTTAATTTGGTATTTTACTTTTGCTATGTTATTTTTAGTACTTTGCATTTAACTTGATGTGGGCTGACCTGTTAGGGAGGCCCCGGTCAGAGTGACTACCCATTTGTTAGTCATTTGCGTGCTCGCCTTACCAGGTCTGACTGCATAGCGCACTTACGTATTGGTGCTCTGCTTTATTCTTTGACTTGTGCTTTGCATGACTTTGTAGTTAGTATTGTGACTTATATTTTTCATTTTATTTGCTATCATGTCTATTACTACACATTCTATATGTTACACGACCATCACTTTGATTTTGTCAGTCTTTAAAATCAAAGTGTTGTACGTTCACTGCATGTGGATATATGCCTTAATTAGTTATGTGCCTTGTTTATTGTATTCTTGGCACCATTACTGATTACCTGTTTGTTTATTCTACAGGTACTGCTTTCTGTTTCGGCTTTCTGCTTTCTGGTTTCTACTTTTTAGTTTTGTTAGAAATAAAAGTTTAGCTCAACATGAACGAGTCTCAGTCTCACTAAGTCCAACCACCACCATCCAAATCTTAATTTTCCGACTCCTCCTCACTACCTCACCCCATCACAAATGGCGCTGCGAGCAGGATGGTTGGACAAAAAGAGACTCAGATGTGACAGAAAGCAGTGCAGGGCCATGATGCAGCCACGAGTATGAAACTTAGAAGTGGTAGGCAGACGCAACATAGCGCAACAAGGGCCAACGTAGTCGGACAATTGCAGGGCGAAATGGCAGAGGTCGCCCAGCCCAATGCTGAAGCTGGTGGTGTGGACCATGCTGGAGAAAATCAAGAAGGCGTACTAAACCATGTGCCCGGAGCTGTCCATGTCGCGGGACCGGAACAGCCAGGACCAGTAGCCCAGGTGGTCATCCATCAGAACCTGCATCCGGCACCGCTGCCCACTTTTAGCGGGGATGGAGGCAACACCAGCGTGGGGACTTTTGTGGACACCGCTCGCCGTGCCATCCGGTCATTCAGGATGCCAGAAGAAATGGCTGCAGAATGGGTCATTGGAGCCCTACAAGGAGCTGCACGCGAGGAGGTGCTGGGACGCCCTGCTGCGGACCGGATCAACGCTAATCAGGTGTTAGAGATCCTAACCACAACCTTCCGACAGCAGTACAGCGCCCTGGACCGACTCAAACGGTTCCACGCACGTCGTCAGGCCACCACTGAAAATATCCTGGACTATGCGCATAGCCTCACTGCGCTGGCCAACCAGGCCAATAGCCTGCAACAGGATGCGATACCTGGATGGGCATTGCAGGATAAGTTCATTGATGGCCTGCGGTCTTCGTCGCTGCGTAGTCACCTGAGGGAATTCCAGCGGCTGGGGCAAAACACCTTCCTCCAACTCCGCGATGAGGCCAGGCGCTGGGACGTGGAAAATCCCGACTCAGATGCAGCGCTGGAGCGAATGACCGCTTCAACAAATGCGGAATTAGAGCAGCTGCGCCTCACTGTTGCTGCATTGACGGCGCGGTTGGATCGTGAACCCCGGAAGTCTGACACTATGCAACAGCCGCAGACCGTACCCCCAACCCACCCGTTCCGCTGTTTTTGGTGTGACCAGGTTGGACACCGAGAGGCCCAGTGCCCGGCAAAGAAAAAGTACCAGGAGCGCCTAAACAGCGGACGTGGGGGATTCCGGGGTAGAGGTCGTGGAAACCCTAACCAGGGCGGCCGTGGAGGAAAATGGGGTGGATTTCCCGGAGACAAACAACCACGAGGAGGCCACTCAAGACCAGAGCAGCCACAGGGCTACCATTACCAGCAGTTCCCCAATCAGCCGATTCCCCCTCCCTTCTACCCAATGCCCAGTTCTTATCCCCAATACCAAGGACAGGCCCAGCCGGAAAACTGCTAGCCCCCGTTGTCGCTAGTCAGGCAACGGGGAAGGGAGCCATCAAGGGACTGGTGGGAACGCGTCCTACCAGCACTGCAAAAATAGGAGGACAGGACCTGGAAGTTTTGCTTGACACCGGCAGCGAGATCTCTACGTTAACTGAGACCTTGGTGCGAGACCACTTGGCCGTGGAGGTGCTAGAGACCAACTATATCACCGTCAGAGCAGCAAATGGTCTCCCAGTACCGTACAAGGGGATTATTATTGTAGATGTGGAGCTGTTCGGTGATAAGATTGAGAGTGTGCCAATACTCGTTTTACATGACCAGGGTCAAGAGAGAGAATTGGCAGGTCTGATGGGGATGAACATTTTAGGAAGATTGTCGTCGTCACCATCGGTGCTTCAACCTCTACTGAATAAGGCCAAGAAAAACAAAATGGCAAAGGCCTTCATCGCCAGAGTATCTGCCAGCCATCATATTCCATCCAACTCCCTAGTTAATATTGCAGTGACGGGCGTACACCAACCAGGCCACACACTTCTGGCATCCCGTCTTTCCAGCTCTTTGCCAGGAGGACTTATCCTGGTGCCCACTCTCCTGGAGGGACGTCAAAAAGAATATTATGTCAGAATAGCCAACATTTCGAACCAAGACGTGATCTTGAAGCCTCGGACAGCTGTGGCCTACATCGAAGCGATCGATGGAGTGGTAACAGAAGAACGCGAAGTAACCGTCAACTGTGGTGAAATTTTTATCAGCTCTAAAACGGACTTGACTTCAAGACCCTCTACCGCCACCCGAGCCCCGGTTCCTGACCCATTCCCAGACTTTACTGGAAATGCTGCGCAGAAGCTACAGCTGCAGGATCTGCTGACAGCCTACCAAGATGTCTTTGCTGAGAATGAACAGGACCTTGGCTACACTAGCATCGTGCAGCATCAGATACCCACAGTCGACAACATCCCCGTCACCCAGCCATATCGTTCTATCCCACCCACTATGCTACAGGAAGTCCGGAAACATTTGCAAGGCTTAAGGGAAGCTGGAGTGATTGTGGAGAGCCACAGCCCATATGCCTCACCAGTAGTCCTGGTACGAAAGAAGGATGGCAGCTTACGCCTCTGCGTGGACTATCGTCGGCTCAACGCCAAAACTGTGGGCGATGCGTTTCCATTGCCAAGGATTCAAGAATCCTTCGACGCATTGGCAGGCGCCCGGTTCTTCTCCACCCTTGACCTAGCTTCCGGCTACCACCAGATTGCCATGGATCCAGCGGATCAGCACAAAACAGCTTTCACCACACCGTTTGGCTTATATGAGTACACTCGGATGCCATTTGGGCTCACCACTGCCCCAGCCACCTTTCAGCGCCTCATGCAGCGAGTTATGGCGGACTACCTGTTTGAGTACGTCCTGGTGTACCTTGACGATCTGCTGGTGTACTCGAACACGTTTGAGGAACACCTGGAACACCTCCATCAACTCCTGCAGAAAATCAGGGACACAGGTCTCAAACTACGCCGTGACAAATGTCAATTTCTTCCAAAGCAGGTGAACTATTTAGGCCATACCATCTCAGCCGAGGGCATCACCTGTGAAGAAGACAAGGTCCAGAAGGTTCGCGCCTGGCCAACGCCCACGACAACGACGGAGCTGCGCTCATTCCTAGGATTTGCATCCTACTACCGTCGGTTCGTGAAGGGGTTTGCTAAGCTCGCTGGGCCATTGCACGACGTCGTCGCCAAGTCAAGCCAAGGGGCCAAGACGAGGAGGGTCAGCATCACAGCCAACTGGGGACCTGAACAGCAAGCAGCGTTTCAGTCTCTCAAGGATGCCCTGACCACTTCCCCAACCCTGGGCTACGCCGACTTCAGCAAGCCGTTCATGGTGCAAACAGACGCCAGCCAGGAAGGCCTGGGAGCCATCTTGTCACAGAAGCAGGAGGATGGACGCACTAAGCCAATTGCTTTTGCCAGTCGTCGTCTGCGCCCTTCTGAGCACAATTACTACCAGAGTCACCACAGTAGTTACAAGCTGGAGTTCCTGGCAATGAAATGGGCTATCGCAGAAAAGTTTCGTCATTACCTAATCAGTAATCATTTCATTGTCCTGACTGACAACAACGCTCTCACCCACTTCAAGACGGCAAAGCTAGGGGCCATGGAACAACGCTGGGCAGCCCAGCTGTCGGCTTTTAACTTTGACGTCCAGTATTGTCCGGGAAAGGCTAACCCAGCCGACCCACTCTCCAGAGCTCCAGTTTGCAACTTGGATGCTGAGGTAGAGTGCAGCCAGATTACTGCAGAACTTCCCCAAGTTGTCAGCAGAATTCAGCTTCCTTTCTGTCAGCCATCAGTCATCCCAGTTGAAATCCGCAAGGCTGAAATCCCCTGTGACCGTCTTGATGCCTGTGACACCCCAGAAATCACCCACCAGGAAATGCCCCACACTGTTGCAGTGACCGAGCGAGACAAATCCGCTGCGGTTGCCACAGACTTGGCCGAGCCCACCAATCTACTTCAGCTTCAGATGGATGACGATGTCATTGGACCCGTGTTGTCTGCATTTCCTCGTAGACCGGACGTGCGACAACACCATCCTGCTGTGAAACAACTCGTCAGACAATATCCACGGTTATATCGAGACCAGAAAGGCATTCTGCGAAGGCGTTGTAAACGGCCTGACCAAGGCCACACAGACCAGCTCGTACTACCCGCATGTCTGCGACATGAGACAGTCCAAGCACTTCATGACCACATGGGTCACCAAGGGTATGATAGGACAATGAAACTGCTACAGGCTCGAGCATACTGGCCAGGCATGTATGCCGAAGTTCAAAACTATCTGTCCAACTGTTCCCAATGTCTTATTTCCCGCCCCCAATACCATCACACCCCTACCGGTCACCTCATTGCCAGTCGTCCTCTTGAAATCGTGGCGGTGGACTTCACCAAACTTGAGATGTCGTCTGATGGCATTGAAAATGTCCTTGTCATCACTGACGTTTTCACCAAATTCTCCCAGGCTGTCCCCGCAAGAAACCAGAAGGCGCCTACGGTGGCGGCCCTACTCATCAAGGAATGGTTTACCAAGTATGGCGTGCCAGAGCGTATTCACAGCGACAGAGGGCGGAGTTTCGAGGCTGAGGTCATAGAAGAGCTGCTTGACCGTTATGGTGTCAAGAAGAGTCGTACTACACCGTACCACCCTCAAGGTAACGGTCAGTGCGAACGCTTCAACCGAACGATGCACCAACTCCTGTGCAGCCTTTCGAAAGAAGAACAGCGCCGGTGGCCGAACCATCTTCGAGACCTGGTGATGGTCTACAATTCTACGCCCCATGCCACCACTGGGTTTACCCCCTACCGGCTACTCTTCGGTCGAGAGAATCGCCTGCCCATCGACATGATGTTGGAGACACCAACAACCTTTGCGCCGACTGTCAAGCACTGGGTTCGTCAGCATGGTGAGGTGCTGAAAGGGAACCACCAGGAGGCCCTCCGCAACACCATCAAGGCGGCAAAACACCGGGCCAAGTATGCTGACCGTGGGGCAAAAGCGTTCGAGTTGCGGCCGGGTGACCACGTACTCATCAAACACCACGGTCCTGGTCGCAACAAAATGCAGCACGAGTTCAAGGATGATGTGTACGTGGTCATAAAGCGCCTCCGGCCGGAACTCGACGTTTATGTCATTCAGCCTTTGGCAGGCGGCGAACTTTCCACTAGAAATGTGGACCAGCTGAAGCGAGTGCCCATTCCATATGGACAGCCAGAGAGACTGGACGATACTGAACCTCCTGTCCATTTGGAGTGCGGAAATGATGTGCCACCCACGTTTACGTTCCAGGAGCCACCTATTCTGGTGACTCCAGACACTCCCCCAGTGAAAGATCAACTGTGCCCGCTCACCAAAGTACCAAGCCGTGTCATTGCTAAGCCCAAGAGTGTCAGACCGAACAAGGTGCAAGCTGCTACGCCTACACCTCTGCGTCGGTCTGCACGCTTGCGGCAGAAACCATTAAAACTTTTAGTAACGTTGACAGCTTGAATGTGATCAGTGGGCCTTTGAAGGTGTGCCTCTGCAACTTTAAATGCCCACAAGAAATTAAAGCTTCAATATTCCTCCAAGTGCATCGGATGCTTAAATAGTGTTAGGAAAATAGGACAAATTAATATTGAGTAAATTGTTTTGGGCTTATTGTTTTTACTTAAAGGGACTGTCTTAGGTGAAGGATTGCTTAAGGTGATAGGTTAATTTAAAATTATTGGATTTTTTAGTCAGTACAGTGCATTGGATTTTGATTTGTCATTGATTGGAATTCAAGGCACCGGTACTGTGTTTTCGAGTAGTACAATGCTTTGAATTTTGATGTCTTAAATGAATATTGGAAATCAAGGCATCGGTACATCTGTGTCTTTCTAGTACACAACAGCTGTGCAGTTGATTTCATTTTCAAACTTAGTCCGCTGCGTAGGTATTTTTCCAAATGATAATATCCTATGTCAGTTTTCTGCTATGCATAACTTAGTTTGAAAATGACTGTGTGAGTCCAAGTCTACAGTATAATAGTGTAGACAAGAGAGCCTTGGTCACTAGTGCTATTTTGCTATATTTGTGGTGTACCATGTGGATGGTACTGTTTGATAATGTGTTTTGATGTTATGTTGTCATTGGGCCCAATGTGTTCTTGTGTTTTTGGATTTATGGTTTTGGTATTTATACAGCGAGGTCGCTGTATTGTTAAGGCCGATGGGAAAATGTAACAGAGTGAACCCGATGTTCCTCTGTGTACCTAGGCCGATAGCACTTATGACCATTGCTTCTCGGATTTCACTCGTGTCGACTGTTAGCGATAACGCGCACTGCTCGCGGTGCCTTGCCAAACGCAGCGTTAAGTGTTGTGTACCTGATAGCTCAGTGTACGTGTTGTATGGTATATCGGTTTTGACCATGTATTGTAACCAAACTACAACACCATTGCTTAGTATTTAGCATGGTTAGATTTGGCCCAGGTAATAGTTTTTTGTAATGCATATGTTTTTAGGTTAATTATAACCGATCAGAGTGATAATGGCGATTTAGTAGCCTTTTTGATTTTCTGTGGCACTTCTGAGACCGCTTTAAGAATAAATATAAACTTTCCACTAATAGCCCATAATCTCAAATTAAATCCAGAGTACAGCTGGTAAAAGTTCTTAAATTTATATTTAACGATTATATTTTTACACTATGTAGTTCAGAAGATATTCTAGCTCCTAGGGCTGGCAGTACTATAATACGGATTTGCCATTTATATCAGTGCCAGACGTTACCCCGTACCGACGCTGAACTTTGCACCGACGCGTGGACTTTGTACCAACGCGGAGACAGCAGCGTGCCTCTATAAGTACCGCTGCTCGCGTGGCAGACTTTCTTTTTTACCAAACGTGCAAGACTCACAGTACCAGCAATTAACTTCTGGCACCGGTGCCTTGGAGGAAAACAGTTTTTTTTTTTAACCTAAACTGCGCGGGTTTTGGAGACCCTGTAAGTACTCAGTTGTTTTTTTTTTTTTTATTGTATTTGGTGCATTACTATTTTGTACTATTTGATGACATTGTGATGCTGGATGTTTTGATGATTTTCTTGAGCATGAAATTGACATGATTGCCAGACCGGTCGGCACTAGCCATTCTGTGAGGCTAGTTTGATTCCATTTGTTTTCTGCTAGACGATTATTTACATGCTAGTACATTTCCATGTAATGCTGCAGTGAGGAAATTTGTACACAAACTTTTGTAACAATGTTGATGTGGAAGATATCATGTATGAATTTTGCCGTAGAAAACTTAACGTGTCAGAATGATGCGGCGCTTAGCGTGCATGACCGACCGCACGTAGTCAGTTGTGACTAGGTGATAGTTTTCCCTCGACGCATAACCGTGGGAGTAAATGGGAGTGCACTTATGCCTCTAATTAAAATGATTCGCTAAGTTTGGTCTTGCTGGCAATCATGACAATTGACTACATTGCTTGCATGGTGGATGCACCATAATGCGCGCATTTTCTGTTGTTCATTTAATGCTATTTCTTAGTGGTTGATTGTTTGACGATCTTTATTTTATTTAGTTCTATGTTTTCTGGAGTCTTCCCTTCTCTATCACCGAAGCTAGGGAGGGCGGCAGCTTTGCGTGATGTTCCCGCATTGGTGACGTCACTCACAGCTGACTCAGTCTCTTAGGCGCCATGTTTGTTTTGATTCTGAAACTTCCGCTTAAGTTGTTTATACGTTGCTTGTCGAGTGACTGGCTGATGGATTGATTGATTGGTTCATTCAGTCACTCATTCCATTCATTAGTCATTTGTTTATAGGTCTTTTATTATTTATTTTGACTTTAGCCATTATTTGCTTCCTATTTTATGACTAAGTATTTCCGGCACTTGACATAGTGCATAGGTTTGGTTCACATCACTGAGAGGCATTATTAGCCTGTGTGACAGGAAGCGATATAGGTCATCTTTGTTATGCGACCTCAAGGGTCATTGTTCACTACAATGTGTAATAAGTAAGTGAAGCCTTTGAGTGACTGTAAGAAATACAGGACATTTCTGTTATGCGACCTCAAGGGTCATTGTTCACTACTATGTGTATGAAACTTAAAGGTGCTTTGTAGCCATATTAAGTGCACCATGCCTCTATTTAGTGCATGGTGACATTCATTAGATTGCATTTTGGTAGATATACTTTATTCTAGGCTATCTTATGTTACATGCACATAATTTCCCTTCAAGTACACATTTTCTGCCTGTCTTTCCTCTTCGTCATGAATGACTGCAGGGTGTGTAGATGTTTGCGTTCTTCGTTGATGTTCAATGTTTGCGCTTGTGTCTGCGGTGCGAATGTAATAAAGACCGAGTGAATGATAAGGTTGTGTGTACGTCCTTATTCATTTGATGGTAAGTCGGTTGTATTGTGAGTTCCTTTTTGTGTCATGTTACTTTCACATTACTTTCCCCTTGATACTAGTTATTTCTATATACTATTCATTAGTGCCTAGTCACATAGTTATTGTACCGCTGGCATAGCATCTGATTTAATTTGGTATTTTACTTTTGCTATGTTATTTTTAGTACTTTGCATTTAACTTGATGTGGGCTGACCTGTTAGGGAGGCCCCGGTCAGAGTGACTACCCATTTGTTAGTCATTTGCGTGCTCGCCTTACCAGGTCTGACTGCATAGCGCACTTACGTATTGGTGCTCTGCTTTATTCTTTGACTTGTGCTTTGCATGACTTTGTAGTTAGTATTGTGACTTATATTTTTCATTTTATTTGCTATCATGTCTATTACTACACATTCTATATGTTACACGACCATCACTTTGATTTTGTCAGTCTTTAAAATCAAAGTGTTGTACGTTCACTGCATGTGGATATATGCCTTAATTAGTTATGTGCCTTGTTTATTGTATTCTTGGCACCATTACTGATTACCTGTTTGTTTATTCTACAGGTACTGCTTTCTGTTTCGGCTTTCTGCTTTCTGGTTTCTACTTTTTAGTTTTGTTAGAAATAAAAGTTTAGCTCAACATGAACGAGTCTCAGTCTCACTAAGTCCAACCACCACCATCCAAATCTTAATTTTCCGACTCCTCCTCACTACCTCACCCCATCACACATGTCTGCTTTCTGCTTTCATTTTCCATCCTTGTCATAACTACATACTGTGAACAGTGCACACAAACAGGAATTCGGCACCCGACTTGCCATAACAAAAAATTAGTTTGCATGGTCAGTGTCACAATCCTAAATAGTATATTTATACAAATACATGTACTGTAATGATACTGAAAATGACATGTACAATACTGCACTTGTAACAGAAATTGCACACGTGTGTAACATACTAAATGCATGCATATTTCTGTTCTGCTACCTGGTATGCCACAGAGTGCCTGTTGCTAGTCTTGGTATACTGCTTGCATTCTTGGTGGTTGAAGTCAAGGATGGTAAGTATGTTGTGCATTGTGTAGCCTTCGTAGCCAATTGAAGTTTTTTTGGGCCATTTCAACCACATAGATACATCCCCTTGACTAACACTCAATGATGAGACTGAAACATATCTAAACTCTAAGTCAAAATAAGTGCGTAAATAAGTCATGATACCTTGATCGTGCGTGGCAAGGAAGCTCGTAATGTGTGGTGATGCTTGATAACAGGCTTTATCCATTGTTTCAAGTGGTGTTTAGCCTTTGGCAGCAGCAAAGAAACTGAAAACAGATGGCCAATGAATAGATAAAGCAAAACCTCAAACTGACAAAAGCACAAAAGTGAAAATACACGAGCAGCAGTTTATACTGAGTAGGTTGTTTCGATGACAGAACAGCGTCATGTGTTTTTGTTCTGCATACACTCAAGGATATATCCTCCATGTAAACACACAGCTCAACTCAACTTCATGCAATTTGCTTGCCTTTGTGCAACACATCAAGGTAATGATCCAATAATATACAAATCTATTTGATACTGGAATAAAAGATACATGCACTACAGAGTGGCAAACTGACAGGTAGCTAGCACTAGCTGTTATGAAGACTTGGGAGAAAAAAACACCATGGCACCATGATAATTATGTTTACTGTCAACTTGTAAATATACTTACAGTGTGGAGGAAGCAGTCACATATGTAAATCATAACTTACAGTATTGTGACAGCAATATTTCCATGACACTATATGCTACTTTATGTGTGCTGTGATTGGACTTTTACAAGCAAAAATGATTTTGTGAAATCAAGAAGGTGTACCATACTTCAAAATCAAATGCCACCAAACTGATCATCATTACCTGAAAGTAGCAGGAGATTACAGTAGAACTCTGTCGGTGACAACTTATCGGACAGGTCTTGCTGTCTTCAGAAACTCGATGCCAGTCTGTGCATTCACCAGTTCCATGTCACCTGACCTTGTGGCAGCCCTGCTGTCCAGAAAAAAAGCATAAACACAGTAATGGGGAAAATGAAAAAGAATTAAATACACATGTGCATGTGGCTTTCTAAAAATGGCTTAGTCACAAATTAGAAGCACATTTGAGTGTTATGATATGGAACAATATAACAATACATATATGATTTACAGTAAGACTCGCAATAGAATATTTTTTATATACAAACATAATATTATAAGTTTTTGTCACTCATATTTCTCCTGTTCATAAGGCTGTGGTTTCAGGAAAAGAAGAGTGCATGCTGAATAATATGAGAAATACATCATGTATCAGTGGCAACAACGCCAACTTACAATAGCCCACGCTGATAGCGAGTTTCATAATGAATTATGTACATACATGTATTGCTCTATTTCATCACACTGAAATGTGCTGTTTTTGTGAACAAATATGTTTTAGGTTGATCCTAGTTGTATATTGTATCCTAATCTATACCTGTTTATTATATTCTCATCCAGACAATTGCTGATGTTGTTTTTATACAGAGAGCAGCTGTACATTTGTTTTCATTCAGACATGCATCTGAACACTTTGTGTTCAGACAACTGCAGGCATATTTTGTTTTTTTTATTCAGACAGCTGTATATTTAATTCTATTCAGACAGCTGTACATTTTGTTCTAAATATAAGCCAGCTGTACACTGTGTCCCAAGCCACACACACACACATGTACACACACACACACACACACACACACACACACACACACACACACACACACACACACACACACACACACACACACAAAGTTCACAATTTACCTTGCCAATGCGATTATATGTTATGTCTTGTGATGGGATTGGGTGGTGTTCCATTACTGATGCACCTTCACTTTCACTTTGTACTAGCTTCACAAATGTATCCACAGAAATAACACACTGCTTGCTGCTCTGTGAGCTCATTTGGTGTGGCACTGAAAAATAATCAAATGACTGGTATTTGTATAGTTATGTAATACACACAAGGGTTTTGTACTAGAAAACGCTGTGGCGTTCTGAAGATATTTACACAAAAACAACCTCCATCAACCCCCAAAACAAATCGCAACTAAGAGTGGAAACTTCTGAATTTACATCAAACCTGAGCTCAGAATATATCGCATATTTCATTTATGTATATAACACAAATATGTGTAATAGCAAAGTGCCCAGAAAATATTACAATTATTTATAAAAGAGAGAAAATTTAAAGAACAGTTACAAGCTGTTATGCTGTAGTGACCGAGTAACTACGGAAAAGACGAACAGTGAGGCTAAGATTACCAATCTATTCTTCGTCTTGTTCATCGATGTATTCTGCCAACTTCTCAGCACTGTGGTCTGCAGTTATTTCCTCAGTCATCACTTCCTCCGAAATTATTGTCCTGTACGCCAGAACACACATAACATTACGATCGCTATAGGTCTACCTGTTGTTGACAAGGAAGTGGGCATTAGAGTGGTGTCCCCTGTAATATACATATTTACGAGTAGCTTCCCTTTGTAAACACGACGTCAACTACATTCGGCATGAGTGTTTGTTGTTGTTGGAAATATACTTGCCAACACAAGTAATATTTGTACAAGAAACGTGAAAAGACGACGCCATATCATGTTGGACTTACCGCCACCATTCGCTGGACCATTTTTGGACGTCGGCTCGGTACCTCCCCAGTTGGCAAAAGTGAAAGTTGGATATTCTTCGGTAGTTGCACGGGAATTGGATGTTACCATGCACGGACAGATGCAACTGGAAGTGACCTTAGGCAGCTAGGTGGTGTATACCTGTTTGCGTGAACTGTGACAGCCGTCAGGGACGTCTGACACTCTACAGCAGCTATAGTACCGTGCGTGTTCGGGGACCCCATCTAACGGGGCCCTGTCAGGGTTGCACTGACTTTCTGTGTCAGGTAGGGACTTTGACATTTTTTTTTTCGCTGTCCTCTACACACTAATTGCTGAACCAGGACCTTTAAGACGACGCGCACTGAACCGGACTCTCCTGTGTCTACACGAACCATAGCTAGACCTGTATCATGCGTTTCATAACCAGCTGTTGCAGAAGTGTTTCTCTGAACAGTTATGGCAGTAGTGGCATTTAGAGCTGTTATCGTGATGACTCCTATAGGGATTATCGTGACAAGAACTGTTTCTGACAGCCGAACACCACAAACCATAGACTTAATTATCTGCCAAGTTCTTTATCACTCATCCTGTACAAACTCGAAAGAGTTAGTTAGCTAATGGGGTTTAACGCCAAGCAGGCGACCAAAGCCATCTCATGGCGGCCAAACATAAAAGAGCCGGCCTATGACAGCAGCATAACGTTATCTGTTAACCTCGCATGCTCAGTGGTAAGCCACAAGAGTGAGCTGAGTCCTGCGCCAGCCACTAAGCATGGTGCTCCGCTGTAGCGGGGTTAGTGTTGTGGCGCTGTAGCGGGGTGAGTGTTGTGGCGCTGTAGCGGGGTATGTTGTGGCGCTGTAGCGGGGGTGAGTGTTGTGGCGCTATAGTGGGTTGAGTGTTGTGGCGCTGTAGCGGGGTGAGTGTTGTGGCGCTATAGCGGGGTGAGTGTTGTGGCGCTGTAGCGGGGTGAGTGTTGTGGCGCTATAGCGGGGTGAGTGTTGTGGCGCTGTAGCGGGGTGAGTGTTGTGGCGCTATAGCGGGGTGAGTGTTGTGGCGCTGTAGCGGGGTGAGTAGCGGGGTTAGTGTTGTGGCGCTATAGCGGGGTGAGTGTTGTGGCGCTGTAGCGGGGTATGTTGTGGCGCTATAGCGGGGTGAGTGTTGTGGCGCTATAGCTGGGTGAGTGTTGTGACGCTGTAGCGGGGTTAGTATTATGGCGCTGTAGCGGGGTGTGTTGTGGCGCTATAGCGGGGTGAGTGTTGTGGCGCTGTAGCGGGGTGAGTGTTGTGGCGCTGTAGCGGGGTGAGTGTTGTGGCGCTGTAGCGGGGTGTGTTGTGGCGCTATAGCAGGGTGAGTGTTGTGGCGCTGTAGCGGGGTGAGTGTTGTGGCGCTGTAGCGGGGTGAGTGATGTGGCGCTGTAGCGGGGTGTGTTGTGGCGCTATAGCGGGGTTAGTGTTGTGGCGCTGTAGCGGGATGTGTTGTGGCGCTGTAGCGGGGTGTGTTGTGGCGCTATAGCGGGGTGAGTGTTGTGGCGCTGTAGCGGGGTGAGTGTTGTGGCGCTGTAGCGGGATGTGTTGTGGCGCTATAGCGGGGTGAGTGTTGTGGCGCTATAGCGGGGTGAGTGTTGTGACGCTGTAGCGGGGTTAGTGTTGTGGCGCTGTAGCGGGGTGTGTTGTGGCGCTATAGCGGGGTGAGTGTTGTGGCGCTGTAGCGGGGTTAGTGTTATGGCGCTGTAGCGGGGTGAGTGTTGTGACGCTGTAGGGGTCAGTGTTGTGGCGCTGTAGCGGGGTGAGTGTTGTGGCGATGTAGGGGGATTAGTGTTGTGACGCTGTAGGGGTCAGTGTTGTGGCGCTGTAGCGGAGTTAGTGTTGTGGCGCTGTAGCGGGGTGAGTGTTGTGACGTGTGATGAAGCTCTATGCTCGTGCATAGTGCTCGCACAATAGGATTAGTACGGTACGGGTTTTGTTAACGGTTTGTTTGTGCCGAAAGTTCGTGGGGCCTGCTGCCCATGTGAAATCTGTAAGACATGGTTAGCACGGGTTTTTTTTAGTGAGTTCTGTTTAGTGAGTTCTAGGCGGAAGCTGTGACTGTCAGAGGTCTAGTTTGGTTATTGCGGGCTGTCTTGTCGTATGGAACGGTTGTGTTCGAGTTACCTAGCCCGCATTCCCTGACTCTGAAGCCTAGATTTCAGGTATGTTTCTATAAACGTAGTATTGATAGTTGTTTAGTTAAAGACAGAATGCGTGGTAAGATTAATGTGGTTGTATAGCGGTGTTCCGGTTTGGTTTAGTATAGTATGTTTAGAATTCGGTGAAGTAACCGGTGTTTTTGTATACAGTTGTTTACCGAGTTAGATGACTAAAGGAATATGAAGTGTGTATGTCTAAGCCGCTATGAAGATAGTACGTGGTTGGGTAAGCATAAAAAAGGAGAAAAAACAGAGATGCCGCAACTCAGAACTCTGGCCATACCTTCCCCTGCAGCCACTGCGGTCGAACCTGCCTGTCCCGGATTGGCCTCCGCAGCCACGAACAAGCCTGCAGACGTCGTGGGCAACTCCTATAAAATCTTCGTTCGCGAAGTCCAGCCAAGAGGGTAAGCATAGTCTTTCCAGGGTATAGAGTAATGTATAGCAACAGTGTCAGTTAGGCTATAGTCTGTTTCAAGATAGTGACTGATATATGGGGGTGATACGAAGATAGTTTATGAAGCACGTGTGTGTGTGTGTGTGTGAATGAACGTGTGAGTTATTTGTATCAGCCAGGTTACGTGACGTTTCTCATTGATCCAATATGTTGTGTGTTTAGCAAGTGTTACCTTGGGACTTTTGTTATCTATTTAGAGTTCTTGTAACGAGAGTGGAAGACGGACGCCGAGACGTCGAGTCGCAGGAGTGGACCTACGTGAGGTCATCCCTCCAGCTCTTCTGAGTGATTCTGACTGGGACCAAGACACCCAAGTCCAAGCGAGAACTGAGTGTACCGTACGAGAACGAGGACGTCCGTGCCCAAAGAGACAGGACGGCAATACGCGTACGACGAAGGACTTTCACGCCTAGACGTGAGAAGGACCAACGTAACCAGGCAACAACATCAAACAGGTTGGAGACATTGAGAGACTAAAACCTAGCCTGGCAAAGATACTGTGATTTGAGTGTGTGATAGAGAGCCTTGTATATATAGTTTGATAGTCTTTAAAGCGTTTTCTTTTCTTTTATAGTGTATAAAGGTTACTTTAGAAAGGGAGCCCGTGTGTTGTGTTTTACCGCATGAATGCGCCCGTCTGAGTCAGTGGCGGTGTATGCGTCTGTTGCGTGAGAGTCTGTGCGTACGACTGTGGGCAAGTCTGCGTGCGTTACATGACGCTGTAGGGGTCAGTGTTGTGCGCTGTAGCGGGGTGAGTGTTGTGACCCTTTAGGGGTCAGTGTTGTGGCGCTGTAGCGGGGTGAGTGTTGTGACGCTGTAGGGGTCAGTGTTGTGGCGCTGTAGCGGGATTAGTGTTGTGGCGCTGTAGGGGTCAGTGTTGTGGCGCTGTAGCGGGGTGAGTGTTGTGGCGCTGTACGGGGATTAGTGTTGTGACGCTGTAGGGGTCAGTGTTGTGGCGCTGTAGCGAGGTTAGTGTTGTGGCGCTGTAGAGGGGTTAGTGTTGTGACGCTGTAGGGGTCAGTGTTGTGGCGCTGTAGCGGGGTTAGTGTTGTGGCGCTGTAGCGGGATTAGTGTTGTGACGCTTTAGGGGTCAGTGTTGTGGCGCTGTAGCGGGGTTAGTGTTGTGGCGATATAGCGGGGTGAGTGTTGTGGCGCTATAGCGGGGTGAGTGTTGTGACGCTGTAGCGGGGTTAGTGTTGTGGCGCTGTAGCGGGGTTAGTGTTGTGGCGCTATAGCGGGGTCAGTGTTGTGGCGCTATAGCGGGGTTAGTGTTGTGGCGCTGTAGCGGGGTCAGTGTTGTGACGCTGTAGGGGTCAGTGTTGTGGCGCTGTAGCGGGATTAGTGTTGTGACGCTGTAGGGGTCAGTGTTGTGGCGCTGTAGCGGGATTAGTGTTGTAACGCTGTAGGGGTCAGTGTTGTGGCGCTGTAGGGGTTAGAGTTGTGGCGCTGTAGCGGGGTTAGTGTTGTGGCGCTGTAGCGGGGTTAGTGTTGTGGCGCTATAGCGGGGATAGTGTTGTGGCGCTGTAGCGGGGTTAGTGTTGTGGCGCTATAGCGGGGTTAGTGTTGTGGCGCTGTAGCGGGGTTAGTGTTGTGGCGCTATAGCGGGGTTAGTGTTGTGGCGCTATAGCGGGGTTAGTGTTGTGGCGCTGTAGCGGGATTAGTGTTGTGACGCTGTAGGGGTCAGTGTTGTGGCGCTGTAGCGGGGTTAGTGTTGTGGCGCTGTAGCGGGGTTAGTGTTGTGGCGCTATAGCGGGGTTAGTGTTGTGGCGCTGTAGCGGGGTTAGTGTTGTGGCGCTATAGCGGGGTTAGTGTTGTGGCGCTGTAGCGGGGTTAGTGGTGTGGCGCTATAGCGGGGTTAGTGTTGTGGCGCTGTAGCGGGGTTAGTGTTGTGGCGCTATAGCGGGGTTATTGTTGTGGCGCTGTAGCGGGATTAGTGTTGTGACGCTGTAGGGGTCAGTGTTGTGGCGCTGTAGCGGGGTTAGTGTTGTGGCGCTGTAGGGGGGTTAGTGTTGTGGCGCTGTAGCGGGATTAGTGTTGTGACGCTTTAGGGGTCAGTGTTGTGGCGCTGAGCGGGGTTAGTGTTGTGGCGCTGTAGCGGGGTTAGTGTTGTGGCGATATAGCGGGGTGAGTGTTGTGGCGCTATAGCGGGGTGAGTGTTGTGACGCTGTAGCGGGGTTAGTGTTGTGGCGCTGTAGCGGGGTTAGTGTTGTGGCGCTATAGCGGGGTCAGTGTTGTGGCGCTATAGCGGGGTTAGTGTTGTGGCGCTGTAGCTGGGTGAGTGTTGTGCCGCTGTAGGGGTCAGTGTTGTGGCGCTGTAGCGGGATTAGTGTTGTGACGCTGTAGGGGTCAGTGTTGTGGCGCTGTAGCGGGATTAGTGTTGTGACGCTGTATGGGTCAGTGTTGTGGCGCTGTAGGGGTCAGTGTTGTGGCGCTGTAGCGGGGTGAGTGTTGTGGCGCTATAGCGGGGTGAGTGTTGTGACGCTGTAGCGGGGTTAGTGTTGTGGCGCTGTAGCGGGGTTAGTGTTGTGGCGCTATAGCGGGGTCAGTGTTGTGGCGCTATAGCGGGGTTAGTGTTGTGGCGCTGTAGCTGGGTGAGTGTTGTGCCGCTGTAGGGGTCAGTGTTGTGGCGCTGTAGCGGGATTAGTGTTGTGACGCTGTAGGGGTCAGTGTTGTGGCGCTGTAGCGGGATTAGTGTTGTGACGCTGTATGGGTCAGTGTTGTGGCGCTGTAGGGGTCAGTGTTGTGGCGCTGTAGCGGGGTGAGTGTTGTGGCGCTATAGCGGTGTTAGTGTTGTGACGCTGTAGGGGTCAGTGTTGTGGCGCTGTAGCGGGGTGAGTGTTGTGGCGCTATAGCGGGGTTAGTGTTGTGACGCTGTAGGGGTCAGTGTTGTGGCGCTGTAGGGGTCAGTGTTGTGGCGCTGTAGCGGGGTTAGTGTTGTGGCGCTATAGCGGGGTTAGTGTTGTGGCGCTGTAGCGGGATTAGTGTTGTGACGCTGTAGGGGTCAGTGTTGTGGCTCTGTAGCGGGGTTAGTGTTGTGGCGCTGTAGCGGGATTAGTGTTGTGACGCTGTAGGGGTCAGTGTTGTGGCTCTGTAGCGGGGTTAGTGTTGTGGCGCTGTAGCGGGATAAGTGTTGTGACGCTGTAGGGGTCAGTGTTGTGGCTCTGTAGCGGGGTTAGTGTTGTGGCGCTGTAGCGGGATTAGTGTTGTGGCGCTGTAGCGGGATTAGTGTTGTGGCTCTGTAGCGGGGTTAGTGTTGTGGCGCTGTAGCGGGATTAGTGTTGTGGCGCAGTAGCGGGATTAGTGTTGTGGCGCTGTAGCGGAGCACCTTGCTTAGTGGCTAGTGCGGGACTAAGCTCACGCATGCAACTGGGCCCTAGATAAGACAACCGTGAGATGTAAGTCCGAGTCCGAAATAGCTCAGGCGCTTAAGCTTCGGAGTAAGAGAGCGAAGGGAATGGGGATCCCGGCCCCAGTAGATGGACTGACAATCCAGGGAAAAAAGACGGTCGGGCTTGTACAATAGCATGTCCGTTGAAAGGTCCTGGTAAATCAAAGTGGTACAGAGTTAGAGGCGCCTGAACTGATCAGTGTTCAGGTCGTACACCATAGGCAATATATTTCCATGTCCTCCATAACCCGCCCGTCAGGACCGTCCATTATCACTTCGGTGCCGTGGACGTTAAACTCCCAACCAGTAAGACCATTTGATGAGTCGCACCAATGCTTTCTGTCAGACAATTAAGCTAATCTTTTTTTCCCCCTCTTTCTTCTTAGTCACTAAGTTGGTCGCAGTTGCTGTCAGAGGACGTTTTGGTGCCAAGCAGTTTGATGTGCATAGGTGTATTGAATTTCCTTATTCTGCGCTGCTTTGTGGTCCGTTCATGTTCAAAGCAGACTTTCCAGATTAAACATTACAGTTCGTCCTGAGAAACTATCCAAGAGTGAGCTCCTCTTGTTTACCACACAACAGCTTTCCTTAACCCATTTAATACCAGGGCTACATTTCCCAAATTGTGGAGGCGTCATATAACGACTGAGTACCAGTAGTAGTAGATGGATTGACCATAATAATTCAAGAGTAGTGCCAGATTAGATTTGTGCTTGATGTCGCCAAGCTAATCTGGCACTATACTTGAATTACCTTGGTCGATTGATCTTCTGCTGTAGGGTGTTGGGGTAAAACTGACAGTAGTGTCAAAGAACTGTGTGTCCAGTGTTGAAATTGTAACTGCAAGTCCAGCGGTGTAATCGTCGTATAGACAGATCCGTGCTACTGCTACGTGCCTGTGACCTCATTATCACCCTCCGCTCTCCGGCCCCTTTCACGGTGTCTCTGATCTGGTAAGTCATACTTACTCTAGGCATCTTACTTCTAGCACATGCAAGTCCGTTTTGATGTAGTTTGTATCGTATTTGTGTTATTGATGTTGAAACTTTATATATTTTGTGACAAAACTCAACACAGACATTGAAATCCGTTCCTTTCTCTTTATTTCCACCTTATCCTGCTGGCTACTGGTTAGTCACAACTATAGTGTGTTTGGTGTCAGTGTGTTGGGCAGAATGCCCGCGTTTAAGCCAAAGAAAGTTTTGCTTCACACACATGAACGGTAAATAAAAAGTCATGAACAACAAAAGGTTGTCATTTTCCCTTCTGTACTGCGCTTATCAGGAAGAGTGCGTGCTTATCAGCCAGCCTAACAGCTGGGAGACTCGCTGAGGCAGCGCGCGGGCACCAGGTGTTATCCAGTTTCTCGCCTGGAACAAACTAAGTGTGCAGTTCTAGCGCTGGGCCAAACCGCCGTAGCTCTCTTTTCTCTAAACCAATCAAGATTGCAGTACAATCCAGGGGACAGATCGACCACGATACTATTAGGGGACTGCCAGAACAGCTATTCTCCACAACCTTTGAACTATCATGGTCGACCCATATCTAGCTATGAGAGTGCAAAAGTTCCTCAGCAATCAGGAGATGTGCGCGAAAAACAATGCGCCTCAAATACGAACGTCACCTGGCAACTTTTCATTTTGGGAGTGTCGCATTCACGTCCTGGTAAAGTACAGAAGAAAAGTGCATTGAACCTGAGCTGCAATGGCCAAAACTATGATCACCCCTCCCCCCTCCCCTCTACGCCGTCCTCCTCACCCCCCCCCCCACCCCCCACCCCTGTATTTTTGTTGCTGTTCGTTTGTTTGTTTTTTGCGTTTTTTGTTTTTTTTTTTGTTTGTATAATTGACTTGTGCGCGTTGAACTATGGCGAGCCTTTTCGCCCTAATCCCTACCCCTCCTCCCCCCCCCCCTCCCCGCCTTTTCCCACCTCCACCCACCCGATGTAAATATATATATATATATATTTTTTTTATTGAACATTTTTCAAGATTAATTTTATTACATGAACACATATGGACCGCAAACAAGTACAACACAAATACAAAAGAACTAAAAATCGTAATACCCAAACTGATAATAAATTATGTTAAAAACAATTAATTTAATTAAATTAATGTGTGTGTGGAAAGAGAGAGAGAGAGAGAGAGAGAGAGAGAGAGAGAGAGAGAGAGAGAGAGAGAGAGAGAGAGAGAGAGAGAGAGAGAGAGAGAGAGAGAGAGAGACTGTTCCTGGAATTTGTTTTGTGCATGCATGTATTCAGCAGGAAGTAACTGTGAATCATAGCAGGCCAAACCGAACCCAACTGCAGTCTACACAGATTAACAAAATAGGTGACAGAAATTAATTATTTATACAAAGTTCAAATAAGGCAGCCACAGACGTGTAAAAAGGCTAAGTTTGTTTCTGACAGTAAATACATATTTCTCTGTACAGTATCTGTTTTTGAATTCTGCCAAAAAAACAGAAAGGTTTAGCTGCTTATTCAAACAACGGCAGCGGTAAATAAAAAACTTTGCCATTAATAAGAGCCAGTGAAGAACTGGGTCTGTCCGCAGCCCATTTTTCACCCCAAACACAACTAATTCTGTACAGAGTTCAAAATTGTCACAATGAGCACATTTTTCTTTTAGTCTGCTCAGTAATTCGTCCCAGAAAGCACGCACCACTGTGCACTCAAAAAATAAATGTTCAATAGACTCTTTAGAGAGTGAACAAAAGGTACAAAGGTTTGAATCCTTTAACCGTCTATAGCGCAGGTAAACATTGGTTGTCAGTATTCTATGGACAATTCTATACTGAAACCAGCGTAATTTGGTGTCTTGTGTGACCGTTATAGGATGCACAAATATAGCTTTCCACTTTAGGTCATTATATTTGTTTTTCCATTTTTCAATACACGTAGGTGGTGTCGTTTTATATACGAAAACGTTGTATATATCTTTTGTGTTGCGATCGACGGTTTTGGTACGCCGTTTAGAACTGATAGAGATTGTAAGATTAGTGGGAAACGGTGGGGTGGCGGAGTAGGCCTGTATGTTAATGAACGGTGGTGTAGCAAGTCAAGCGTAATGGTTAGGAAACAGCTTACAACACGTGATGTAGACTTATTGTCAGTTTCACTCAGACCCCGTTATCTCCCCCGTGAGTTTGGTCAGATCTTTTTAACGGTCATCTACACCCCCCCCCCCCCCACCCCCTCACTCCAACCCCTTCCACGCCTCAGCCCAGATAGCAGATGTGATTAGAGAGTTACAGCTTATTTCCCCTGACGCCCCCAATTTTATTGCAGGTGACTTTAACGACTGTGACTTACGCACGAGCTTACCGACTTTTCACCAGTACGTGACTGTCCCCACTCGCAAGAACAAGACGTTAGATTTAGTGTATGGAAACGTCCCCAATGCATACCGATCGATTGTCCTCCCTCCCGTAGGTAACTCTGACCACAATACTGTGTTTCTTGTCCCAGCATACAAACCCAAAATCCAGACAGAGCCCATAGTGAAGAAGTTAGTTAAGGTGTGGTCTAAGGATAGTATAGAACAGTTGCAGGGGTGTTTTGAGTGTACAGATTGGGACGTGTTTCTTGATTCTAGTGCCAGTGTAGACGAAGCTACTGAAGTAACTTCTGACTATGTGAATTTCTGTAAATATATGATTATTCCATCTAAGAGAGTGAAATTGTATCCCAACAACAAACCATGGATTTCAAAGTCTCTCAAAGCCACATTGAATGAGAAAAAAAGTTGCATTTCAGACTGGAGACAGAGTAGAAAGGAAAGCAGTACAGAATAAATTGAGGAAGCAGATTTTAGACGCTAACAAAAAGTATAAAGAGAAAGTAGAGTCACAGTTTGAATCAGGTAGCTTAGCAGATGCATGGAAAGGACTTAAAACTATCAGGCCACAATAAATCAAAATTCAGTAGCAGTAGCATGCCAATGAAAGAACAAACTGAATTTTCTGAAAAACTGAATGAGTTCTATTGTAGATTTGAGAAAGATGATCTGAAGGATGATTTAGATAGCATGATTTCCCAGCTTGAAGTGAATGTGGCAGGCAATGTTGATGAAGACTCTGAGATCCATGGCAAGGCGGTTGAGAAGCGTTTTAGCAAACTGAATGTTAAGAAAGCAGTAGGCCCTGATAATATTTGCGGTAGAGTTTTGAGAGTATGTGCCAGTCAATTGGCTGTTGTTTATAGCCGTTTGTTTAGCTGGTCTCTGAAGGATTGCACTGTACATAGGCTCTGGAAAACATCTACAGTCTGCCCTGTCCCCAAGAACAACAAGCCCAAGACAATGACTATCGCCCTGTAGCTCTCACCTCTATAGTAATGAAGTGCTTTGAGCGTGTTGTCCTTTCTAGACTGCTCGATCAGGTCAAGCCCTATCAAGATCCTTTCCAGTTTGCATACAAGCAAAACAGATGTACTGATGACGCCACACTCACACTCCTGCACCATGCATACACACATTTAGAAAAACCTGGCTCTTTTGTTCGCATTCTTTTTATAGACTTTTCTTCAGCCTTCAACACTATACAACCCTATCTCATAGCTCAAAAACTTCTCTGTTACAATGTAACGCCAAGGCTTATCCTATGGATTGTCAACTTCCTTGTAAATAGGACCCAGTCAGTTCGCTTTCAAACAGCTCTCTCATCCCTTAGGTCCACTTCCATAGGCGCCCCTCAAGGTACAGTTCTCTCCCCTGTGCTGTTCACACTGTACACTAACGATTGTAGTGGCACTGACTCTACCCTTCTTATAAAATACTCGGATGACACTGCCTTAGAAGATCTCTCCAATAATGATGCGACTTACTTTGCAGAAGTAGAACGTTTTAGTGTTTGGTGTAAAGATAATTTTCTAGACCTAAATGTGAGTAAGACCAAGGAACTACTGATAGACTTTCGAAGAAACCCTGCCCCTGTCCCTGTTCTGATGATCGATGATGTGTCTGTTGAGCGTGTGACTGAGTATAAGTATCTTGGAACAGTCATAGATGATAAGTTGTCCTTTAACGCAAACACCACCCTCATACACAAGAAATGTCAGTCACGCATCTACTGCCTCCAGAAACTCAGGAAGCTGAATGTGAACCCCTCTGTCCTTCAAACTTTTTACTGCTCTTTTATTGAGTCTGTCATCACTTTCGGTTCTGTGTGCTGGTATGGAGGTCTGAGTGTGAAAAACAAGAACACCCTGGCACGAATGGTAAACATCTGCAGCAAAGTGATTGGCAGTAAGCAAAACAGTGTGGAGTCCCTGTATGAACAGCGTGTGGTGAGAAAGGGTAGGCGGATAGCTTCAGACAGATCCCATGTCCTTGCCCACCTCTATGAACTCCTCCCCTCTGGCCGCAGACTCCGCACGCACAAAGCTAGAACACTTGGACTACAGCACAGTTTCATCCCCAAATCCATCACTCTAAGCAATCTGTAGGTACATCCACGCATACCCAAACCTAACTCCTCCCCCTATCCCCCTTTACCTGTGCAGTCAGTAGGAATGGAGCTTGTTGATTTTAGAGATGTGATTATATTGTGTTTTATTTGGTAGTGAACATGGACATACTGGGATTGTTGTTACTGAGTGTTTACCCACTAATTATTTTACTACTGTAGACTTTAATTATGCAGCTTGTGTAATAATGTGTAATAATGTACTGAGACGTTTGTATAATAAGTAGTGAGGGTTAGGACTTGGTTGAAACACACGTATTATGTATGCATATGTAGATGTGGGTGTGAATGTATAAGTGCCGCTCAGTTCAGTCCATAAAAGATGTTTGTGTGAGATGTGTAAGAGTTATGTGTAAAGATTTTGTAGTGTTTACTTTATATCCATTTGGAATTTGTAGCTGTGCAAGTGCAGGGAGAATATGTTAATAATTATGCTATAATGTTTTTATGTCTTGTTTGTACTATTTGTTATAAATGTACCACAACCGAATTTCTCTTTTCGAGATAATAAAGTACTCTTATTCTTATTCTTATTTTATTCTTGTACCCTTTTTATGTTTAAAGACAACACCCAAAGGTGTACCCAAATCAGTTACATCAACTGCATCGGTCCATATTCGTAACATTTTTCTTTTGTATTTTCGTATAGCACTTGTTCTACTATAGTATTCGAGAAAAGAAACATATGCACCAACAATTCCACAAAAGACATCGAAACTAATAATGTCCCCATTATCATCAAGAACATCACCAATTGTAAAAATATTTTTCAAAACCCACTTGTCGACAGATTTCGAAGTATCCTTTTTCAGAAGTCGTGGGTTAAAAAACAATGGTTCGCTTTTGAAAGCATCGTTACTTGCGGGACACAAAAGATTATGATATTCTTTAAAAATTGAAGCCACTTCTTTCCAGAAGGGGTTCTTCATCTCTAAGCTTTCTAGGAAGTAACCACCAAAAACCTCACACTGTTTGATATTACCATACAAAGATGAGAGTAAAAGGTTCCAGTTAGTACCCGATGACAGAACTCTCCGAATCCAGGTGACCTTAAGTGCCTTGTAAAAAGCTTCAATATCAATTACCTTGAGCCCTTCTTCTTCATACTGTCTGAAAACTGTGGTTCTTTTCACTTTGTCTCTCTTCCCTCCCCAGATGAAGTTAAACATCGCACTATTAATTTCTTTGAGAATTACACTCCCTGGAGAGGACAGAGAGATGAAGAGGTGCGTAAAAATTGAAAGAATTAAGGACTTGAAAACAACATTTTTCCAACAGGGGTTAGATTTCGCAATTTCCACTGCTTTACAATTTTCTTCATTTTTACAAGTTTATGTTTATAATTCAGGAGTATGATATCAGACAGTTCTGTAGAGAAGGTCACTCCCAGCACTGTGAAGGTATCTGGATTCCAGGAGATGTTTAGATGTGGGGCATAGCGTGTAAGACAAAACTTATTAGTGCCAATCCAAACAGCAATAGTCTTCTCAAAATTAATTTTTAGCCCAGAAATAACTGCAACAAATTCCAATTCTAGGATGACAGAATCAAATGATTTTTGTGACCCATCCAAAAACAATGACATATCATCAGCAAAAAGTGAGACTAAGAGTTCCTGTTCTTTGCATTTTATACCTGTAATGTTCTTATTATTCCTCAACTTTATAGCCAACAGTTCAACACATATTAAAAAGATGTAAGGTGAGAGGGGGTCCCCTTGTCTACAAACACGATCCACAGAGAAGCGACCAGACACCTGGCTGTTCACAATCAGGCAAGATTCACTGTTCTTATAAAAAAAAATTCCACCCATTTTGTGATGCTACATCCAAAATTAAACATTTTTAAAGCTTTCTGAATAAATGAGTGAGAAACAGAGTCAAACGCTTTATCGAAATCGATGAGCAAAAACAATCCAGGTTTCTTAAATGTCTCTGTATAATGAAGTACATCATACAGAAGTCTAATATTGTCGGAGATTGAGCTACCGGAGATGAAACCACTCTGGTCCTCGTGGATTATACAAGGGAGAACCTGTTTTATTCTACTGGCGATACATGCGGATGCAATTTTATAACTGACATTAAGCAGGGATATTGGGCGCCAATTTTTTAAATATTGTTTAGGTTTTTCTCCTTTAAGAATAAGGGTTATCATTCCATGTCTTTGTGTGACTGACAAAGACCCATGGTCGTAACCTTCATTGATAGATCTCTCTGAAAAAGACCCTAGGTCATTCCAAAATAATTTGAAAAATTCCGCTAGGAAGCCGTCACTTCCTGGGGTTTTCCCATTTTCCATATTCTTTAAAGCTCGTAAAGCCTCCTCCTCCGTTATATAGCCTTCTAAGTTTTCTCTCTGTTCTTCTGACAACTTTCTAAAAAGACAGCTGTCAAAATCTGAGGAGTCAACCTCATGTAAATCTGAATCTCTGTTTTTATATAATGTCCTATAGTACTCCTCCACTTCCCTCACAATTTCTACCTGATCTGTTATCTTTTCGCATTGTTGTTTTCTATAACCTTCATAAATTTACTTGTGTAATGTATTTTTTCTAGCCCTCAAAAGTATTTTGAATTTTTTCCCCCGTCTCCTATCCATCTTGCTTTCGCTCTAATTCGAACCCCGTCCATCCTCCGTTCCCTAATGTTATACAACTCCTGCTGTAAAGTCTCTAAAACTCCCTGATTATGCTGGCTCAGGCTATTTTCCATAGCTTCAATTTTGTTGAGCAGCCATTTTTCTCGCTCGTTTTCTACCTTCTTCTTGTGACAAGCGTAAGCTATTGTAGTTCCCCTAATCTGAACAAGAAGAGTTTAAAAAAATAACTGATCATTAATTACAAGCTGCAGATCGGGAGAAGGGATTTGATCGATAACTTCATGCCGGTACAACAGGTGTGCGTACTGACATTTTGTTTCATAAATACACTTTTTCACCGATGTTACATACTCTGCATTCTTTAACAAGGAGGTATTAAACTTCCAAAAAGTACGGCCATGCCTAATATAAGAATCTGAACTTCCATTTCCCGACTGGATAGCAAAAGAGATAACAGAGTGATCGGATCTGTATGATGCATTGATCCCTGAAGCCACTACCATATGTGCAGCTGCGTCCGATATAAGAAAAAAGTCCAGGCGTGCCTGCTGAAGGGGGTTTCTTCTCCTCCACGTAAATATTGTATTATTAGGGTGCATTTGTCTCCAAATATCTATCAAGTTAAATTCTTCAATTACCTCGTGTAGCATTTCTCTGGCAAGTGGATTATTTGTGCGCTTGTAATTATGATAATCAAGCTTAGGGTCCAAGACCATATTCCAATCACCTCCCAAAATCATAGGAACATTCCCGTATTCGCATAATTTGCTTTTCAACTGTTCATAAAAGGATGGACAATCATTGTTTGGCCCGTGCACATTAACCAGCAAGTACACAGTTTCATCCACAAGCGCTTTAAGAATCATGTAGTTTCCCTCAGGGTCATTATACAAGCCAAGGTGTTTAAAACCAAAATTATTGTTAATTAGAACAGCCAGACCCTTTGCATTTGATGCATAAGAATTAAAAAATGCTTGATAGCCCCATTTCGCCCTGATGATATGCTCTTGTTTCTCTGTAAAGTGAGTTTCTTGTAGAAAGCATAATGCTATATTCTTTTTCTCTCAAAAGATGCACCACGTCATCCCGTTTCTTCGGATCTCCGAGGCCTCCACAATTCATGCTACAAAAAGATACTCTCCTATCCATAAAATATATGAAAAGTACAGGCATGCATTCCACATGGTGGGCTATAGTAAGCCCTTAGCCACTTTCTATCAACATAGACAAGAACAATACAGCATGAAAGTATATGTGACAACCTGTCTCTCCCAACAGAAAAGACAATACAAAAGCAAGGACAATATTTACAAAAACGCACAAGGAACACCAAAGAAAAAGAACACCACAAATCATTAAGAAGAAGTATACACAGAAACAACAAAAAATGGCAAAGTAACCCAGTCTGGCCACTTTTGTCTGCCATGGATAATGTTCAAAATGGCGATGGTATTGGAATATCTACCTCAGACTCATGTGAATTGATTTAAAATATTATTGAGACTGTCATCTTAATTAGCTATTGAAATACCATTGTTTCATTAAATCTAACAATTTACATATGTGACAAAAAGTACACACAAAATCCCAGAAAATTGTTTTTAAGAAAGTGTGCACAGTGTGACACATATGCACCTGCAGACACATGTGCACACTCTCTCTGGTACTGACAGTGTATACTATCTAAGAGATCTACATTCTCTAATCCGAGATAAAGCTCCACAGTTGGTACCTACTCTAAGAAAACAAAAAACATCAATAAAAGTGTGTATGCACACACATATATCAATACACTCATATATGCGTTTTTCATGCAAGTTGTCCACGTACATGTCAGCACACATGCGCACACGCACACACACCCTACAAATGCAAAAATGTATACATGTACACCCTCTCATTGAAAGAAACAAAAAAACAAAAAAAAGAAGAAACATAGCTGATCAGCATTGCACAATTAAAAAAGTTTGTAAGTGAAGTACCCCACTGGTAAGCCCGCATGCATGTTGCGTGTGTGGTATCCATGTATAAAAACGACTACAAAAGACTAGAACTTTAATTCTTATGCATCAAGACCACCCAGACCACGGACACAGACCAGACCCCCCAACAGCCACCACCACCACCACCCAACGGACCAGCTACTGGCCCACGTCAGAGCAGGCGCCACCGACCGCCAAGGCGCTATCGACACCAGCGCCCACCACTGCTCCCCACGCCGCCACCACACATGCACCTGCCACCTCAGCGCCGCCACCCGCCCCGCCCATTCCAGCGCCCGACACCTCGGCCCAGGATCAACTCGCCGCCACCACCACCACCTAACCTCCACAACCGGCCACGGTTCCTCCGGCCGACTCCTCCACCACCCCCGCCACCACTCCTGCAAGATCTTTTGGAGTGGCTGGCCTACCACCGCCCACCAGCCTGGTGCTAGGCAACGGTCTCCCGGCCACACCACCCGCCTCCTCCACCACCAACCACCCGGCCCCGACAGTACCACCAGCCAGCTGCGCGACGGAGTGGCAGACAGACAGCGACACCCCCCCCCCCTTCACCCCCCCCTTCACCCCATCCCCTGGCCCACCCCCCCTGGACGAAATCAGCGAGAGCTGGAAGTCCCGATCCCTTTTCAAGCTTCTTCTTCTTCTTCTTCTAGAACCTACTGGTGTTTGGTGCTCAGGATACAGGTATGTGTGTGGGTTTCCAATATTGCTGTTTATACATCTTATTCTAACCGATGTAAATATATTTATCCGCTAATGAACTCATGACCCACTGCGTTCACACCTCTGCGCATCATATGCTTCCCTCACTCTGTCCCCAGTATGCAACGTCCATCGGGCAGAAGTCGGCCGCAATAGACGTTATTCACGCGCGGGCACTTCCGGTAGCGAGAACGAGGAGCACCACGCAGACATATTATGATATGACTGACGCAACTGTAGAACTGAGCGAGCGTCTCCTAAATCGGTCGGCAAAGTGCATCAAGCAACAGGCACTGCTGTGTTCCTCAGTGTACGAATGACAGCAGATATGATCCTGACGGCCAACTCCCATTTCATTTTGTTCCTAGTGAAAAAGCTTCGGAAAACTATGGCTGTAGAAAATTCGAACGGACCGAGGCCCGTATTTTAAATTAATGTCAGGTGTCCACCCGGCTTTACCCAGAGTGATCTATAAACAAAACAAAAAAGAGGAAAACTGATAAACAAAGAGTTTACATAAACTTTCAGTATAATTATATGGCCCTTTACTGTGCATAAAGGCATTTGCGTTAACTGTTTTGGATTTTTTGTTGTTGTACGTTTACTGTTAATTCATGTGTGTTCTTTCTATGGCCTTGGTATGTGCATTGTGCCATAAGTACAAGGGCTGCAATGCACGTGACGAACATTTTCAACATGAAAAGTACTGACACTATGCAGTATAACAGTGGCAGTGAGTAGGTAAACATGTGTAACAGAGTGAACCAGATGTTCCTCTGTGTACATAGGCCGATAGCACTTATGACCATTGCTTCTCGGATTTCACTTGTGTCGACTGCTAGCTATGACGTGCGCCGCTCGCGGTGCCTTGCCAAACGCAGCGTTAAGTGTTGTGTACGCGATAGCTCAGTGTACGTGTTGTATTGTATATATCAGTTTTGACCGTGTATTGTAACCAAACTACAACACCATTGCTTAGTATTTAGCATGGTTAGATTTGGCCCGGGTAATAGTTTTTGTAATGTATATGTGTTTTTTTTTGGTTAATTATAACATATCAGAGTGATAACTGCGATTGAGTAGCCTTTTTGATTCTCTGTGGCACTTCTGAGACCGCTTTAAGAATAAATATAAACTTTCCACTAATAGCCCATAGTCTCAAAGTAAATCCAGAGTACAGCTGGTAAAATTTCTTAATATTTATATTCAAGATTATATTTTTACATTATGTAGTTCAGAAGATATTCTAGCTCCTAGGGCTGGCAGTACTGTAATACAGATTTGCCATTTATATCAGTGCCAGACACCCATGAACTTTGCACCGACGCTGAACTTTGCACCGATGCTGGACTTTGCAATGACTCGGAGATGGTGGGTGCCGCCCCCTGCGTCTATAAGTTGGGCTGCTTGCGAGGCAGACTTCCTTTTTTTCATCAAACACGCAAGACTCACAGTACCAGTACTTGTGACCGAATTAACTTCTGGCACCGGTGCCTTGGAGGAAACAGTTTTTTTATATTAACCTAAAATGCACGGATTTTGGAGACCCTGCGCATATCATCACAAGCTCCTATATAGCATCCCAGGAGCCCTTTTGTTGACAGACAACCTTTTAATAGGGACGGCATGCGCCGCCTCCCATCTGGTTTCACTAAATGCCGGGCAGGGGTGGGGGGGGGGGGGGGGCCGACCTGTCCGGCCAACACTGACCTGTAAATTGATACACCCAGAGCAGTGGCAAATGCCCGTGACCCAGATCTTTAGTTCACGGCTGCAAAGTCTGGTAACTACTGACTCCAGACCTTCCTTTGTCAGTTTCCCAAAATTTCAGCCTTTCCACGTCGGTAATGCCGACTCAGTACTGGCTCTATTGCTAATGACGCAGTCTGACATCTTTGTTTTTAACTCTCGTCAAATGTTAGTCTTTTTGTAATTTTTTTTTTTTTTTTTTTTTTTTTTTTTTTTATCTATCCAACATTTAGCCGCCGTTTCACATCGGTATTGCCGACTACTGGCTCCATTGCTAACGACGCAGTCCGACATCTTTGTTTTTAACTCTCGTCAAATGTTTTTCTTTTTGTAATGTTTTTTTTGTGAGTTTCTTTTTAATCCATTGCCATTTCATTCAAAATGTGAGTTTGCAAAATATACTAAAGTGATAAAATTTGATTAAAATATTCTTGAAAGGACATCAATTAATGAAATAGTTTTGTTGTGAGTGTATTTTGGGTGTCCTTGATATCTCAATGGCTGCCACTTGTGACCAATTGATAGTTTCACAGTAAATTATGCATAGGCAAAGGCTCACACACAAATTGAACTTGGCACTAGACAGATACGCGCAATCGAAAATCCACCACCGGCATTCGGCCACGCTGGCTGAAACTGACGCTGTAGCAAACCTGAGAGGGCAAGAAATGTGGTGCTGGCATTCGACATCGACAGTGTTAAATATAACATAACCAGAGATGGGGACCACTAAACGTTGTGTTGACTACAAAGACTGATGAAAATCTGTGCACTAACAAAGGAGGCTGTATCAAATCACAGCCTACTTGACTTTGTCAGACTGAATTTGTTCCTGAAAGCAGACCATGTAGTGGGGAGTAACGAGATATAAGCTTCGCCCGGCAAGACTAAAGATGATGAACCTTAAAGTAAAGTGTCGGAGAAGCATGAAAGTCTATGCTGCTTGATCAAGAGGCTGATTAAGTTTGCCATGTGGCACTGCCGGGGTTTATGGGGCCCCTAAACACCATCCACCTAAAACAAAGAAAGCATGGTTTTCGACTGACGGCTTAGTTGTACAGCCGTTGTACAGCACAGACGTGATCATGGATGGCCCTGACGGGCGGGTTACCCTAGTGTATATGAATGAATGAATGAATGGATGGATGAATGAATAGATGAATAAATGAATGAATGAATGACTGCCGGAATGAATGAATTAGTGGATGGATGGATGGATGAATGGATGGATGGATGGATCACTGAATGAATGAATGAATATATGTGTTGTACACGTTTCTAGGTTGGCCATATTAACACTGCTACCTGTATTGGGATAAAATGCGATCTGGCTGTTGTCAATATCAGTTTAAGCAGCTGATGAAACTGCATCCGATGGACATATTTAAAACATTGTTAACCCTATATTTGATAGAAAGCCTAATAGTATAAGTGTATATAGAAATATGACTGATATACCAAATGTCACTAAAAAAATTAAATAAAAAAAAACTAATCTTAAAAAAGATGCGCTCATGGTTTGTGAGATCTTGTGGTATATTTCTAATAAAGAAAACCGACTCAAGACGCAGAAACTATTTTTTTTTCTTATTACGACAAACTTCACCACTCTATATTATGACTTTGGTATGAAAAGACATCTTACTTCTACAGTTTCTGTCCGATTTCCATGTTTTGATGATCGTTTAAATCAGTCAGTCACGTGAAAGATGCTCACCAATTTTCAAGTCCATCACATGAAAAATAAAAAAATTTCAGTGTGCAAAATTTGAAAATTGTTCTAAGTCCAAAAATCACTAAAAAAAATTATAATATATTAACCAAATGTTTCTCACTTGTGCTTGTTTCACACCATGGTTTGTGAGGAGATTTCGTATATATCTGAATATGAAAATCGATGGAAAACGCTGAAACTCATAAATTTTCTTCATAGCATCAAATTTATCACTATATATTATGACTTGCAGAGGGAAATGCATTTAAGTTGTACAGTTTCCATGTGATCTGGCTGTTGTCAATATCAGTTTAAGCAG
Organism: Semisulcospira habei; assembly: GCA_036245525.1. Classification (NCBI taxonomy): domain Eukaryota; kingdom Metazoa; phylum Mollusca; class Gastropoda; family Semisulcospiridae; genus Semisulcospira; species Semisulcospira habei. Next base: position 53,379,045 of record BTPG01000005.1, read on the forward strand.
CTGATGAAACTGCATCCGATGGACATACTTAAAACATTGTTAACCTTAGAAACCCTAAGGTATAAGTGTATATAGAAATATGACTGATATACCAAATGTCACTAAAAAAAAAAAAAAATAAAATAAACTAATCTTAAAAAAGATGCGCTCATGGTTTGTGAGATCTTGCGGTATATTTCTAATAAAGAAATTCAACTCAAAATGCAGAAACTAAAAATTTTCCTTATTACCACAAACTTCACCACTATGATTATTATGACTTGGATATGAAAAGACATCTTACTTCTACAGTTTCCGTCCGATTTCCCTGTTTTGATGATCGTTTAAATCAGTCAGTCACGTGAAAGATGCTCTCCAATTTTCAAGTACATCACATGAAAAATAAAAAAAATTTCAGTGTACAAAATTTGAAAAAGTCCAAAAATCACTAAAAAAATTATAATAAATTAACCAACCGTTTCTCACTTGTGCTTGTTTCACACCATGGTTTGTGAGGAGATTTTGTATATATCTAAATAGAAAATCGACGGAAAACGCTGAAACTGAAAAATTTTCTTCATAGCATCAATTTTTGCACTATATATTATGACTTGCAGAGGGAAATGCATTTAAGTTGTACAATTTCCATGCGATCTGGCTGTTTTCAACATCATTTTAAGAAGCTGATGAAACTGCATCCGATGGACATATTTAAACATTGTTAACCCTATATTTGATAGAAACCCTAAGGGCCAAAGTTTGGTTAGGGTTACCGTTATGTTTAGTGTTAGATTGTACCTAGGGTTTTAACCCTAACGTAAGGCACATTTTTGGTCATTTTGTTTTATGGTGCCATTTGATAGCCCATGTGGTACTGAGTCCAGAAATGCAAATACAACTTTTGTATTCCAATTTAAACATGTGTTATCACCCTTGAAACAAATCGCGGGAAAAGCCCATTATCGGCTCTCGTGTCCGTATTTTATGTTCAATCTCTCCCATTTTCATACCCATACTGCGGCTGTACTATTTTTATCGATATCTTTAAAAAGCAGGTGTAAATACTTTATATATATTTTTTTTAATAATTTTTTTTCCAAAAAAATTTCAGGTCACCTTTTTAATTCAATAATTTTCCTCCCATTCACAACACCTAGACTTAGCTTGCATCAAAACGTTCAGGTCAAGCAACTGCATCCAATGAACATACATAAAACATTGTAAACACTAGATTTAACAGAAACCCTAATGACCAAGTTTACCGCGTCAGTATCAGCAAGACCAACTCTAAAAGCTATCTCTACCTCAGTATTTTTCTCGCACAGTTTTCACCCAAACTCTGAACACATTTATGACACTATTCTCATAAAGTTCTTTGAAAGACCCTGCAAGTTGTGTTGCTCAGTTTTTATTTGAAAAAAGTTCCACGTCTAGTGCCAAACCCTGTCAGTCCAGTTTATTATGTTCAGTGTACTCCAGCTTCTTGGCATTTCCGCAGTACCATACTCTGGGGTTCAGATTTTTTGTTGTTGTTTGGTTTCTTTTTGTTGCTAAAGCCAGAATCAACCAGAACACACCCACAGACACAATATCATTGCACAACCACTATCATTCAGCCACATTACTCTTAGACTAGTGGCATTTATGTGACTCACTTCACACTACAACACACAATTACTTTACCCGATAACTGAACCACCTAAAATGACGGTACAGTTTTAGGACTATATCAGTATCCCTTCCCAACCTTATATTGTTCCTGCAGAATCATGCAAAAACACTTTCAAGTCCCAAGGAAAAACGTTTGCATTTATATCATATGTTTACAGATATCAACAGAAATAGTACAGCCGCAGCATGGGTATGAAAATGGGAGCGATTGAACATGAAATACGGAAAATGCACCACAGAAAAGCCTGGCTAATTTTTTATAAGCATGTGGCACCGAGAAAAACAAACAAACAAACAAACCCAACAACACACAAGCACTGACACGAACAAACAATATTATTCATCTATTTATTTACACAGGTCAGTCATTAATTTGTTCACATGAGTCATATATAAAAATCTGATTTTGGAGACACATGCAATCCGTGTGTAACTGAAGTATGATATAAATAAATAAAATTTAAAAGGAAACAGTGATAACAATTTACGTTCAGTTGTATTATAAAATCATCAAAATATTTCTTTTGTGTGTGAAAATAAATATAAGTTAACATAATTTATAATCGATTCCATTGCTAAAATGTTTTAAGAATTATAAGAGGGATTCAGTTGTGGTTTATCTATCTGCACCATTATGCCTGAAAGTGGCATGAAAGACTTCCTTATCTTTGCAGGGTTGCACTGATAGCAGATTGAATGGTGTTCAAGTGGGAGAGTTCCTCTTTCAGGTCATATTACATATTCAAATCTGGGCAGTTGAGGCAGTGCAAGGACCGGTGTTTTTAAAAATAATTTTTGCCTTGTTTAAAAATTTGTAGTAGGGCTGAATGTTGGAATTTGCTGGAAATTTCTGGTTAGCTGAGAGGAGACATGTTTGGTGCTTTGATTCATACCATCCTGAGCTTATCCAGTTATCCAGTGGACAATTGTGGGTCTATGTTGAGTTGCCGCTGACTTAGTGATTTGAGGGGCACGCTGATTTCAGCTGTGCTTGGGTGTGGGGTTGGTAAGGAATCAGGTTCATAACCAAGAAATGAGACTGTCAATGTGCTGTTTTTTTTGTTGTTGTTGTTATTTTGTGCATGGCAAATGTGCAGCTGGTGGGCGGTAGTGTTTTTAGGGGATCCTTGAAATATTAAGGGATGCCTGGGACTGACTATAGCTAAGAGACTGGACAGTACGGAAACGGCACTGTATTCTGTGGCCAAAAGGGCTGAACATAAAAATGTAGAAAGCACTGAATGTGTGTGTGTGTGTGTGTGTGTGTGTGTGTGTGTGTGTGTGTGTGTGTGTGTGTGTGTGTGTGTGTGTGTGTGTGTGCGTGCGTGCGTGTGTGAAAATTACGGCTTGGTTACACACACACACACACACACACACACACACACACACACACACACACACACACACACTCACACACACACACACACACATTCAGTCCAATGGAATAAAGAGGGGATAGACTGTGCCACAATTAAAATCACCTATCCTTCTATTTCATGCTTAGGGCCTTTAGTCCCTTTCACTGTTAGTATAAACATCCGAAGCGGGTCGGTTTCCAGCAATGAGGGCCACATGTGGGGCCGTGTGGCTATCACTACTGGACACTGACCGCGTCCACATTCATAGGAACATCTGGGGTGGATTACGTTTGGCATACAGGACAGGATCTCACGAGCCCCTGTGACTGGTAGGGGCTAATGTGAATCTATTTCTTCTCAGGCAAAGGGGGGGGGGGGGGGTGGGCAGGATGGAAAACTGCAGCGAGTGTGTTGGTGGGTTATATGAGTCTTCGCGGACTCCAAAATCTTCAGTGATTAAATTCTCCCTGCACATTCCATTTAGTTCTGTTCCCTAGTTAGAGTGTACCAGAGACGACTTTGCTAATTTCCACGTCAGTGCCCTCCGAAACTAAGCCGCATCAGCCCAAAATACACTCGCCAAAACAAAAACTATTTCATTAATTGCTGTCCATTTTTAAATGAAATTTTATCACTTTTTGTTTATTTTGCAAAATCACATTTTGAATGAAATAAGCGATAGATAAAAACCCACAAAAAACGTTATTTAAAAAAAAGCATTTGACGAGAGTTAAAAACAAAGATGTCCGACTGCGTCGTTAGCAATGGAGCCAGTAGTCGGCATTACCGACGTGAAAAGGCTGAGTTTGAAATTTTGGGAGAGGAATGTCTCAGAGTCAGTAGTTACCAGACTTTGCAGCCGTTGCCACTGCTCTGGTTGTGTTTCAGTACAGGTCAGTGTTGACCCGTACTGAGACCTACGGCCGCCCAACCCCCAACCCACCCCTCTCCGGCCCGGCATTCAGTGAAACCAGATGGGAGGCGGCGTTTGCCGTCCCTATTAAGAAATGGTCTGTCAACAAAAGGGCTACTGGGACGCTTGTGATGGCGGTACTGCTTTCTGTTTCTTGTTTCTACTTTCTAGCTTTTGTTAGAAAATAAAGTAGCTCAACATGACCACTTCTCTGAGTCACTAAGTCCAACAACTACCATCTTCTTCATTAGATCACTCTCACCCCATCACAAATGGCGCTGCGAGCAGGATGGTTGGAAGACGTGACAGAAAGCAGTGCAGGGACACAATGCAGCTAATAGAATAAGACTTTAAATTGGCAGTAAGACGCAGCAAAGTGCAGCCATGGCAGACGTAGTCGGACAAGGGCAGGGTGGAATAGCAGAGGTCGCCCAGCCCAATGCTGAAGCTGGTGGTGGCGCGGGGGACCATGCCGGAGAGGATCAGGGGGGGGGGGGGGGGGCATACCGAACCATGCGCCCGGAGATGTCCATGTCCCGGGACCGGAACAGCCAGGAACGGTAGAACAAATAGTTATCCGTTAGAGCCTGCATCCTGCACCCCTTCACCCTCGTTCAGCGGCGACGGAGGCAACACCAGCATGGGGACCTTCAGTTGTGGACACTGCGTGCCGTGCTATTGCTAAGTCCAAGAGTGTCAGACTGAACAAGGTGCACGCTGCTACGCCTCTGCGTCGGTCTGCACGCTTGCGGCAGAAACCATTAAAACTTTTAGTAACGTTGACAGCTTGAATGTGACCAGTGGGCCTTTGAAGGTGTGTCTCTGCAACTTTAGATGCCCACAAGACATTAAAGCTTCACCATTAAAACTTTTAGTAACATTGACAGCTTGAATGTGGACAGTGGGCAATTTGTACACAAACTTTTGTAACAATGTTGATGTGGAAGATATCATGTATGAATTTTGCCTTAGAAAACTTAACGTGTCAAATGATGCAGCGTGCATGACCGACCGCACGTAGTCAGTTGTGCCTAGGTGATAGTTTTCCCTCGGTGCATAACCGTGGGAGTAAATGGGAGTGCACTTATGCCTCTACTTAAAATAATTCGCTAAGTTTGGTCTTGCTGAATGAATGGCGATCATGACAATTGACTACATTGCTTGCAGTGCATGGTGGATGCACCATAATGCGCGCATTTTCTTTTGTTCGGCATTTAATGCTATTTCTTATTGGTTGGTTGTTTAGTTTTTGTTGCTGTGAGAGATTTAAGGTATTTCATAGTTAGGGATGATCTTTATTTTATTTAGTTCTATGTTTTCTGGAGTCTTCCCTTCTCTATCACCGAAGCTAGGGAGGGCGGCAGCTTTGCGTGATGTTCCCGCGTTGGTGACGTCACTCACAGCTGACTCAGTCTCTTAGGCGCCATGTTTGTTTTGATTTTGAACTTCCGCTTACGTTGTTTATACGTTGCTATGCCGGACCGTATGCCATGCCTAGCCATAGGTCGAGTGACTGGCTGATGGATTGATTGATTCATTTATTCAGTCACTCATTACTTTTATTAGTCATTTATTTATAGGTCTTTTATTATTTATTTGGACTTTTAGTCATTATTTGCTTCCTATTTTATGACTAAGTATTTCACTTGACATAGTACATAGGTTTGGTTCACATCGCTGAGAGGCATTATTAGCCTGTGTGACAGGAAGCGATATAGGTCATTTTTGTTATGCGACCTCAAGGGTCATTGTTCTCTACTATGTGCAAAGAAGTGAAGCCTTTGAGTGACTGTAAGAAATACAGGACATTTCTGTTATGCGACCTCAAGGGTCATTGCTCACTACTATGTGTACGAAATTTAAAGGTGCTTTGTAGCCCTATTAAGTGGACCATGCCTCTATTTAGTGCATGGTGACATTCATTAGATTGCATTTTAGTAGATACTTTATTCTAGGCTATCTTATGTTACATGCACATAATTTCCCTTCAAGTACACATATTTTCTGCATGTCTTTCCTCTTCGTCATGAATGACTGCCGTGTGTGTAGATGTTTGTGTTCTTCGTTGATGTTCAATGTTTGTGCTTGTGTCTGCGGTGTGAATGTGTAATAAAGACCGAGTGAATGATAAGGTTGTGTGTACGTCCTTACTCATTTGATGGTAAGTTGGTTGTATTGTGAGTTCATTTTGTGTCATGTTCACACATTACTTTTCCCTTGATACTAGTTATTTTCTATACTATTCATTAGTGCTTAGTCACATAGTTATTGTACCACTGGCATAGCATCTGATTTAATTTTAATTTTGATAAGTGACTTTTGGTACTTTGCATTTAATTTGATGTGGTCTGACCTGTTAGGGAGGCTCCGGTCAGAGTGACTACCCGTTTGTTAGTCATTTGCGTGCTCGCCTTACCAAGTCTGACTGCATAGCGCACTTACGTATTGGTACTTTGCTTTATTCGTTGACTTGTGCTTTGCATGACTTTGTAGTTAGCATTGTGACTTATTTTTCATTTTATTTGCTATCATGTAGTTTACTACACATTCTATATGTTACATGACCATCACTTTGATTTTATCAGAGTCTTTAAAATCAAAGTGTTGTACGTTCACTGCATGATGATGTATGCCTTAGTTTAGTTATGTGCCTTGTTTCAGTGTTGTATTCTTGGCACCATTACTGATTACCTGTTTGTTTATTCTACAGGTACTGCTTTCTGTTTCTGCTTTCTGCGCTCGAATAAAAGTTTAGTAAACATGAACGAGTCTCAGTCTCACTAAGTCCAACCAAAGCAATATTACCATCTTCTTCATTAGCTCTCATATCACTCCATCACACATGTTCGCATGCATGATGCATGTTTCCATCAGTCCCAGGACATAGACCTATTTAATCTTGAATGTATTATTACATCTACCCTAATCAGGACCGTGGCCTTAATCAAACTGTATCTCAGGCTGTCACAGGTCTTATTCTATTTACAAAAAATACTGGCTGGTTGGAAACTGAAAGTATCTTTCTTTTGCAATGACACAATTTGAATCATGTGCATCCCATGAAGTTTTTTTTCTGATCTTGCAAATAGCATTTGAGAATTTGCAGACATCTGATCTGTGATAATAAGTACTACAACTCAACCACGTTATTATTACCCCTCTGTCTGTCTGTCTGTCTGTCTCTCTCTCTCAATCCCTCTCTCTCTCTCTCTCTCTCTCTCTCTCTCTCTCTCTCTCTCTCTCTCTCTCTCTCTCTATCTCTGTATCTATCAACTTTATTATTAGTATCATATTTTATCTTATTAACACATGATAATTATTTATTGATCGATGATCATTAATTCGGATTCTGTATCATGCTACTTTGATCTGTTATCATATATTCAACTAGCATTGTATTTGCACGCTCGAATGTGTGCGTGCGTCTGTGTGTGCGTGATTGTTACACTACGCATCACTCGAGTAGCAGGCATCATGCGTTATCCTTCGCTCGAATATTAATGTGTGCGTGCGTCTGTGTGTGCGTGATTGTCACAGTAACTCATCACTCGAGTAACAGGCATCATGCGTTATCCTTGTGTGTATGACTAAATGTGTGTATGTATGTGTGTGTGTGTGTGTGTGTGTGTGTGTCTGTTGCAACGCATCACTAATGACCGTCTTGCATTACTCTTGCGCTGCATCAGCATCTAGCACACATTAATGCGTGCGTGCGTGGTTGTAACGCATAACTCGAGAAACAGTCATCATGCGTTACCTGACTGAATGTGTGTGTGTGTGTGTTTGTGTGTGTGTGTGCGCGCGCGCGCGCGTGCTTGTAACGTATCGAGTAACGGATGACTTATATACTTTATAATTGTGCTAGCTTACAACTAGCACTATGTGTTTGTGTGTACTTGTGAGTGACAGTGTGTGTGTGTGTGTGTGTGTGTGTGTGTGTGTGTGTGTGTGTGTGTGTGTGTGTGTGTGTGTGAGTTAATATTCTTTCATATTATCTATGATCACTTTTAAGTTTATTTAAATCTAATATATGCGTGGCACGCGTGAGTACGGTGTGCGTGTGTGTGTGCGCGTGCGTGAGTGAGTTGTGACGCATCACTTGAGTAACAGGCACCATGCCTTACATCTGAATGCCGGCATGTGTGTGTGTGCGTACGTGCGCCCATCTCTCTACATCTCCTTGCGAAAAATGCGGAACCTCCAATAAACAGACAATCCACTTGGAAGAACTAGTAGCGGTCACCACTGATCTTCGATGAATCGGCTTACGTGGCTAGCCTCGTTTGCGATTCAAAATGGCCGCCGCGTGAATAAGGTCTATAGTGTTGTCAACAGTCGTGTTAGTGTCATCCACAGGCGTGTTAGTGTCATCCACAGTCGTGTTAGTGTCATCCACAGTCTACGTGGGCTGACTACCGCCGACTTCTGGCCGATGGACTTGACTTACTGGGGACAGAGTGAGGGAAGCATATGGCGCGCAGACAGAGGTGTGAATTCAGCTACAATCACAGACACGTGTCAAAGTCAGCTACACACTTCAAAGCCAGCACATCTACAACATGAACACGGGCACCGTGCTGACGTCACATCTCGTACAGAGTAAATGACGTCATATTTATGACGTACCACTGACTGTCGTCATGACAACGCAGCAAAATGTGTTACATGTTAGTAACAAGACAAAACTGACACGACAATAATTATCAGCAGTTTGGAAGTAAGGTGTCAACTTTATTTACATCAGAAACATTGTCAGCGTACAGGTTTAAACACACATTACACAGTCAAACAGTAACAAGCTACCACCACCACAACATTGTCAACAGCAACACCAGTGCTGACTACAACACCACGAATGAATCAATGAATGAATAGTCACTACCATCACCATCATCAGACTGTAGAGGATCACCAGCCCAGACGAGGAGGGAGGTGCATCTTGACATGGCGTGAAGTCTGTCTATATAATCATCAACACCAACAACACCAAAACGGCACCGCCCCAACACCACCACCACCCGCCTCTCCAGTCCGCGGACCACATTATAGTCTGTCACGGTCACGGCGTTACGCACGGCCAGCGCCACGTCACGGATGGCAGCTTCATCATCACGTGACGTCACGACCTGCACGGGCAGGCCACGCGCACGGAGACGGGTGACCACAGTTAGGTTGTCACATGGGTTGTCACACAGGATGATGGTGTCACGGTACTGCAGGTCACGATCTGGTCACACAGAAACAACAACTTATTAGAATAACGGCAGTAATGAAATAAACAT
>BTPG01000005.1:53390747-53515747 GCA_036245525.1 Semisulcospira habei
AGCGTATAGTGACACCGACAAGACAATAGATGATCAGTTAGCAATTTTAAGGAGAAAGAGAAAAATATTTGACGTTTACGTGTTATCAGCAGAATTATTTTTATATGGCAAACTGTGAAGTCACGCTGATTGGAAGTGAGTGTGCAATGCACGTTTAAAATGGGTTTTATCGCAAAATGATTTAATGTTTAATGGCAATGAGTTCCAAACAGAACTACCAGAAAATAGAAGGCTTGACTTGTAGAGATCTATCCGTGGGCGGGGTAAGTGAAGCAAGTCATTCCTCGTATGTTGTTGATGCCGAGGGCTGAAGTTAAATATGCGCAGATATTCCGGGGCTTGATAATGAAATATTTTGTGCATGAGGACGCATTTGTTAAATTTGAGTTGTTCCTTCAGTGTAAGCAGGCCAAGGGATTTTATTTTCTCAGCCGTGGAAATAGGGTTAGGAATAATTAACTTAACTGAACGACGATACAGCGAGTTTAGTTTTTTAAAATGAAGTTCACTGCATTCGTCCCACAAAGAGGACGCATAGTCACAGTGGCTTTTAATGTGTGCGTGAAAGAACAATGTACAGCACATTGTACTAAGAATATGTCTAAGTTTAGATAGCAGAAATACATTCCTGGACAAGGTTTTGCACAAACTGTCGATAAGTGGCGACCAGTTCAGCTGGTCGTCAATTACAACTCCCAGTAGGCGGTGCCTGGATACTTGTTGGATAGGTTTATTGCCAAGTTACAGTTTCAGAGGGGCAGGATGTAGCTGACGCTTTTGGCGGGTTGTTATCAACATGCTTTTGGTTTTAGAAGTACTGATTAGCATGCGATTTTGCGCATACCAATCTGACACTTCATCGAGACTTTGCTGGAGGATACAATTTAGCGTCGTTTCACGATTGTCTGATGTATGCAGAGTTGAATCGTCAGCAAAGAGTTCGCATTTAACCTCAGGATTTGAGATGGAAAGAGGTAGATCATTGATGAATAAAGAAAATAAAAGAGGCCCTAGGATAGATCCTTGGGGGACTCCTAGCATCACTATACCTTCTTTCGAATACCACCCGTTTGAGTACACCTTCTGTCGGCGGTTACTGAGGTAGGAGGAGAAAAAAGCTATAGAGTTCGAATCAAGCTTATATACTGAAAGTTTCTTTAAAAGAATGTTGTGATCGACTAAATCAAATGCTTTGGATAGGTCCAGAAAAACTGCACCATTTAATTTGGAATTGTTTATTGATGAGAGCCAAGAGTCAACAATGTGAACGAGGGCAGTATGACATGAGTGTTTAGGTCTAAAACCAGACTGAAGAGATACGAGGAGGCGGTGATTCTCCAAGAATTGGAGTAGGTGCTTATGAACGTGTCTTTCTAGTGGCTTCGATAATAGTGATAACACTGAAATGGGACGGAAGTCGTTTGGACTTTTGGGATCTGCACATTTGGGAATGGGGACAACTTTAGCATCTTTCATGGCATCTGGAAAAATACCTTGCTTGATAGAAAGGTTGAATATAAATGTCAAGGTGTCAGCTGTGTATGGAAGGGACAATTTCAGTACCATGTTGTTTATTCCATCCAGGCCACACGATTTACTTGTTAGAGTAGAAATATATTTACCTACTTCAAACACTGTCATAAGAGGTACGGAGAATGACGCACCTGTTGCAGACTCACAGTGTGTGCGCAGTTTATCAGAACAACTGTAACTATCAGTGCCACTGGAAAAAGACTGTACAAGAGACTCAGCAATATTTAAAAAGTGGGAATTGAACTCGTCTGGAGTTATGCCTGGAGAGGTAGCAGCATTGATGAAACTCCTCTTCTTTGTAAACAAATTGATTGCATTCCAGACACTTCGGGTATCTTTACCCTCTGCGATAACTTTTTCCGCAAGCGTTTTCTGTGCTTTTCTAACTAAGGATTTTACAAGATTACGTTGTTTCTTAAAATCTGCAAACTTTTTCTGTCGTTTTAAGTCATCTCTTATTTTCATTGCGTGAATGATGTCCTTTGACAACCAAGGCGGAAGGGTAGGGTGTTTAGTCCTTAGTGGGGCATGTTTATCGAGGACCCAAAGAAATAGCTTGTACCAAAGCGAGAGGGCTTCATTGGGATCATTAGTGTTATAAATAAGGTGAAAGGGCGTGATTGAGAGGTCATGAAGAAAGTCATCTTTGTTGAACTTTGTGTAAGACCTGTATGTGATGGTAGTGTGGTGTTTGTGCTGGGGTTTATCACGTTTAACTGAACGATTAAAACAAGTAGGAAAGTGATCACTAATGGCTACATTCGGCACGTGGACGTTTGTGACAGCAGGTGCATTAGTAGTATAGATGTGGTCAATCAATGTGGCGGATGACAAAGAAACTCTAGTGGGAGACCGAACCATCTGCTGCAGGCCAAATAATGAGGTGGTGCAATTCCACGCCGCATTACCAGTCTTTAGCAGGTCAATATTAAAATCGCCTAGAAGGTGTATATCTTTGTTTTGACGTTGTTGCACCTTATCCATCATGGTGACAAAATCATCATACCATGAAAATGTGGCTGAAGGGGTGCGATAAATAAATCCAATTAGTGTGGGGGAAGATTTGTCACATTTCAGTTCAAGAAATAAACTTTCAACGTGACAAGACTCTAAATCCATGCGGCGGGTAACGTACTGGCGGATAGAGTTATGAATGTACACAGCTATACCGGTATGACCGGGGATGATGCATCTCTACGGAATACAGCATAGTTACGAATGGAGATCGAGGCGTTACTAATATGTTCCCTGAGTCTAGACTCAGTAAATCCAAATATATGAAAGGGCTGGGGTTGTGAAAGTAAAACAGTGGCGTCGGGCACTTTGTTGTATAAATGATAAACGTTAAGGTGCCCTATCCGTAAATCATGCTTATTCAGCGAACACTGATGTACATGTGGGCTACAGGCAGGCATGATGAAGCAACACGTGGGGGGAAAATGTTTACAAAAGTCAATTAAGAACAAATGAAAACTTTTGAACTCTAACAAAGTTAAACAAAACCCAGGAGAAACTACAGTGCTGAAAACTCAGCTCAGTCTATCGCTTTCGCTGCAGACAACGTCACACCCCACGCAGGGGAAATAATAGGTCGTTACGTTCTGTTCTGTAGGCGAATGAGTCACTGAACGTATACCGTATCTGCGATATATATAAATATCTAAACTGGCTCCTTAGCGTCACATCCCACGTAGGGGAAATAATGTTTTTGTTACGTTCTGAAAAGCGAAATAATAGAGTCACTGGTCGGAGACCGTATAATATACGATACACACACTGGCTCCTTCGCTATATCAAGAAGAGTATATTTCCTCCGTTTTGAAAGAAAGGAAAATGCAGGAAGATAATAATCGTCACCATTCACAGAAAAAAAAATTCATGTCACTAATTAAATCCAAAGTGCTATTTGATTAAAAAACTATATATTCAATGTCGGACACTAAACAGTTTGCCAGATTGTCAGATTCATATTTCATAATTAATGAGAGGTAAGGTTTGTGCTGCACTGAGTGACTGTCTTTCCGTATGAGAGGGAAGGTGAGCGCCACACTGGTTGACTCCGTCGATTCACAGTAGAGAAGCGAGGGAGACAACCCATGTGGATATATAAATACGACATTGAGACATCATGGTACGCCGCTCAAGTTGTCTCCGTCGCTCCGCCAGAACGAATCAAGGGAGACAACGAGCGTGGGTTCAGAATGTCACTTCACTCAGTCAAGGGACGAACGATAGACGACACTGATTGTGCCGGTCGAACCACTGGTGAGAATCGAGGGAGGCAAACAGTGTGGGATCACACTGAAATTCACTCAGACAAGGGTCTCATTGTGCCGCCCATGATACTCTGGACAGGGGATGTAGCCGTACCGGCCATGGCTAGGGGCAACAGGTGGCACAGGGAAAGCAACACTCCAAGTGGCAGGATCACAGGAAAATTTGGGGGAAGGGGCCACGGGGTAGGAAACACGCTGATTGGTCAGTGGCTGGGGTGGATAATGTGGGGTGGGGAGGATGGGTACTTTACAGTTGAAATCTAAGGGTAGGTGACCGTTACGGTGCAAGCCTCCTAGAGACGGCATGGGGGGGTCCGTGTTGCAGGCGGTCGTCACATATAGTTGGCCGCAGCACAGGCTGGTGGGCAGAGCTAGACCGCATAGACGGCAGGGATGCACGAGCTGTGGACCTAAGGTTGAAGGCAAGTCGCGAGGCCCCCTCGGTGCTTGGATGGAAATTATCATTCTGTCTGTAAAGCAACTTACGTGGGGCCCCACCACGAGACAGAAACACTGGCACGTTGTCAATGTACAGAACCCTCGCCTGAAGAGAGAGAGAGAGAGAGAGACTGAGAGAGAGAGAGAGAGAGAGAGAGAGAGAGAGAGAGAGAGAGAGAGAGAGAGAGAGAGAGAGAGAGAGAGAGAGAGAGAGAGAGAGAGAGAGAGAGAGAGAGAGAGAGAATGATGATGATGATGATGATGATGATGAAACTTTATTTTTCAACGTAAAAAGTTTTGACAGAAAACAAATCGTCATTTTACAAACTTGCCGTTGCTAACAACTACAGCATAAAAAAGGGAAAATAACAAAAAATATATTTACATACAAAGCCCAATAGCATCATTATATACAGAAAACAAAATAACACTCATCACACACACATGCACACACGCACGCACGCACGCGTGCCGCTCACACATACACCCACACACGCAAACAAACACACACACACACACTCACACACACAAACCATCCGTATGAAATACATGAGGTACAGGAGATATTACAGTACCTGAAAAATACTAAGTTTGACTCATCAGGAAATCAGAAAGTTTTGTTTTAAAAATTCCTGGTGAGGTAATAGTTTTCAAATGTGCAGGGATAGAATTCCAAGAAAACGGACAAGAGAATAACATACTATTTTTAAAAAATGTCGATTCTTGGCAGTGGTAGGGGTAAGGTATTGTTTCTTGAGCTCCGTTCACGTTCTTGGTGAGATATAAATTTAGTGATTAGATACTGGGGTGCCTTATTATTCAGTATCTGATGCATAAAGACGCATTTGTTTAACTCATTCTACCCCACACCACAGGAAGATAATAATCGACCATGATAGTTCAAGGGCGATGCCAGAATAGTTTGGCGCCTATGGGCGCCAAGCTATTCTGGAATCACCCTTGAACTATCATGGCGGTTGATCTGTGTCCTGCACTGCAACGCAGTTTTCAGAGGGCAACGGCAAAATTTAAGGATTTCGGTGTTGGGGTAGAATGAGTTAAAGTAAGTTGCTGACGCAGACCGAGAATGTGTAAATGTCTAAATTTGTCTCTGGTACGGATGGGGCGTCTATCTATCATTTTTACAGCTCTTTTGTATATGGAGTTTAACCTCTTCATGTGAACATCGCTGCAGCCGTCCCACACTGTGGGGACATAGTCAACGTGGGACTTTATATGAGCATGAAAAACAATTTACGAGTTTTTGTATCCGTTACATGTCTAAGCTGGGACAATAAGAAAGTGTTTTTAGCAGTGGTCTTACAAACAGCATTTATATGGGTCTCCCAGCACAGTTGTTCATCAATTTGTATTCCTAAGAATTACGCTCAGTGACTTGTTAGACAGGTTCAGCGTTTAATTGTAATTGTAATGGCTGTAGTCGGCGTTGATGTTTTTGTCGCGTGGCGATTAAGATACTCTTTGTTTTAGCTGGATAAAGAACCATATGGTTCTGTCTACACCAGTCAGATACCTCATTGAGACTGCATTGTAAACTATGGCTAATGTCCGTCGTTTTTTTTTTTAAACCAGAAACATGAAGACTCGTATCGTCAGCAAATAGATTACAATTAACGCCAGAAATAGGGATATGCAACGGTAGATCATTTATAAATAGTATGAATAAAAGAGGTCCCAAAATAGATCCTGTGGGACGCCGTATTTGACATTTCCTTGCTTAGAGTATCTTCCATGTGCGTACACCATTTGTTTTCTGTCTTCGAGATATGATCGGAAGAATGCTATAGCGGCTGCGTTCAAGTGATAAACTGTTAGCTTATTTAGGAGAATGTCATGGCCTACAAGGTCAAACGCCTTTTTAAGGTCTAAGAAAACTGCTCCTGGCATCAGGTTTTTATTGATTGATTCTAGCCAACTGTCTACAATGTGTCAGTGCTGACTGACAAGAATGTTTCGGTCTAAAACCAGACTGGTGAATATTAAGTAATTTACCTTTCTCAAGAAAATCAAGGAGATGTATTTGAAAGTGCTTTTCAAGGGGTTTTGACAAAGCTGACAGAAGGGAGATTGGACGATAATTATTGATATCTTCAAGATCTTTAGATTTAGGGATTGGGATTACCTTTGCTTCTTTAAGAATGATTGGAAATGTACTTTGCTTTATGCAGAGGTTGAAAATATATGTTAGTGATTCTACTGTATACGGCAATGAGACTTTTAGGGTTTCATTATCAATACCATCAATGCCAGCAGATTTTTCGTTCGGCATGCTAGAAATATATCTGCCGACTTCTGCAGCTGTAATATTAGGGATGGTGAAAGTATTTGATATAGTTGTTTTCTTAAAGTGTTCTTTGAGAGAACTCGGCACTTCATACGGTTTACTGTTATTTGCACTGCTGGCAATGCCAGTATTTAGGCTGTCGTTAAGAAATGGTTATTTAATATATCAGCTGACATATGCGATGGGATTTCGGGTGCTGATTTATCCTTCGTTATGACGTTCAGAGCTTTCCAAACAGATGCCGTGTCCTTTTTGTCTCGAATCATTTGTTGGAAAAAAGACTTCTTAGATGCTCTAACTAAATATTTGACACGATTGCGTTGTTTTTTTGTATTCTTCGTACTTTTGCTCTTTTTTCAGTTTGTCTCTAAATGACATGGCCTGCTTGATATCCGCTGTTAACCAGGGTGGCAGGGTGGAATAGTTAACTCGTTTTTCACGTATTGGCGCATGTTTATTGAGGACACTGAGAAACAGATCCATCCAGCACGACAAGGCACTGTCAGGAGATTGGTGATCATAAACCTCGGTAAACGGAGCATTGTGCAGGTCCCACAGAAATTCGTCTTTATTAAAGTGTTTAAAGGAGCGATATTTTATAGTTTTATGTCTTTTTAGTTTTTTGCTTGTCTAGTTTCATGGAAACGTTACAACATACTGGTTTACGGATGATCGCTGACAGCTAAGGAGGGAACCTGCACATTTGATATGTTATCATCATTTGTCACGTAAATGTGATCAATTAAGGTTGAAGATGTAGATGTGGTTCTAGTGGGATTTTTACCTAATTGTTTTAAACCGAATAAGGCTGTTGTTGATGCCCATGCAGGCGGCATGGTGCCCTTTGGGCTTAAAGTGCCTCTAATGTCAGTTTTTGAAGTAAAGTTGTATCGGGTAGACTGTTAAAATTTGATTCCAATGATACAAGTCATTTCGCTCTAAGGTGAACCGATCAGCCGTTATGACTGAAGAAAGGATCAGAGAAGCTCGATTTTCCGATCACTGACGGAAACGCTCCGGAAAGATCCGAGCAATCAGCTGGCGGCAGACATCTTTCCAAAGTCCCACAACTCGTACTAAAAATCTCTGACGTTTCTTCCGGTCTCGCAGCAGGTCACGGTATACATTTAAATTGGGAAGTTCAGGCAGTAAGAGGTCCCGTGTTTTTAAATATAATTTTTGCCTTGTTTGAAAATTTGCAGTTGGGCTGAATGTGGGAATTTGCTGGAAATTTGTGGTTAGCTGAGAGGAGACATGTTTGGTGCTTTGATTCATACCATCCTGAGCTTATCCAGTGGACATTTGTGGGCCTATGTTGAGTTGCCTTTGGCGTAGTGATTTGAGGGGCACGCTGATTTCAGCTGTGCTTGGGTGTGGGGTTGGTAAGGAACCAGTTTCATAGCCAAGAAATGAGACGGGTCATGTGCTGTTTTTTTTGGTATTTTATGCATGGCAAATGTGCAGCTGGTGGGCGGTAGTGCTTTTTAGGGAATTGAACAATTAGGGGATGACTGGGATTGACTAAGGCTAAGAGACTGGACAGTACGGAAACACCACTGTGGTCCGTGGCCAGCAAATAGTACACCTAGCTATACGGGCTTCGTGAATGTGACGTCAGTCAATCCCAAAACTCCTTGCGCGACGCCATGACGGCAAGGTGAGAAACTGAAAGTACACTGTCGAGTCGTTTATAATCGTCGAATCTGCCATCGAAAATGCCTGAGAAAGGTGCGCGTTGCTGCGTTAAAGATTGTTTTATGAGTTCACATAACACAGCTGGAGCCAGAATCAATGAAAATGTTAAGTTTTTTCGCATTCCTAAAGTTAAAACAAACCAAGGATCGCAAATGAAAGATTTGACAAGTAGGAGAAGGTTGGCTTGGGTATCCGCTATCAACTTGGAGAGGATCACTTTCTCGCATTCTTCACTAGAAGGATGTCGTGTTTGCTCAAGACATTTTCACGCTGGTAACGCTCATTTCAACTTACTTTTATTAATTATTTCTGTTATCTGTCAGTTTTATTAACAGTTTTCCAAAAGACTTCTCTTTTCCCTACACAGACGTGGGCTGAAAACATTGACGATTTCGTCGTTTTCTTCTTGTCATTTGTGCATTTGTTATTTTTGGCAGATGATAAAAAGTTTGTAAAAAAGTGTATCACATCGCACACTATCCGATGAAATGGCATGTTTTTATCGGCCGGCCGTACACACTCGAGCGACACAAGTCAGTCTGAATTTTTATGTCTAGTTCATGTGTGTTTCGAGGAAGTTTTGCTTTAAATTGCCGGTACTCCTCATCGTCAGCGGACCAAACCGTGGAAATGAGCATTTAGTGTAGCGTTCTGCTGCACGTATCTCGATCTCCTTTTAATCCTATCCCCCGTATTGGCTGGGGATTAGGATTGATAGCTCTAGGGCTTTCCTACTGACTTGAGTTAGTAGGTCGTTGGCTCACCGTTTAGGAAGGATTCTCGCATCGAGTTGTCAAGTGTTTGTGAGGTTCAGCTTTCGTTTTTACAAATTCTTTCAGCTGCGTTATAGCAGTCTCTTGCGATGCGGAGTGTTTTCCCTTTTAATTGTCCTTTGAAGACTGCTGGTGGGTGGGCCGACAGGCGGTGTAGGTACTGATATGTTTGGCGAGTACTGATATGTTTCACTGAGTTGTGCACTCTCAAAACCATTCAAAAATTGAATTTTTTCTTCCTACCGAACCCTATGTTCACTGTCCAGTCGATCAATATATTTTCTAGTATCCTTTCCCTTCACTTTTTCCATTTTTAAAAACAGAAAAACACGCTCTGTTTACTCTCTCTGCTGTAAAAGGAAGTACGTCAACCTTTCCAACATGGCGGACGCATTGACAATGATCACGTGACGCACGAAGCCTATTTGAACCTGAAATTCCGGCTGGTCAGCAAGTAATGCGTGTTGGACAACAGAACGACGAACTTCACAACGTGAAGCTTCTGCAAAGCACATACTGGTAAGTGTGTCGCAAAAGCTTCGCCTTACCGATAGATAGGGAGGTAGACGGGCCGGTCTCTAGATCGGACGGCATTCAGTAGCATGGCACAACTAAGTCAGGCTGTATCACAAGATTCAAAATAATCGTACAGCAACTGATTTTGCGGAAAAAATAGTGTTTCTTATAGATCATGACCTGTACGACAACGTTGATGAACAGCGCTCATACATTGTCAGTCAACGGCAACGTGTTATTAGCAGAAGTGTATGTTTTCTGCCAGTGCTGCCGCGGTTTAATTTGTGTAAGACTGTTGGAGGCAAATCGTCCAGCACTTTCACTTATAATGAGCACCTTCTTATAATGAGCACCTTTAGCCCAGACATGGATGAGAAGCCGTAGAAATAATTCATATTCACTTTTCAATGCACAATCGACTTCAAGGCTATCAAATGTCAATGTGTTGTGACAACAGCACTGAAATTCCTGGCAGGGACTTGATGAACCCGATTTGTGTGTGGCAACATAAAATGTGATGACGCAGAATGGAATGCTGTTTAGATGCAACCCAGCTTTGGACCAGGGTTGAACTGTACCCTGCTCCAACCCAGGTTGTGCCAAGTGTATATACTCCATCCCAGGTTTGGGTACAAGTACAACCCAGGTTGACGTGCAAACAGCCTCAGCATCATATATTTACCAACAAAACTGGCTTGATTATATTGAGATGAGATTTGTTCTTCTAATCACCCAGATTATGTCTGAATAAGCATTGATTTGTAAAATCTGGAAAGTAAGTTGCAATTGTTTTATGTGTGCAGCCTACCAATACCATATCTGTGGGCAATAGTAATTTTTAGACATAACAAATTGTGCTCACGATAGTTATGTCATGTATTGAGGACGGATTACACTGAGTGATTAAATATTTTTTTTTAAAGGAGCATGTCCCATGACTTTACTGTACATGCAATGTTGAAAGGAAGAAATGCTGTAATTCACTAATTGATGGCGCATGTATTGTAATGTAATTGTGCTCAGTCAACAGGGACTTTCTCGCTATACATGTATGTACAGTTGCAAGCTGTTGACCATTGGAAAAGTTAACATACTATTAATTTACAGTTGTCAACTGTCATGGAAATTGTGTTGTTTGGCGTGTGCTTGAGGGGTGCTGCTGTTGCTCGAGTCACCATCTGTCAGTGTGGGCTAAAGTTCTGAGCCGCAGGTATTATTGCTCCCTCTCTCTCTCCCCTATCTCAAACACACACACACACACACACATTGAACAAAGTTGAAGAAATGTATGCAGAAAGACATGAAGACTGAGGAGTAAGTATCTTACAGACATGTGTACATGTAGTGTACAGTGAAAAAGTGAAAGTGCTGTTAGTAGTGTTAGTGTTAGGACGACTGAAAATAGTAGTTATTTCTCCAGGTATTATATGGCGCCAGCTTAGATTTACCATCAAGAAGTTTTGACATTCCAAATCCAAAATAAATTCCATATTTAAAGGTACAAACATATGACATATCAAATTCTAAATAAGATGCCACATCCTGTGTGTTGATAACACTTTTATTTCTGGTATTGCACTGCACAAACAGCATTGTGTACATAACCATTTACATTGTCACGAAATAATGCCAAGAAGATATTACAAAAACCACCGTAGCAAGATTGTTCAATAAATTAATTATTATCAGCTAGAGAGACGCAGTTTTTGAAGCACAAAAAAATGAACATGCTTAGGAGGAAGAAAGTATGTAAATGTGACAACATTGTTCAATTTTCAAAATAAATTGATCTCTCAAATAAAGCCTGGGGAAAAAAAAACATGTGTTATATTCTATATAATTTTTTATGTCATTAACCCACTGTCAGGTATTCTGTCATCATGACATGTATTTTCAGCATCTTTTATAACCATTACATTTTGTGTTTATGTATAAAATGACATCAGCACACAAGTCCGGGACACACTCGATGTAAATTCATGCACCGCACTGAAGCTGAATGCAGTAAAGCATTTTTTAACCCATATCATACTGAGGCCATATGCAAGCTACATTGGAGTATGTACAGATAAGGATATAGACCAATGAAAAGGGTGGTGCCAGAATAGCTTGGCACCTCTATTCTGGCACCACCCTTAAAAACTATTTTAGGCTAACTTATTTTACACACTGGTGTATTCCGAATGATAAGGGTTTACATAACAGCAAATGGTAATGTTGATGACACAGCTGCAGCACTGAAACTAAAGTGAAAGTCTCAAATTTTGCCCACCAGCCTTTGGCTAGTGCCTTTCGAGTTATATTAACAAACGGAAAATGTTTCAGATTTAAGTCGGAAAAAGTACAGATTGCAAAACGCATGAGCGCACTCGCATTTGGCGAGTGGATTTTTTTTTTTACTAACCAAAAAACAAATCACTCGCCATGGCTAGTGAATTACTCACCATTGTCAGGGCTGAGCACTGTATGTTATGTAGGCCCATTCAGGGTTATTATAAGAGAAAACAAAGTAAGCAAAACACTGTATAGGCTCTATCAATTTGAGCAAACCAGCATAACATAAAACAGGGATCATACAACAGTGGGATAAATACATTAAACCATGGCTGCTACTGGGTTTTGCAAGCCTCCGCATGCTTTTTGGCCCACGTGTAAAGTGAAAGTGAGTATGTTCTGGGCCGGTGGTCGTCATTTGTCTTCCAGTGCCCGTGGTAAACATTAACGTTGGCATTTTGCAGAGACTATTCAAGCCAGAGTCCAAGGATACTTTGTGGCAATATCTTTCTAAACATACCAATGTGAGTGACCTCTCACAAAGGTCAAGAGGATCAGGGAATAGGTGAAAAATAGCTGTATTTTGACATAATTTATTTTTTCACAAATGCTATTGACAACTTCAAACCCAAACATGGTACAAAGATACCTGATGTGAAGACCTTTCTATGCATACTTATTTTGTTGATCCCTTGCAAAAGTAAAGGGTCATAAGAGGTCGGCAAATGTGTGTAAAATGTCAATTTGTGATAGAATTGTAGTTATCAACAGTATTGCAAACTTTCTCAATCAAACGTGGCATAGAGGTAGCTGATGATAAGACCTTCCTATGTATACTAATTTAGTCAACTCATCACAAAGGTAACGGGTCACGAGGTTTGACACTAACAGATGTGTGAAAACTTATTACATTGTGAGAAAACATGGATTTTGGTGGTGCATAAGCCATTCCTTCACCGATTGTCACAAAGGTCGCACATGTAGATGGAAACAAGTCAGCCATAAAGGCTTTGCCTTTCTTGTTACACACAGTACTTGCAGGACCTTGGAGTCAGAGCTTGTGTGTGAACAGCATGTGTCAGCTTGTGAATCATCACCACTCATGGTTTAACGTACACATAATGACTTAATGCCCCCATCAGGGAGCATTAGTCGTATTGTATTGTATAGCACGTCAATGCATTAACTACAAATTTTATAGGTAATTGAATCCTATTGTATGATAATATATATTTTAGTTCAAATACGTACTATGACATTACAGCACAATAGCAAACTACATGTATGTACCATTTCTGCACTTTCGAACATCTGTTGTGTGTTTTGCAAAACGTCCTTTCGTCATGTACATGTATTTGTCTTACAGTTATATGTATTTGTCTTACACTGACACACAAACAGATGTCAGACTTTATTATCCTATTTTTTTTTTCACATATATTGCAGGCATTATTTACAGCATATGGACTGCTAACTCAGAGGCGCTGTGGAATTTTGGGAATCTGCATCAGATTTGGAGTGCCTTTGCAATTATGTACACTAAGCGCCATTATTGATAACTACTACTAGTGGTCTTATCAAAGCATAGTATGTTACATGCCTCGTATACCTATTTGCACAATAAATGTCACAAAAATCATGAGACTTTGACTTTTATGGCCTTGACAAAGTATAGATGCCAATGATTACAAAATATGAGGATCACAGTCTTCCACCACTGAGGATTTTTTTTAAAAGGTGCATTGGAATGAATCCTCGACCATCTTCAGCCATTCACTGAAAGAAAATAGCACATAGACTGCACAAGGAGCAACAAGATATTGTGAACTTTGTGTCATGTACGGGTCACAGCATCATGCACATGATGACATAAAGTGAAGCCTATGATTTTCCTGCTAGTGCTAATACTAAATACATCTATTGATCTTCAGAAGGCTCACTAACTTACTTTTGTCATATTTTAAATAATGAAATGGACAAGGGAAAGTAAATATTACACGGGTTAGGGTATCACAGTAGTGCTCAACATGTGACAAATAAGTCAATAGCCGCACTTACCCACACAAGCGTGCACACATGCACATAACGCACAGAAGTGAATGCTGTACTAGGTACTGAGATGTGTTAGGGCCTGGGATCACGGTCCCCATTGCTCTAGCAACAGGGTACAGAATCGCAGGCCATGGCACAATCGGCATACTGTTTGCATACTGACAAAAGTGCATTAACCTTCCCACGCGCATACACAGCACACTGCGACACATTATTTTTGTCTTAACATCGTTCCTGTCAGTGCAGCCACCGGCGCTATGAACAGTACCAGTGGATGTGCGCACATGGGGACCAATAACAGCGGTGCCGACATATTTGAAAAGAATTATGAGCCAATGTAAAATGAAAGTTAGAGATCCATACAACAGCGGCACCAGTATTGAAATGTGCAACAACAAAAAAAAAATCCAATTTATATTATATGGTTGTGTTTCCCTATAGCTGCATGACAATGGTGCACTGTGTGACACAGCAACAAAGTAGCTGAGCAGCAGGCAGAAAATCACTTGTGTGTTTCCAGGCAGCATCGCACCCGTTTTAAGTTTTTTTTAGATATGTTGCTGGTTGCTCTAGCGTTCTGTTAACGGAAAAATTCCATATTACGATGGACAATTTTTTAGAGGGACGAATGAAATGGGAGGCCGTCTGTTCCTGGGATGAACAAATCTTGAGAA
This sequence comes from Semisulcospira habei, assembly GCA_036245525.1. NCBI lineage: Eukaryota > Metazoa > Mollusca > Gastropoda > Semisulcospiridae > Semisulcospira > Semisulcospira habei. The sequence goes on from BTPG01000005.1 coordinate 53,405,284, forward strand.
AAACCCTAATTTATCCCAGCTGTGTTTAAAGTACGCGACAACTGTAGGGATGCCTGGGATGGAATTTTGGCACACATGCGAAGCAAGAGTGAGTATGTTCTGGGCCAGTGGTCATCTGTCCGCTGTCTCTTTGTCAGTCCGCCATCGTCCGTGGTAAACTTTAACATTGGCATTTTCTGCGAGACTAAGGCAATCGGGAAATGGGTCCAAAATAGCCATATTTTGACAAAATGCAATATTAAAAAAAAATACTATTCACAACTTCAAACACACACTTTGTACAAAGGTACCTGATAGTAAGACTTTTCTATGAATACATTTGTAATATGGTTGACCGCACGGAGAAGTCAAGGGTCACAAGAGATCAGGAAATGGGTCAAAAATAGCAAATATATATTGACAAAAGATGTTTATTCTCATATACTATTTTAAATGTCAAACCCAAACTTGGTACAAAGATACCTGATGGCAAGACCTATCCATTTGGATGATCCCTCGGAAAAGTCAAGGGTCACGAGGTTGGCAAATGTGTTGTAAAATGCTAATGTATGGATATAATGGTAGTTATCATCGACATTTCTGTAAACTCTTTCTGACACAAAGGTAGCTGATGATAAGACCTTCATATGCATACTAATTTAGTCGACTCATCACAATGGGCATGTGGTTTGAATGATGTGCAAGAAATGCTTACATTTAAAAAAAAAAAAGAATTTTGCTGGTGCAGAAGGCAGCCCTTATTGTCACAAAAGTCACAGATATGTTGATTGGTCATATGTGAGCTATAACAGCTTTGTCCTTTTTGTTTCGTTATGCTGTTTGTTCCGATGACTGACAGTTGTCAAGTAAAAACATGTTGCTCAGTCATGCACCATTCACAGCAGAATCACTCAATGAGGAGGTAAAATGTCAAACTGCTGTCGTGTCACACAACTAGAAAACCTCGTATCTCATATTTTATTGCTATTATGTTCTTGACTTGGATCAGTTACCTCATTGGTGGGGGGCGGGGGGGGGGGGGGGGGGGGGTGTGCAGCTTCATGTATTGGACCCACAACCTGACATGGCTTGTGACCCCAAACCTTGCGTGTGGTGCAGGGGATTTGGGGGGGGGGGGAGGGCTGACAGATTACACACTGGCACACACAGATCAAATGCAAATGACACAAGCTGTATCCCCATACATGGCAAGTCTTGCAAAACAACTAACAAAAATAACAAGAACAGCAAAGCCCTTGGCTTTAGGCTCATGTGCGTGACCAGTCCACATAATTAATCTGATCTTTAAGATCTCGACCTTTCAAGTGTTCAATTTTTTCTAAAATAAGTAAAGGGTTGGTTTTTGCATCTTCAAAGTCTCAGAATTTGTGCGTTTGCCACACGTTTACTAATCACCCTTGACCATGTAAGTAGTGAAAATTAGTATGCATAAAAAAGTCCAATTACTGACCTTTGTGCCCATTTTGGTTGTAAACTTTTGAAATAAAAGGAAATATAACAGCTATCACTCTAAAAAACACTTTTTAAAAACTTTCTGATCACTTGTGACCTTTGACATATCAGAGGCATCACCAAAAATAGCATGCATAAAAATGTGTTAATCATCAGGCATCTTGGTATCAAGTTTGTAAATAGTATTTTTGAAAACAGGTCCAAAATGGCTTTTTGTGACCTGTTTCCTAATAAATTGACATTTTCAAGAGGTCATCCAAATTGGTATGTGAAAGATCTCACCATCAGGTATAATTATACAGTCTACTCCGCTTACAAAACGGTCAGATATAACAAAAGCAGATATAGCAGCAATGTTTTAAAGGTCAAACCAGAAGTGGTTCAACGTAAACTACATGGTTTATAACAAACACCGGATATAACGTTACAAGAACTGCTGGCGTTTATAACATGAGTTTACTGTAGTCTGGGTTTGATGATGTGAATAGTGTTTATAACAAACACCGGATATAACGTTACAAGAACTGCTGGCGTTTATAACTTGAGTTTACTGTACGTCTGGGTTTGATGATGTGAATAGTATTTGAGAAAAACGAATGTTCTCAAAATACAGCTAATTGTAACATTTTCTCATCCCCTTTGACTTTCAGGTACGTCACTGAAAACGCCATGTTATGAAAGGTCTTGCCAAAAGGTATCTCTATGGCTTCTCTGAGAAAGTGCCAACCGTAAAGTTACCATGGACAGACGACCACTTACATATCCGACCTGAGCCAAAAATGGCAGAATTGTACAAGTCGTATTTGACACTGTCAGCAGAGCCTGATTCTGTAGGTCTCTTCCGTCAGATGCACTATTTTTGCAGTCTGGGTTATGCTTTAGTGTAACTGGAAACAGTTTGACATGCCAGGAGGGGGCATGACAGAGGTGTAATCACATAAATGCATTCATCTGGGTGGCTTGGCCATAGAGTGTTCGACCTTTGTCCGAAAGGTTGTGGGTATGAATCCAGGTGGGGTACAAATGTGTTCAAACCCTATCCAGTGTCTCATGTTTAAAATCACCTTGTAGTGGACAAAAGAAGTTGAGCCCCAATTGTCATAGGAATAAAAATGATGTGAATATGCACGCAGCCACCAGTACTGTTAACAGTACCGGTGACCTCACAGTACTGGAGACTGCATGTACAGGGAGGCCAATCATATCAGTACATTCATATTCAACATTTATTATTTACATGAACTTATGACGTTTTAATAAGACTGCACAACAAAATAAGAGGACTTTCTCTATAGCAATTGATACATTGAGTCAAAAATTATGATCTACAGAATATTAACACAAGTTTTTTTATGGTTCTGTAACAACTGCACAACAGTAAAACATTAGCATTTAGGGCTTAATGTCTTGTCCAGTCCACCATGAAGGTGATGTCAAAGACGAGGCACCGAATAAAAGCAACTTGATTTACTAAACGCGTGAAATGCGCAAGTGACAGAATGTACATGACATGTAATGTTTTGTGGCCCTAAACTTCCTGTGTGTTCCCATCACCGATGACGGTCCCATTTCAATTTACATAAGTTGTGCCAGGGGCGGGAGCATCCAAGTGTTGGACACTGTTGCGCCATATTACAATGAACACCAATGCTTGATGACTCGGACATCTGCACACACACACAAATTCAATGTGCATTCAACTACAGGAATGATGCAACATTAAAAGAAGAAACAGGAAAGGCAAAGCCCTTATGGCTCACATGTATGCACTAATGTATGACCCAGGCATGGGTATTGTCCTCGGATCCATGGAAAATAATTTCACATTCCTCGGGAGAAAAAAGACAAATCCTCGCAATTTATTTCCGTTGCTGCCATCTATTAGCAAAGCAGACAAGATTTGGGCACGGGAATTGTCCACGGCCCGCACTGGGCATATGTTTGTTTATTCCGCCGGAGCAAGGTGTCGAGCCTACCCCCCCACCCCCCACCCCTCATTTTTTTTTGTTTTTTCGGACCCTGGAAGCAAGGTCTAGCACCATGGAGGCCTTTTGTATCAGGCTCAAGGTCCTGGAACCCCTACTTTCAGCTGATTTTTGCTTGGGCAATTCCCATGCCTGATGACCTTTGTGACAATAAGTTAAGGGTTGGCTTCAGCGCCAGCAAAATCCATGTTTTCTCAAATTTTAAGCATTTATCACACATCTGTCAAACCCCTGTGACCCTTGACCTGTAAGATGAGTCAAATGAAGTAGTATGCGAAGGAAGGTCTTATTATCAGCTACCTTTGTGCCCGAAAAAGTTTGCACAAATATTGATAATAGCTACAATTTTATGCAAAAATTGGCATTTTACACACATTTGCCAACCTCATGTGGCCATTGACCTGTCCGAGGGATCATCAAAATTTATATGCATAGATAGGTCTATCGTTGTACGAAGTTTGCGTTTGAAATGTGAATAGTATTTGAGAAAATAGAAATTTGTCAAAATATTGCTATTTTTCAAATGTTCTCTGATCTTTTGTTACACTTGACCTTTGAGAGATGTCACAAATATTGGTAGGTTTAGAAAAGTCTTTCCATAAAGTATCCGTGGACACAGTTTAAAGACTGGCTTGATCAGTATCCGAGAATATGCCCTGTTAAAGTTTACCATGGACGACATATGACTGACCACTGGCCCAGAACATAGACTCCTCACTTTTGCTGGACAAGTGAGCAAAAAATGACGAAGTCCTTAAGGCTGAAGTGCATTGAATTATGTATAATCTTACCTTTGTGGGCTTGACCAGAAATGACAATGCACATGTTCACGTGTCGTAAAGAAGTAAAAAGCTGGCCTTTGTACATAGGTAACTCACGTTTCACCAAACTTAACACATTTTTTGCACATCTGTCAACGCCTCATGACCCTCATGTTTTACAAGCATCAACCAATCAGACAAGTCAACCAGTTGTAAATAATAATAAGAGGGGCAAAGCCCTTATGGCTCACATGTATCAACACATGCCTGAAAGTTTCTTCTCAAATTATGGCTATTTGTTACCTATTTCCTGAGCTCTTGTTACCCTTGACCATTCCAAGAGGTCATCCAAATTAGTATGCATAGATAGATCTTACCATGAGATATATCTGTAGCAAGTTTTGGTTTAGAGTTGTGAATAGTATTTGAGAAAAAAATATTTAGTAAAAATTAAATATGGTCATTTTGGACCTATTTCTTGAGCTCTTCCGTCTTGTGACCCTTGACGTTCCAAATTAGTGTGTGTATAAAGGTTTTACAATCAGGTATCTTTGTACCCCGTTTATGTTTGAAGCTGTGAATAGTATTTTATAAAAAAATAAATGTCCCAAAATAGCTATTTTTGATATATTTCCTGATCTCCTGTGACCTTGCCCTTTGTGCGAGGTCACTTAACTTGGTATGTTTATAATGGTTTTGCCACAAAGTATCCTTGGGCCACGTTTGAAGACTGTAGCCTGAATAGTCTCCGAGAAAATGCCAACGTTCAAGTTTACCACGGGCGGAAGATGGACCACTGGCCCAGAACATACTCACATTTGCTTCACACGTGCACCAAAAGTATGCATCTTTTGACGCAAACAACAGATCAAAACTCCAGACAAACATACTAACTGCGCTTTTTTTTTGAGGGAAAGACTAAATTGCAATATCACATTTTTTGGGTGACCAGGCTTATTAGCGCCTGAAGATGCATACACTGTGATGAAGCTCTATGCTTGTGCATAGTGCTCGCACAATAGGATTAGTACGGTACGGTTTTTGTTAACGGTTTGTTGCCGAAAGTCCGTGTTGGACTAGACATACGTGAAATCTGTAAGACATGGTTAGCACGTTTTTTTTTTTAGTGAGTTCTGTTTAGTGAGTTCTAGGCGGAAGCTGTGACTGTCAGAGGTCTAGTTTGGTTATTACGGGCTGTCTTGTCGTATGGAACGGTTGTGTTCGAGTTACCTAGCCCGCATTCCAAGACTCTGAAGCCTAGATTTCAGGTATGTTTCTATAAATGTAGTATTGATAGTTGTTTAGTTAAAGACAGTATGCGTGGTAAGATTAATGTGGTTGTATAGTGATGTTTCGGTTTAGTTCAGTTATAGTATGTTTAGAATTCGGTGAAGTAACCGGTGTTTTTGTGTACAAGTTGTTTACCGAGTTAAATGACTAAAGGAATATGAAGTGTGTATGTCTAAACCGCTATGAAGATAGTACGTGGTTGGTTAAGCATAGTCTTTTAGAGTAATGTATAGCAAGAGTGTCAGTTAAGCTATAGTCTGTTTCAAGATAGTGACAGATATGGGGGTGATACGAAAATAGTTTATGAAGCACGTGTGTGTGTGTGTGAATGAACGTGTGAGTTATTTGTATCAGCCAGGTTACGTGACGTTTCTCATTGATCCAATATGTTGTGTGTTTAGCAAGTGTTACGTTGGGACTTTTGTTATCTATTTAGAGTTCTTGTAACAAGAGTGGAAGACAGACGTCGAGTCGCAGGTGGGACTTACGTGAGGTCATCCCTCCAGCTCTTCTAAGAGTGAGTCTGACTGGGAACCAAGACACCCAAGTCCAAGCGAGAACTGAGTGTACCGTACGAGAACGAGGACGTCCGTGCCCAAAGAGACAGGACGGCAATACGCGTACGACGAAGGACTTTCACGCCCAGACGTGAGAAGGACCAACGTAACCAGGCAACAACATCAAGCAGGTTGGAGACATTGAGAGACTAAAACCTAGCCTGGCAAAGATACTGTGATTTGAGTGTGTGATAGAGAGCCTTGTATATATAGTTTGATAGTCTTTAAAGCGTTTCTTTTCTTTTATAGTGTATAAAGGTTACTTTAGAAAGGGAGCCCGTGTGTTGTGTTTTACCGCATGAATGCGCCCGTCTGAGTCAGTGGCGGTGTATGCGTCTGTTGCGTGAGAGTCGGTGCGTACGACTGTGGGCAAGTCTGCGTGCGTTACAGTGGTGACCCTGTTTTAGCGGTAGGTTAAAGTATCTGCGGGCGATAGCGATTTTAGAGTAGGATTTGTTGATATGTGCATGCTGTGTTAGATTCCCCTCTCCGATTCTAGGGGGTAAGATCCGTTATTTCTGTAGTTTTCGGGATCTTACGAGGAGCTAGTTCTTGTTTCTTCCTGTTGTATAGGTAGTGTTCTTTTTCCTTGCTCTTCTTTCTATCGTTCTTAATTTTCGTTCCATCTGGACGTCAAGTAGGTCACTATTTTCTGCGTAGGTAGTTGATATTGTTGTGAGTTTGCATTTTAAGTTTTGCCGTTGATTTGGTTGTGGTTTGTATTTGTACGTTTTCAAGTTTTTTGGGAAGTTGTAAGTATGGAGTCAGACCCGGTAGAGGCTTACATTAAACAGGGGAAAAGGTTAGGACTTAGGGATGAGAAGCTTTTTGATTACGTAGAGAAGTGTAGGGATAGGGAAGATAGAGCGAGAGAAAGAGAAGCTCAGAGAGAAAGGGAAGAAAGAGAAGCCTCAGAGAGAAGAAAGGGAAGCTCAGAGAGAAAGGGAAGAGAGAGAAAGAGTAATTAAGAAAGAGGAACTAGAGGTTCAGAAAGCCTTAAAGGTGAAGGAGTTAGAAGTTCAGAGGGTGAAAGACGAGAAAGAGTTGGAGATGCGTAGACTTAGAGAGGAGAAAGAGTTGGAAATGCAGATACAGAGGGAGGAGAAAGAGCTAGAAATTCAGAGAGAGAGAAGAGAAAGACAGAATACTTACGAAAGAGGAAATGGAGCTAAAGGAGAAAGAATTAGAAGCTCAGAGACAGAGAGAAGAGAAAGAAAGAGTCTTTAAGGAGAAAGAGTTAGAAGCTCAGAGAGAGCGAGATGAGAAAGAAAGGGTCTTTAGGGAGAAAGAGTTAGAAGTACAGAGAGAGAGAAAGAGAAGAGAGAGCATTTCAGAGAGAGAAGGACGAGAGGGAACATGCGTTAAGAGAGAAGGAACTAGAGTATCAGAGAGAAGAAAAGGAGAAAGATAGGGAGGTACAAATGCAGTTAGCTCGGGATGCGGGATCTAGAGCAGATAGTGATTCAGCAGGCCGAGGCATACGCAATTTTCCTAAACTGCCGATGTTTAAAGAGTCCGTGGACTCTATTGACGCTTTTTTGTGTCGTTTTGAGTCTCATGCGCAGGCGTTGAGTTGGCCTTCTGCCAACTGGCCCGTTTTGCTTTCATCTGTGCTTGAGGGACAGGCCTTGAGTCTTTACCATAGTTTGACCGTTTCGGGGACCATAGATTACGAGACTTTGAAGGAGTGTCTCTTGCAGAAGTTCCAGTGTAATGCGGAAGGTTTTAGAGAACGCTTGAGAGCTTGTCGGCCAGAGACAGGGGAATCGTTTATGTCGTTTGGCAAACGATTGTCCCATTTGCTCGTACGTTGGGTCGAACTGTCAAAGATCGACCACACGTACGAAGCATTTTTCGATCTCATGTTGGCTGAACAGTTCTTTGGGAGCGTTTCCAAGGATCTAGCGGTATTCTTGAGAGAGCGTAACCTCAAGACTACGGACGAGTTAGTGCAGCACGCGGAGGCTTTTCGGATGGCGCATCCTACGAAAAACCTCGCGCGTAGGACGGAGACACCGCCAGTTGGGTTGGTCGCTGCTAACACGACTGAGGGTTACCGGGGCATAAATACTTTGCGTGGAGCCCAGCTGGGTAACGGTAGAGGTACTCTGCGTTTTCGACGCGGTGATCGAGGTAACAGCAATGGCGGTAGCGATTCGTACGCACGTGGAGGGACTTCTTTGCGTGGGTATGGTCGTGGTCGGGTTGCGAGTTCGGACACGCAGTGTTTTTCTTGTCGTGGGTACGGGCACTTCAGTCGGAGCTGTCCGTACTACAGTGCAAGCGCGCAGTATACTAGTTATCAGGAGCACGGTCATCTGGCTCATCAAGGTCCTAATAATCCTGGTATGGTGGATGGGGCGGTGCAGCCCACTCACGTAGCCAGTTTTGCGGTCCCAGTCGGGGAGGAACCACAGCTGGGCGCAGTGTGTTCAGATGACGGAGGTGGTTCCCTACCGCTGGTAGAGGGGGTTGTAAACGGATGTCTCGTTTCTGTTCTCCGTGACTCCGGTACAACGACCGCGGGGGTCAGACGTAGCTTAGTTAGAGAAGATCAGTTCATGGGCGAGACGCAGAAAGTAGTTTCGTTTGGAAGAAAGATAGAAGTTTTCCCTTTAGCTAAAATAGAGGTTGACACCGAGTTTTTCACAGGTAGTCTGGTTTCGTGTGTCATCGACGAGCCAGTCATTGATTTAGTCGTAGGTAACATGAAGGGTGTGCAGCCAGTCATCAGTAGAGTCGTGACGGTTAAGCGAGCTCACGTTAATCGCAGTGTAGTCGCATCAGTGGCGACGAGAGCTCAGAGCAAGCGTGCTCGTGGGCAGGGGGAACGTGTTATTTCCGTCCAGAAACAGGGAATCGATCAGCGGGTGTGGCCCAATAGTCGGGTTGGTCTGAGACGGCATACTTCTGATGCGGACAGAAATGCGGCTCAGCACCCAATATTTAGGTAGATCGGAGACTAGGGTCTCGCGATTGTAGGCAAGTCGGAGACTGGGGTCTCGCGATTGTCGGTAGGTCAGAGACGGGGGTCTCGCGAGTGTGTGTGTGGGCAGTCGTTGGATCGATTTCTTTTCTGGAGGTTTAACGCGTTGGTTCTGTTTTTGTGTATGCTGTGCGATCCGAGAGAGGTACGTTGAGGTTTAAGCCAGTTCTATTTTTGCTTTCTAGGTAGTAAAAGTTAGTCCTTTCCTGTTTTCGGATAATATTACGTCGAGTGGTCTTAAAAAGAAACTCGGTCGTTTCTTTTTTTCCCGAGGAAGGGGGAATTGTGATGAAGCTCTATGCTTGTGCATAGTGCTCGCACAATAGGATTAGTACGGTACGGTTTTTGTTAACGGTTTGTTGCCGAAAGTCCGTGTTGGACTAGACGTACGTGAAATCTGTAAGACATGGTTAGCACGGGTTTTTTTTTTGTGAGTTCTGTTTAGTGAGTTCTAGGCGGAAGCTGTGACTGTCAGAGGTCTAGTTTGGTTATTGCGGGCTGTCTTGTCGTATGGAACGGTTGTGTTCGAGTTACCTAGCCCGCATTCCAAGACTCTGAAGCCTAGATTTCAGGTATGTTTCTATAAATGTAGTATTGATAGTTGTTTAGTTAAAGACAGTATGCGTGGTAAGATTAATGTGGTTGTATAGTGATGTTTCGGTTTAGTTCAGTTATAGTAGGTTTAGAATTCGGTGAAGTAACCGGTGTTTTTGTGTACAAGTTGTTTACCGAGTTAGATGACTAAAGGAATATGAAGTGTGTATGTCTAAACCGCTATGAAGATAGTACGTGGTTGGTTAAGCATAGTCTTTTAGAGTAATGTATAGCAAGAGTGTCAGTTAGGCTATAGTCTGTTTCAAGATAGTGACGGATATGGGGGTGATACGAAAATAGTTTATGAAGCAAGTGTGTGTGTGTGAATGAACGTGTGAGTTATTTGTATCAGCCAGGTTACGTGACGTTTCTCATTGATCCAATATGTTGTGTGTTTAGCAAGTGTTACGTTGGGACTTTTGTTATCTATTTAGAGTTCTTGTAACAAGAGTGGAAGACGGACGCCGAGACGTCGAGTCGCAGGTGGGACCTACGTGAGGTCATCCCTCCAGCTCTTCTAAGAGTGAGTCTGACTGGGAACCAAGACACCCAAGTCCAAGCGAGAACTGAGTGTACCGTACGAGAACGAGGACGTCCGTGCCCAAAGAGACAGGACGGCAATACGCGTACGACGAAGGACTTTCACGCCTAGACGTGAGAAGGACCAACGTAACCAGGCAACAACATCAAACAGGTTGGAGACATTGAGAGACTAAAACCTAGCCTGGCAAAGATACTGTGATTTGAGTGTGTGATAGAGAGCCTTGTATATATAGTTTGATAGTCTTTAAAGCGTTTCTTTTCTTTTATAGTGTATAAAGGTTACTTTAGAAAGGGAGCCCGTGTGTTGTGTTTTACCGCATGAATGCGCCCGTCTGAGTCAGTGGCGGTGTATGCGTCTGTTGCGTGAGAGTCTGTGCGTACCTCAGATTTCCAGAAATCGTCTATTAGCATAAGAATGGCAAACCCTGTGACCTTGACCTTTGCAACAGGTCAATAAATAAGCCAGTGTTTAATGTAACAGTAATACAGGATTGGCTGTTGTACCTGTAAATTCTACGTTTTCTTAAAATTTATGCATTTTTCATGCTTTTGTCAACCTCCCATGACCCTTGCATTTTGCAATTAGAGAACTAAATTACTATGCATAGAATTGGCGACCTTTTTGCAAAACTGGGTTGAAAAGCATTACAGAAATTTGATTAAAACTAAAATTATAAAACAAAAGTAATGTTGCAAAGAACACTGCCAATCTCTTGTGAACCAAGACCTTTCTCAGGGGTTGTCCAAATTAACATGCATCCCCGTACATAAGTTGGGATGGAAGGTGTAAACAGTATTTGAGAAAACACTTTTTGGGGGTCAAACAATAACTGTGACACTATTTGCTGATCTCTACCTTTCCAACGGGTCATCAAAATCAGTGTGCAGCGAAAGATGGAATGTTCCACCAATGAAATGTTCACCGTATTTCCATGAAAAAAATTTGACGGGGACAGAAAAATGGTGGAAAGCTGTCCATGACCAGGACGGACACATCCTAAGACAAGAAGGGCAAAACCCTTACGGATGAGGTGTATCAACCGATCCAAACATTTCTGATAAAAAACGTTTCTTGTCGAAATGTGGCTATTTTTTAAAAACTATTTCCTGAGCTCTTGTGACCCTTGACCCCTCCAAGGGGTCATCCAAATTAATATGCATGGATAGGTCTTACCATCAGGTATCTCTGTAGCAAGTTTGGGTTTGGAGTTGTGAATAGTATTTGAGAAAAGAAAAATTGTCCAAGGGATCAACCAAATTAGTGTGCATATACAGGTCTTACAATCCGGTATATTTTGTACCAGGTTTGGGTTTGACGTTGTGAATAGTATGTTAGAAAAAATAATGTTCCAAAATAGCCTCTTTTGGTATATTTCCTGACCTGTGACCTTGACCTTTGTGCGTGGTCACTGAAATTGATATGTTTAGAAATGTCTTGCCACGAAGTACCCTTGGGCCAAGTTTGAAGACTGTAGCTTGAATAGTCTCCGAGAAAATGCCAACGTTCAATTTACCACGGACGACACGTGAGCCCCAAAAAACTTATCCCTGCACCTGTCAAGTCTGTGATGGGCTGTAAAGCGCCTGGGACAGATTTTTTGTTATGCTGTTCATCCTGATATGGGCAGTTATAAATCCTGTTGAAAAGCCTGAATGTCTTACCATCAGGTATCTTTGTACCAATTTGGGGACTCAATGTGCGAATAGTATTTGAGAAAGACACTGTCAAAATATGGCTTCTTTTTTTTTTACCCAGTTCCTGCTCCCCCGTGACCCTGACCTAAAAGACAGGGTACTGAAATTGGAATGTTTAGAAACTATTGCCCAAAAGTATCCTTGTGCTTCGTTAGAAGACTGGCTTGAACAGTTTCATGAGAAAATGTTAGTTTAAGACGATGGACAGACAACCACTGGCCCAAAACATAGACTCACTTGTGCAATCACATGTGAGCCCCCCCCCCCTCTCCCTCCCCCTCCCAATAGGTCTTGTCATCAGCAACTTTTGTGCCAAATTGTATTACTCAGTTTCAAGAAATAAATTTATTGTACCCAGTTAGGCATCTCTTGTACATAACCGCCGACCTCTTGCGGCCTTTGGCCTTTCCAAGCAGTCATCAAATTAATAAGAATAGTAGGTGCTAGTCACTTACCTTGGGGGGAGGGGGGGGGCGGGGGGGGGGGTGTTGGGATCCAACCTTTTGTCTAGGACTTTCATTACAAGACAAGAGTCCTCCGCAACACGAGACTGTCTTCCAGTGGTTGAAAAATCTAACGGAGGGGAGGGGGGGGATAACGCCCCAAAATGGACAAGGACCGTTGGACCCCTACCTCTCTGAATAGGCAGATCTAACCATCAGGTATTTTGGTGTGAGGTTGACAATAGTTTTTCAGAATGTATCTACATACCGCCTTTTGGACAAAGTCGCTGAAACTTCTACATTTTTGTTTACACAGGTCCTGCCACAAAGTACCGGGTGAATTATGCCACAAAGTATTGTTGGGTCAATTATGAAGATTGTGGTTTCGGTAGTCTCGGAATAAATGTCAACATTACAGTTTACCATACAGAAAGTATGTGTGGGGGGGGGGGGGGGGTGTAAGAATTCGCTCACCCCACAAAAGGCCTTCCAGTGTCTACAAAAGGGGGGGAGGGGGGGCGTTTAACACCCCAAAAAGAGCCCTCCTCACACACCCCCATCCGCCCCTGCATAGGAGGGTCTAACAATCAGATATTTTGGATGTGAGGTTGACAATGTTTGTCACAATGTATCAAAATAAAGCCTTTTGAGAAATTCGCTGAAACTGGTACATGTTTATTTACACCGTCTGACCCCCACCTCCTCGGATAGGCAGAACTAACCATCGGGTCTTTTGGTGTGAGGTTGACAATAGTTTTTCAGAATGTATCTACATAGCGCCTTTTGGACAAAGTCGCTGAAACTTGTACATTTTTGTTTACAAAGGTGCTGCCACAAAGTATCGTTGGGTGAATTATGCCAAAAAGTATTGATGGGTCAATTATACAGATTGTGGCTTTAGTAGTGTCTGAACAAAATTTCAACATTACAGTTACAATAGACAAGGACAGCCACTGGCCCAGCAAATAGACTCCCTTTTGCTATCACATGAGTCAACAACATTGGCCATCTGCATGTTTATAATATAACCTGACACAGTTAACTAATATAAACGCACAGTTTAAAATAGTAGTAAAATACCATGGCTCCACACTGATTTTAGGCTGAGCATGATGCCCCCTAGTCACAGGTGACAGCAGCTCCAGGTATCTGGCTATAATTATAATCAAAAACATCACCAATGCTCCGAAAGCAAACATACGCTGCTATGTATTGTTTTATAACTGATAATAATAATCCTATAATGAAACATTCGCACACAATAAAATGTGACACAGGCCTCTAATGTTTGGTTTCAACAGTGGATCAAACGATGCTTGCAACTGTGGTTCCCCTCTCTATTGCACTTTGCATCTATTGTTTACAGGGCTCTGTAAAAACAATAATGACAGATCTACCCTCTCTCATCTATTCATCACCCACCATCACCACCCTCCTCCCTCTTGCCAGACTGTGTGTAAGCAGGAAAAAATTTAAATGCCATACCGAAATCCCTTTTGGGGGAGTTTTGGACCCCCCCCCCCCCCCCCCCCCACCTATAGAAAAAATATTTGCACTACTATAAGAAATTGCCCTTTGGGGGAATTTAGACCACCCCCTCCCCCCATGTTTGATAATTTGGTAAGTGGTGAGAGTCTTGACACACACACACACACACATGCCTACACCCCCCAACCACTCCCACCCCAAGTTGTTTTATTTTTTTGGTCAATGGACGCAAGGTCTACCATGGATGAGGTCTTTTGTGTCAGGTTGAAGGTCCCAAACAAAAAGTTCCTCCATCCCCCCCCCCCCACCCCCCCCCCCCCCCCTTTCCAAAGACAAATGTCCAACAGCACATCAATACTGATGGGAGACTATTTACACTAATTACAGGCTCACTGTTTTTATTATTGTAGTGTTAGCAAACCCACAGACACTAGCTGCATACAAATACACCAACATGTATCGCGCACAATCACTGGCCGCATTAAAATATATACCAAAGTTACGAACCGACTGCATTGTGGTGAGAGGAGTATGCACCAGCTCTGGTTTGTGGACTTGTGACTGCACATCTTTCAATGGATTGTTTCACCAATTTGCTGCACCTGTGATCTCAATCCACTGCAGTGAACAAGGTTCTGAAATGAAACGAATAGGAGAATATATCCGAGATAGCTTAACTGGTATCTATGCTGTGAAAACAATGTCAGATGCTGTATTGCTGATACTTTTATGACTGAAAATGAAATGAAAATTTCAACCCATCAGACCCTGGCAGAAATGTTCTTTTTAAAAAGGTTAGTTATTGGGGTTTAACACCGAGCAGGCGACTAAGGCCATCTCACGGCGGTTGTTAAAAAGGGTGGGCTGGGTAGGGGGGATAGAACCCCTAGGACCAACCCCACCCTGGATGCACCTCCGCATTGATGATTAAAATGCAATGTGTTGCTGGCATTTGGATCAATAACTATTGGCTAAATCAGTAAATGTAGCTCCATCTATCCAGTTAAAAAATGCAATGCAGTATGTGACCTCTGCATTATCACCAGTTGCACTGTCAGTCCTGAGTTTTAGTACAATATGTAGTAACATTGTCACACCTGTAGTTGTACTAAAACATACTGTAGTGCTCCACATCCTGCATAATATTAATAACCACAGGCACGCCCTCTACGCATGCTATAACACTTAAAGTACATTGAAAATTACATTTTATATTTTAACTGAATGACCATGCATTGTTAAACACATTTGCAATATAAGCGTGTATTAAAATACAAAACATACCCAACAGTAGCAAACATAAGACATGATGGGAAACTATTAGTAGTGTCAGATTTGTTAAACTTTAACACTAACCGAGTGCATTGTGGTCTGGTAGGATATCCAATGGATACTGCATGTTCATGATGATGACCTCACCTGCAATTCAGTCAGTTTCAAATTATTATTCAGAGGAATGAATCTGGTAGCTGGCAAAGAATATGCTGTACTCCACTTACTTTTATCACTACAATGAAATTGACTATTTTTGTAAACTACAACTATGAAACCTACCAAACTGGTTATAACTAGAAAATGTATTTAGAATAAGTATACAACAAAGGACATAACATACACTACAAAATAACCCCAAAATAACAAATAACGAAGAGGATGAGCAACTGTCTGTAGGTTCAACATTGTTATTTATAACAGAGTAACTAATTAAAACACTGACTGCACGCATACCCTAAAAGATTGTTTAAGAACAAACCAATAGAGCGCGTTGTGTAGGTATCCACATGGATTTGCAATACAATTATAGCATGGGGATATATGCATCGTGTTGATCTGACAAGCAGTGCAGTCATATTATCACAGGAAAACACATATGGTGTAGATGGCATAGAAAACTGGAATGCTGCATTGCTCATACAAGTTTCCACTGAAATGCAAATTGCATCCTTCCTGAAACTAATACTAACAAACCTTACCATATCAGTTGTTATCTACATGCAGTTGCATTATGTGATTGTTTTGTTTTGACACTAAACTATCACAACTTACAACATTAATGTACCATGATCATGTATTTAGATCAGATTTTCATCAAGCATATCACATGAACAACATAATACCCAAGAACATCAAACACAAATACAAAAAGGGGTGGGTGGGTTGGGGTAGTTAAAAGCAGTGACAGATAGGCTAGTTTTGATACTCGATATGATTCGTGATGCAATCGGTATACGTGCTAAAATTATTATCATACGGACTGAGGATACATTTCAGATACTTGGCAAACACACATTTGCTGTGGTGAATGCACTACATCAATCTGAAGCGTGCTTATCGTGAGAAATGTATACACAATGACATAAACGGAGTACATACTGAACACATTCTTCGATATTGTTTTGTCTATCGTCCTCCGATTTGAAGTATCAAACGAACTAAGCGATTCAACCGTGCTCCTGACCAGTTCCGGATGTTTACGTACGAAAACGGCGGGCTTTTCTAGTCATGCGCAGAAATCTCTAACCGTCAAAATCGTCTGCTACTGTTTCCAATGTAAACATTCAATTTTCCTCAGTTACTTTCAACTGTTTAGCGAAATTACAAAACATGTATCACATACCTTCACCGACTCGATGTTGTCTGTCTGTGCGGCGGTTCATTTTTCAGTCGAATACTTCTTGTTGTTCCCGTCGAGTAACACCACCAGGCGGCAACGAACAACTGAGAAGCACGTTTACAACACAATTCATTCTAAAGCAGTCCAGCAAACACGTGCTATACAATTTGCAACTTATCTTGTCAGTGTAGACTAGGACGGATTCCGGTTTATATGCTGTAGAACTAATGATAACCGCAATGGCGTATGGTGAGTGCCGCACCAAAATATACAGAAAAAAAAAATGTTTAGAAATATTTACATCGTTAGCAAGCCGCTTGCGGACTGAGATAGTTGCTGCTGACTGAATTGTATGGCCTCGTGAATAACAGCGCGAACAGGCAAACATCGGTCAGCCATCTTTGAGGCCAATCACTTTGAAATTACCCGCTGAAGCATCGGGGGTCCCGTTCCAAAATGGCAGCGCCCAGTGATCAAGGGCATTAAGCGATGTACCGTTTTGCAGGATGTTATCGAAAGTTACGTCCCATTGCAAGTTTACACGCATGTAAACGGGTTTTTCTCCGCTTACAGGCCCCGCATCGTAATTTCGGCTTCACCAAAAAGACTTTTCAAGACATAACGGAAACAAAATTTTAATAATATTGGGCATAAAAATTTGACGTTAGTCACACTTTAAGTAGGTCAATGTTGAAGTCGCCCAGAAGAACAATGTTATCTTTACTTTGATTAACATTATCCTTCATTTCTACGAAGTCATCATACCAGTCCCAGCTGGCTGCTGGATTTCTCTAAATAAAGCCAATCAGGACTGGGGGAGATTTAGATGTTTTCACCTCGACCCATAAACTTTCAACTTCGGCTGACTCTAGGCCCCGTCGTTGTTTAACGTTACTAATTATCGAATCATGTATATATACTGCTAGGCCAGTGTGCTGGGGACTTTAGGCATCTCTGCGGAGTACTGAGAAGTTTGGGACTGAGATGGAGTTAGCCCTGATAGTGCTTTTGAGCCTCGACTCGGATACACCAAAAACATGAAAATGTGTGGGCGTGTTCAAAAACACAGACAAATCTGGCACCTTATTAACTAAATGGTAAATGTTCAGGTGGCCAATTCTCAACTCATCAGGTCGTGGTGGGGCAGTTTTTACATTATATTTTGGCATGTCGGTAACAGAACAAACGTAGCAATAATATTCCAGAAAATAAATAAAAATAATGTCAATGTGTATAAATGAATTAAAAAAAACGTCAAGAAAACATAGGAAAAACAAAAGAAACAACAATAAAGCAAAAACCCGACTCGAAGATTAATGTCACAAAAAATCCACGAAACACGCACTTTGGAACTTTGGAAAGGCTGCGAGAAAACTACTAAAGATAATTAAAAAAAAAAACTGTCTGAAATAGATGCTGTCAAATAAGAAGGGTGTGTCCTATGACTGTTTAACACAAGCTGTCAATCTAAGTACGCGTGTCCTAATGTCCGGCGCGTGGCCTGAATTTCTGCAGCAGAGAAAACAAGGCTGCGCAGTCACTTTCACTAAGCTGGGGCACTCCTGGGGGCGGGGGTAGTGGGGGATAGGAAAATACGGAGGGATTAGAGTACGGGTACACCGGTCGGCCGTCTGATACGAAGAAGTAGGGGGGGGGGGGGGGGGGGGGGGGGCACGGGAGGTGTGGTGTAGCCGTAGGGGGCCGCTGTGACTTCTGTTCCGGAGCAGATCCGGCCGTTGGTCCACCGCTATGTTGAGTGACTAGCGGTGTGCAGTTGGCTTGACTGCAGTCTTTTTCTACAGCATGCTCCTGTCGGCCACGGAACACAGTGGCGTTTCCGTACTGTCCAGTCTCTTAGCCATAGTCAGTCTCAGGCACCCCCAGGCATGCTACTTCCACCTCCGCCGCATCAGTCAGATCAGAAAATACCTCACTACCGAAGCTGCAACCAAACTTGCTGTCTCTCTCATCCTATCTCGCATCGACTACTGCAACTCTCTCCTTTCCAGCCTCCCTCACTCCACCACTTTCACTCTCCAGCGCGTCCAAAACAATGCTGCCCGCCTCGTCCTCAGAAAGAAAAAATCCGACCACATCACTCCCCTGCTCAAACTCCTTCACTGGCTTCCCATCCCCCGACGCATTCAATACAAGATTCTGTCTCTCTGCTACAAATCCCTGAACAACTGCGCTCCTGCCTATATCTCAAACTTACTTCACCCCTACACTCCTCCCCGCTCCTTCCGCTCCGCCTCCGACCCTCTCCGCCACCACATCCCCCGCACCAAACTCAGCACTATCGGCCCCCGCTCCTTCTCAGTATACGGTCCATCCACCTGGAACACTCTCACACTCTCTCTCCGTCAGAAACACTCTCTCTCTCCTCCTTCCAGTCCGCCCTCAAAACTCACCTCTTTCAACAGTTCTAGCACTATACCACCACACTCCCCACCCCAAGCTGACTGTCGTAATGTATTTCACTATTTGTGGTACGTGAGTCGTTGTCTAAAGCGTGAGCATACGTGCGCGAGTTGTGAGTGCGCGCTTAGAGTTATAATTATTATAAGATAAGCGCCTTATAAATACCGTAATTATTACTATTTTAATATTTCAATCCCCTAAAGACACTACCGCCCACCAGCTGCACATTTGTCATGCACAAAATAGCAACAACAAAAAAAAAAAAAAGAAAAAAAAGAAAAAAAAAAAGAAAGAAACCAACCCAGCACATTGACAGTCTCATTTCTTGGCTACGAACCTGATTCCTTACCAGCCCCACACCCAAGCACAGCTGAAATCAGCGTGCCCCTCAAATCACTATGTCAACGTCAACTCAACATAGGCCCACAATTGTCCACTGGATAATCTCATGAATCAAAGCACCAAACATGTCTCCTCTCAGCTAACCAGAAATTTCCAGCAAATTCCAACTTTCAGTCCTACTACAAATTTTCAAACAAGGCAAACATTATTTTTAAAAACACAGGTCCTCTTACTGCCTGAACTGCCCAAATTTAAATATATAACGTGACCTGTAAAAGAAACTGTCCCACCTGAACACCATTCAATCTGCCATCAGTTCAACCCTTAGACACTAGCTAAGTCAAACCCAAAATGACACCATTGAATGTTGCTGCATCTTTATGTTATGGCCCATTATGTGAAGCGCGTTGTTGTGGCGTTCAATGTGCTGTTGATGTGTTGGATCATGCATATCTGATGCCATGAAAAACAGACTAGATATGGTCGGAATGCCTCCAAAATTGGCATGTACATCAGGCAATATATCTGATCTTCAGAAATGTTGCATTTGTTCCACAGGCACATGAAAGTTCTTTTTTCCATATTTTTCCACTACCCACCACCCTACTCTTTCTGTTTTCCAAGTTTACACACACATACAGCAGTCAAACTGACTTCTGTTGGGCTGGACAACTGAAAAAGGTTACCATGACACTGACATTGATGAAAAATGAGCTTTTAGACCCAAGGCCACTTCCTTGTGTAGCTCAGGGCAATGCCCAGGCATCCTCATTGACCCTGTTGTCAGCTGCCATACCCTATATGCTGCTTGCAATCTTTTCCACAGTCAAAAGGGATCATAAAACAGCTGTGCAATTTAAACATTAAGTCTACTGAACTAACCCACAGACAAAAGACTACACAAAACAGCCAAAACTATTCTACGCTTGACACACAGCATACCCAAACAAGTGTCTGGGGTGCTTATTGTTACGTGGTGGAGTTGTAGTCGTAGTATGATAAACACACCAGACGCACGCACGTAAGGTTCTTTTTAAATAAACCTCATACAGCTGCAACTCGTCACACGTGGCTTAAGGATGTAGACAATACTGGAGTAACAGTTCCAACAATATTTTAATTCAGCGATGCGACGATATCCACACAGTGCAATTCCAAATGCACAAATACTGATACAAAGTCTCTTCTGCAATGTCCACACTGGCAATACAAAGCTTTTCATATGCAGCGTCTCACATAATATACACCCAATTCGGGCAACGTACCAACGATAAACTGCGTGCTCTACCACTGACAAATGCAAGACAATGTACGAACGGGCTTTCCCAGCGCCCTCCTTATATACACAACCACTTTCCAGAATCATATACAAAAATCATACAACACAACCAATCAGAACGAAACACGCAACCGAAACTCATAAATATTGACAAAGGAAGAATTCTCTAGAAACACTACAACAGGCTACAAAAATTCGGCTGCTAACTTCAGCTCTAAATTCTAGCGTATAATTAAGTCACATAAAAGTATGGTAACCCCTAACACGACCTTGCATGATCGCTCTGGAAGATTCATAATTCTTCACAAAACAAAAGAAAGGCTGCTCAATTCACGCGCACAGAAAAACAAAATGTTGCGAAATGTTACGAACTGTCGCCAACTACCCGACGTCACACATACGAGGTCACTAGACAGTGCGACCCTTCTAGAACGTTCTGGACTAAACTTAACAAAACGAAATCCGCTCTACGCACGAACAAAAGAAAATCTCACCAAAAAGGCACGTGAATTGTAACCATGATAGCTCAAATAAATATCAGATCGTTTCCTACGATTAACACATGCACGCTCTCACAGGATAACACAACCACAATCGTAACATTACCCCCCTCTTTAGAATGAAATTTCACCAAAATGTCTTTTCAAATCTAAAAAAACAATCGGTTGTAGCTGTGTTAATCTACACAGAACCATAAACAAATACAATTTCACATCAAAATCAAATCAAAATAATCATCTCACAGTTCCCGTAAACTGTCCTGAGCATCGAAATGTTTCTTCAAATTATTCTGGTCACAGAAATGTTCATCTAAACTGCTCTGCTCAGGTAATCCGCCCCAAAGTTCTGCGAACCCTTGATAGATTGTAGTTTAATGTCAAAATTCTACAAGAACATCGCCCATCTCATAATACGAGAATTCGTAAACTTTGCAGAGTTTAGATAGTTCAAGGGCTGATGGTCCGTTTGGAGAACAAATGGCACACCCAGAAGGTACAGTTCGAATCGCCTTACTCCCCAGATAATGGCTAGGCGCTCCTTCTCGATGGTCGAGTAGTTTTTCTTAGCTCTGGTCAACTTTTTGTTGGCGTAGCTCACTGGGTGGAGTTTTCCATTATCTTCTTGCATCAAGACTGCACCTACTCCTTCGTTTGGAGGCGTCTGTTCTCAGGAAGAACGTTTCAACGGGTCAGGGAGGTGTAGAACAGGCTTCTCAGTTAGGATGCCTCGAACTGCCTGGAATGCTCGCTCTTGGGCCTCTTCCCACTTCACGACGTTAGGTTGTCCTTTCATCAGCAAATCAGTCAGAGGACCTGTAACTGCCGTAAAGTTTGGTATGAACTCCCGGTAGTAGTTCGCTAAGCCCATAAATGAGCGAACTTGCGTCTTGGTCGTAGGTCGCGGGGCATCCCTGATCTTCTGCACGTTGTCGTCGTGTAGCCCCTTTAATCCTTCGCTCAATTTGTGTCCGATGAAGTCTATATTGTCAGCCCCAAGAATACACTTGCTTGGACGGATGGTGAAATTTGCATCTGACAATCTTTGGAACAGTTCTCGGAGGGTTTTGAGGTGATCCCTCCAAGTTTTGGTATGGATCAAAATGTCATCCCAGTAAAAGACCACATTCTGCATGTCTTCTAGGATCTTTTTTCAGTCCTCTCTTCAATGTGGCACCACTATTCACCATACCAAAAGGCATCTTGAGGAACTCCCAATGACCGTCGGGTGTGACGAACGCTGTCTTGGGGATATCTTTTTCTACAACCTTGATTTGCCAATACCCTTTGCTTAGGTCAATTTTAGAGAAAGATCGGTCCCCACTGACCTTCTGGAACAGCTCTTCCGCTGTGGGCATAGGCTCTGGATCAAAGATTGTTAGTTTATTGAGTCTACGGTAGTCCACACACACTCGGTTGGATCCATCTGGTTTCTTCACGATAATAACAGGGGACGCATATGGTGACTTGGACTCCCTGATGACTCCCAGACTCAGCATTTCCTTGATATCCTTTTTCAACTCTTCCCTCGTGTTATAAGGAAGACGATAAGGTTTGCTGCGAACTGGCTCGTTTGACATCAGATTAACCTCGTGCTGGATGGTGTCTGTTGTCCCTGGGTCAGGTGTAAACCGATGCTTGAACTCTTGAGTCAGGATGCACAGTTCTTCTCGTTGTGTCGGGGTCAGATTCTGACCGAACTGAATGTCTTCTACATCTTCCTAATGTCGGAGTTCATTAAGGTCAAACAGGTTCTCGTCGTCTAATCTTTCATCAGGAGCAAAACGCACCGATGCTGCCAGTTGTGTTTGTCTTGACGACCTCTCTCAATATTCTTCTTCAGCAGATTAGCATGGTAAATCTTCACCTTGTTGTTGACCTTGACTCTGTAGTCGTTGAGTTCAACTACCGTGTCGACAACGTAGGGTCCCTTCCACTGCATCAGGAGTTTGTTGTTGTCAGTAGGAAGAAGAACCAACACCTGGTCACCTGGCTGGAATCGTCGAGGTTTTGCCTTACGATCATAGTAATGCTTTCCTTTGTTCTGCGACTTCTCCAGTGCTTCTCGGGCCATCCTGAGGGTATCTTCCAGCTTCTCTCTCAGGTCGAATACGTACTGGTAACTGATCTTCACCTCAGGTGCGTCGATATCCTTGGTCCACAGTTCTTTCAGGATGTGCATGGGTCCCCTCACAGTCCTACCGTACAGTCATTGAAAAGGGGAAAACCCTGTCGAATCCTGGGGAACTTCACGGTATGCGAAGAGCAAGGCATTGATATATCTATGCCACAATCTTGGCTGTTCAGCACACATTTTCTTCAGCATAGCCTTCAATGTTCTATTAAACTTCTCAACCAGCCCATTACACATGGGGTGATAAGGGGTGGTAGTAAGGTGTCGGATGCTCAATAGCCGGTTGACTTCCTCCATGCAGTCGGAGACGAACTGAGTTCCTAGGTTACTCAGGATCTCTTCAGGAATCCCCAAACGGTTGAACATGTCGACGAGCGCCTCTGCCACTGTTTGGAGTGTCGATCTTCTTTAATGGTATGGCCTCAGGATAACCAGGGCCAAAATATAGCGATGACCATCTTCACTTGGAGGAGATATTGGCCCCACCAGGTCCACAGCTACGCGCTTGAAAGGCATGTCGATCAGTGGCATTTTCTCTATAGGAACCTTGGGCACCTTTCCCTTGGAGATTGTCTTCTGGCATATGTCGCATGACCTGCAGAATCGGGTGACGTCACCTCCCATATCAGGCCAGTAAAAGACGGCTCGGATCCTGTCAAGCGTCTTGTTGATTCCCAAATGTCCTCCCAATATGGAATCATGGGCCAATTTCATCACCTGCATTCTCAATGGTTCAGGAACTACTACTTGACGCACAGGTTTGTCTCCAGTGCTGTCGAATATACGGTACAAGATATCTTTCCTGGTCTCGAAGGTTATCTCTTTTCCTTTCCGCGTTACGGGGTCGGTCTGACCTCGGAACTTGTCAAGCGTGGGGTCGATTCTCTTTAGCTCCACCAGCCTGTCCTTAATCACCACCGCTGCTTCCGTGTTGTCTGCCACTTTTAGAGGGATAGTCTGGTGACTTTTCTTTGCTTGACTTCTCGTGGTAACAGCACATGTTTCCGGTCTCCACTCTGGATCGGGATCGTCTGCGTTTCTGGCACCATCAATGTTCCCAATGGTAAGATCATAGACAGGGGTCTTCACGCACAACGCTTTCACCTCTCCTGTCAAGTATGGGGTGTCGACACTGACATTTGCAAGCGGGATAATCCTCACAGTTCCGTCAGCCAAAATGAGGGTGGTCCACTCCTGTAGCTTCTGGTCTTCAGTTACTAGGTCTTCTCTCACGATGATGCAACTGCAACCAGTGTCTCTCAACACCCTCACTGATGCTTTGCCGACGAATCCTGACACCACCGGCATATTCGGCACTTCATTCTCAGGAAGCGCGATGTTTGAGACTGGTAAAAATGTAGCCCCATCTCCTACTGGGATGCGTCTATTCTTTCTGAAAGATTCAATCAGCTCCAGTGTCACTCGCGTTTCTCTAGACTCAAAGTCACTGGATGACGTCACATCAATTGCTAATACAGCGGCGGCTCTGTGTTGAGACGAGGTACTGCTTCTGCCTGCTATCCCGCGATCTTGGTTGGATCTTCTGATGTTGTCGCCTCGGGGAACATCTTTAGAAGGACACCGTATCGCCTTTCTTTCCACAGAGAAAACATGTCAGGTTCTCCACTGGCTTGTATTTTGGGGTGTCTCTGACATTGTGGATGTCCTCTGCTGGCGCAGACACACGCTGCGGCTTACTGGACACAAACTTCATGTCAAGGTATCTTTGAGCGAAGTCGGCCAGGGCCTTCAGGGACTGGTCCTTTTGTTCCCTGAGATGGGCGGCCAGGTCCTTAGAACATGCGTTGAGGACTTGCTCTTTGATAATGAGGTCACACAAGTCCTGGTACTCTCTGTTTAAACCAGCCAGCTCTATCCATTTCTCCAGGTAGCTTCTGATTCTCTCAATGAATCGGCCGGGTGTTTCTCCTTCTTCAGGCTTGCAGTTCCGAAATCGTCGCCTGTAACCCTCTTCAGTGAAGTCGTACTGTCTCAGCAGGGCGGCTTTCAACTGCGTATAATCTTTGGCTTCTTCTCTTGGCAAGCGTGTGTAAAATTCAAGTGCTTTGCCAGTTAGAAGTGCATTCAGCCTGATAGCCCAAGTTTCTTGTTTCCAATTGTTGCTACTTGTGAAGCGCTCGAATCGCTCTAGATAAGCGTCCATCTTATCTGAATTTTCAAGGAAAGGTGGAAGTTTTGGCGCACGTGCTGTTTGCTCTCTGCTGGCTAATACTGTTGCTTCTGTAGCTCTCTGGCTCCGTGGCTCAATCTCCATCTGTTTTAAATGAATTTCATGTTGTCGCTGCCTCTCTGCCTCTTCTCGTTCCTCTTCTCGTTGTTTCTCTGCCTCTCTTTGCTGTTTCTCTGCTTCTTCTGCTTGAATTTAGAGCATCTTGATTTCACGTTCTTTCGCTCTTTC
Source organism: Semisulcospira habei (assembly GCA_036245525.1). Lineage (NCBI taxonomy): Eukaryota > Metazoa > Mollusca > Gastropoda > Semisulcospiridae > Semisulcospira > Semisulcospira habei. The sequence goes on from BTPG01000005.1 coordinate 53,430,784, forward strand.
TTCTCTCTCCAATCTCTCTTTTTCTTCTCTCTCTCGTTTCTTTTCTTCTTTCTCTTCTCTCTCCAGTCTCTCCTTTCTTCTCTCTCTCGTCTCTTTTCTTCTTTCTCCTCTCTCTCCTTTACGAACTCGAGGAGTTGAGCTCCTTCGAGTCCACATTCATTTCCAATTTTCAGGAATGTCTCCATTTCCGATGTCACCATCTCTGCGTTTGACTGCTGGCTGTTTTCTCCTGCAGAGAGAAGGAATAGGAAAATACAAAGAATCAAATTTCAATAAGGCCACACCCATCATTAAATCTCACCTTTATTGATAATAAAATCTATGGCATCTTATTACATCCCTATTATTACATAATCACCCTGTTGTTTTTTTAAAAAGTGGCGACCATGATCGGTGCGACTTTATTGAAATTTGATACATTTGTATTCTTCTATTCCTTCTCTCTATATTGTCTTTGTGAACACCTAATCACACACTAATCTAACACTTTTTGCGATCATGACTTGACAGCACTGTTACCCCTAATGTGTTTACACTGAACGAACACTGAACCAGGAAGTTTAATTCAACTGTAGAGTAAAACCTCCAGTATCTGGCTGCCTTGTACCGAGTATATGAGGTTTTACAGAGACTATGATTCTCACGAGCCTAGATTTTTATAAGTGGACACAGGTCAGATCCTCAAGAGTCTCGGACCCCAGGCTTAACCCCCGTTTACAAGAATTAGTCAACTTTTTTGTTAGCTCTCTTGTAGCGAGTAGGCTGACGGGTCCTGTTTATTATTATTTTACTGCAAATACAATTTCTGAAAAGGTGACTGCCATCTTATGTATACCCGGAATGTGTTTGTACAACACAGTCAGTGCAAGGTCGACACTCCACCGTTCTATTATAAGCAGCACTGACACACACACGCACACGCATACACACACACACGCACATGCATACACACACATACACATGCATACACACACACATACACACACATACACACACACATACACAGGCCTACACACACACACACACACACACACGCACTGACACACACACACACGCATGAATACATACATAAATATACACACTTATAAAGCCAACAGCTAACCCGTATGACAGAGCTGACGTCATAACTGTTCAACCGGATAAAATTGAAGTTTTATGAATACATTAGAGCACTATATATAGATTATATTAAGATCTCATCCGGTTTTGTCTGAGCTTGAAAAAGTTTTCTGACTTTTCAAAACTTTATGCATATCTTAATGAGAGAAAAAACCTGTCGAGTCTATTTTATTTTAGCTCTTACTCAAGTTTGGTCGAAAAGGATATATTGTGTGGGGGTTTGTCTGCATCTTTTTTGCTCTATGGCATATGGCATTGCCGCGTATGGCCTAGCCTCACACGCCGCACCTGCCACGTATGGTGCGGCACCTGCCGCTTATGGTGCGGCACCTGCCGCTTATGGTGCGGCACCTGCCGCGTATGGTGCGGCACCTGCCGCGTATGTTGCGGCACCTGCCGCGTATGTTGCGGCACCTGCCGTGTGTGGTGCGGCACCTGCTGCGTTTGGTGCAGCACATGCCGCGTATGGCATTGTAGCCTATATGTTCCACTTGGCTCTCACTTGGCCAGGGTGCTGATTTACAATTTACTGCAAAGTCAATAAATGACAGTACTGTGTCAGGTATGTTCGCTTTAAGGGAGAGTGTCATGTACATCACACTGTATTGAAATCTGTGAAGCATGCCAATGATAAACCCACCCAAATCATTTAATAGCCCAGCATGAATACAGCTTGAATACAGCAGGAAGGCAGCAGGAAGGCAGCAGGAAAAAGCTTGATTTTAGTGTATGCTGTTTTCCTGCTGATCACCATGCTCCATGCCTACTGGGACAGACAAGTCTTGTCTGGGGTAAACGTAAAACTTTACTGACTATATGGCTGAGTGGTGTAAATGTATAAAGTTACTGTTGTGCTACTTTCTAGAAAAACATGATTTTGCTTGATAACAAATTTCAATATTACTTATAATTTTGTTTTCTGTTTTAAATTTTTTAATTACATTATAAATGAATCCAGATGAATTATTTCTTCTAAATGATATCAATGCTGTAGAGAATAAAGACTTAGACTCTAAAAAACAGCGTCTTTTGTCTGTAATTGTTTCAGGCAAATCAAATCCTTATCTAGGAAAACAATACATGACAGAAGATATAGAATCTCTCACCACTGACGAGCTAATCAAACTTCATTTTAAATATGAAAATCACATCGCTTCACTAATGACTCGTGATTTGAGTCGATCACTTGTATGTCTATACACAAAAGCAGTGAGTCACGTTTTACCTGTAGACACTGACAGTCTATCACATGACCTTGAAAGCAACCCCATTGTTTCAAGTTCAATTGGTAAATTAGCATGCATCATGTTTTACAAGTTTGACAATTACCTTGCACCTGTGGTATCTTTGCTTGTTACTGGGAGCCATATTGATTTTTCAAAATTAAATTTTACTGCAGAAGAAAATGGACGAAACCCAGACAACTCCACAATCGAACCCTGTCTTGACACAGGTTCAAACGATGACTAAGACTAAAAGTCCAGGAAGGGTAGAGGCTGAAAAAAAGATTAGCCGAATATAACAGACAAAAAAATTACAGCTTCAAGCGCAAACAGAAAAGGTTAATGTAACTGACTTGATGTCAGCACCGCCAGGACCACTAGGACCATCAGGACCAGTGACAACACCGTCAGGACCATCACACCATCATCAAAGTGAGAGACAAACAACTCAGTCTAACCCTGACCCCGAACCTCAAACAACAAAATATATAGTTGCTGGATTTGTTGTCGGATTTGGTTATGTAGGTTATTAATTATACAAAAAAATACAAACCACAGACTCGTACAGTGTCAAAAAAAATCAGACACTCCAAAAACAAAACCAGAAGTCGCCACATTACCAGTAACATCCAAAGCTATTGACCCATTTTATATGCAGTAATAAATTTATTATTTTAATTTTTATTGTATTAGAAAATGAGCGACACAAAGAACTTAATGAACCTTGTCTATCACTCTGCCGTAAAAAGCGGACTAGCAGTAGCTTACTCTATGCTGGGAAAAAGTCTACTCAAAATGAAATCAGCAGACCTGAGTAGTTTGGATTTCGAAGACAGTGCTAAATTAATTGCTGTTGTAACAGCGTCAATTGCTACGAAAGACTTTCTCGTCAAGCAAGGAATTATTCCAGAAAATGTTTCTATGTAAATAAAATAAGTATGGCGACTCTAGCAGTAATAATTGGAGGTGCGATAGTTAACGCCCTGCCATTCAGTGGCTCAAATTATCTCTTTTCAAAAGTGGGTAGAGAGGAATCTGCAGAAGAAATGAAACGTCTCAATGAAGCATCTGAAAAACTTGCACAAGCACAACAAGATTATGAGAAGCAATGAATAGAAAAACTTGATTTTATCAATGAAAAGCTGAGGCTTGAAGGCCACACACAGCATACGTTTTCAAATACAGACGACGCAATTCGTGAGTATTTTTTAGTCACGGGTAATGACATGTATATCCCAAAACCGAAACTAAGGGACTATTACAAACCGAGTACAGAACAAAGAAACGGGGAGATAATCTTTGTTCTAGTGGAATGACATTTGTATTTTTTACTAGTCTTTATATTGCTAGAAAAAATGAACGTCGAAAATAAACTATCGAAAATATATTACTCTCCATCAGGGTATTTGAAAGGTCATACAGCTATTCAGAAATTACATGTGGCCATGGGCGGAGATGTATCACTCAATCAAATAAAACAATGGTTACAGAGACAGGCAATTTGGCAGATATACCTCCCTGCTCCAAGAAAAATATCAAGGCCTCATTTTGAAAACACTATCCCAAATGACACCCATCAAATGGATCTTCTGTTTCTGCCCCATGATACAATAAAAAAAAAGCATTTCAAGTACACACTGACTGTTGTCAAAATAGCTTCAAGGTATAAGGACGCTGAACCCATATCTGACAAAACTGCTACCACAGTTGCGACTGCATTAACAAAAATATATAGTCGAGGTCCTTTAAAATACCCCAGACTTGTACAAGTTGATGACGGATCTGAATTGAAGGGTGCAGTTAATCAGTTAATTTGTGAAGCACTGCGTATTTGTTAGACGCGGCATTCCAGGTGTACACAGATCACAAGCAATTGTTGAGAATTTCAACAAACAGTTATCAGAAAGACTTTTCAGTTACCAGTATTCAAAGGAATTCATGCATGACACCCGTAACACTGAGTGGGTTAAACGATTACCAGCTGTGATAAAAGCAATGAATAACGAAGGTCATGTAAAACCTGCTGACGCTATTAAATTGAAAACAATTACAGAGCCATAAACAACCCAGGCCCTGCAACCGCTGGCGCCAGACACAAGTTTATTTTTAAAACAGGTGAGATATTTATATCACCCAGGTGAGGCCGAGAATGACGTCAGACGCAGAACGACTGACCCCATCTGGTCTACGTCTGTACATAATATATATTAAAAAAAATAGTCCCCAATCCTGATGCATCAATTTATTATCTTTTTGAGCCCGATGCACAGAGGGCATTTGTCAGAGAAGAATTACAGATTATTCCCCCAGACACTGTTACTCATTTCAGTAACTAACTCGTCAATTAATTCTTCAACCAGTTCATCAGCTATTTCTTCAGATAACTTGAGCCTGTAATGTCCAGGCGCATAAGCTTTTTCTTTACTGTGAAACACATGTTTCGTGTCCCCAACTGCAAGTGACTTTTTATTTGTTTGGATCATTTCAATATTATGTTTGTTTGATCTCAGTGACTTGTTTGGATAATCAGGCATTAATGCCCCATCTAATACTTGCTTGTAATGTTCATGACGGATGTCTTATTTTTAATCGCTGATATTTTTATTCCTTTGGCATTCGACTGACTACCTTTCTGATGCAGTATAGAATACATTTTTGATCTCAGTCCAACGTACTCAACTATTGGCACACCATTCAGTTCATCTTTAAATTTCCCAGGCACTTTCTTGTTTTGTGTGCTAAACAAAGGATGTTCCTTAGGATAATCAGACGTGTCATACATGTGTAGTTCTGTTTTCATGTCTTCATAAAAGTCTTCAGTAGACACATCGATGATCATAGAGTCAGTGTCAGTGTATAACAATCGGCACTCAGGATATTTTGGTTTGAAGTCTCTTGGCTTGACTTCGCGAACGAAAATTTTATAGGAGTTGCCCACGACGTCTGCAGGCTTGTTCGTGGCTGCGGAGGCCAATCCGAAACAGGCAGGTTCGACCGCAGTGACTGCAGAGGAAGGTATGGCCAGGGTTTTGAACTGCGGCGTCTCTGTTTATTCTCCTGAGCCACTTGTCCTTAAGGCTAGCTCTGTGAGAGTCCTCAAAGGAGACAGCTGCCTTGTAAATGGTGGAGCGCCAGGTGTAACGGTCCGCAGCAAGCGAAGACCACTGGTGGTGGTCGATTTGGCAGGCACTAAGTGACTTCTTGGGACAGTCTTTGTATCTCTTCTTTGGTGCCCCTCTGTCACGGTGTCCAGTAGCAAGCTCGCCGAACAGGGTGATCTTTGGTAGGCGATGATCCTCCATCCTGGAGACATGCCCCGCCCAGGGGAACTGTGTCCGCAGCAGCAAAGCCTCGATGCTCACAGTTTCAGCCTGTTCAAGGACCTCGACGTTGGTGACATAGTCACTCCAGTGAATGCCCAGGATGGTACTCAGGCAGCGCTGGTGGAAGCGTTCGAGGAGTCGTAGTTGGCTGCGGTAGAGGGCCCAGGACTCGGAACCATACAGCAGGGTGGTGAGGACCACAGCTCTGTACACGCTGATCTTGGTGCCTGTTTTACGCTGTTGATTGTGCCACACCCGCTTGAATAGTCGCCTGAAAGCGCTGTTCGCTTTTGCCAGCCTGCTGTCAAGCTCCTTGTCCAGCTTGGCGTCCAACGTGATAATGCAGCCAAGGTAAGTAAACTTGTGCACTGACTTTAGTTCAGACTAGCCGATGGTGATGTGAGGAGGGCGATACACTGTCTTGGAGGACCTTTGTCTTTTTCAGACTGACCTCGAGTCCAAAGAGCTGGGCAGCATCTGCGAAGCAAGACGTGATGCGCTGCAGGGCTCTCTCTGTGTGTGCAATGAGGGCAGCATCATCAGCAAAAAGCAGCTCACGAAATCAGTTGGTCTAGGGTTTTCGTGTGGGCCTGCAGTCGTCTGAGGTTGAACAGGCTGCCATCGAGACGATACCTGATATACACTGCATCGTCATCATCGAGGTCCACTGTGGCCTGCTTCAACATCATGCTAAAAAAGATGGTGAAGAGGGTAATGCCAGCACACAGCCCTGCTTTACGCCTTTGAGTAGAGGGAATGGTTCTGAGAGGTCATTGTTGAGTCTGACCTGGCCTTCCTGGTCCTCGTGTAGCTGGACAATCATGTTGAGGAACTTTGGAGGACAGCCAAGTCGCTCCAGGATCTGCCACATGCCTTGCCTGCTCACAGTGTCGAACGCTTTTGTTAGGTCGACAAATGTTACGTACAGCCCTTTGTTCTGCTCGTGACACTTCTCCTGTAGCTGTCTCAGCACAAAGACCATATCGGTGGTGCTCCTGTTTGCTCTGAAGCCACACTGGCCCTCTGGGAGTTGGTCTTCAGCGATGGCAGGTACCAGCCCATTCAGGAGCAGCCTTGCAAGGATTTTCCCAGCAATGGACATCAGGGTAATTTCCCGATAGTTGGAACAGTCAGACTTCTCGCCTTTGTTCTTGTACAGGGTGATAACGACTGCATCACGGAGATCTCTTGGTAGTGTTCCTTCCTCCCAGCAGCAGAGAAAGAGGTCATGGAGCTTGTTGTGCAGTGCTGTGCCTCCATGTTTCCAAATCTCTGGCGGTATTCCATCAATGCCTGCTGCTTTGCTACTCTTGAGCTGGTGGATGGCTGTGAGGGTCTCTTCAGCGGTGGGCGGTTCGTCCAATTCAACCTTTACTGGGAGTTGTGGGATTTGTAGGATGAGTGCTTCTTGAACAGTGCGCTCAGCGCTGAAGAGGCTCTGAAAGTATTCCGATCAGCGGTTCAAGATGGAGGTATTATCTGTGAGGAGTGCCTGGCCGTTCGCACTTCGCTGGACTTTGTACCAGGTGCCTGGGGCCATACACTGCTTTCAGTGCTTCGTAGAAGCCCCTGTATTCACCATTGTCAGCGCAAAGCTGGGTCCTCTGTACAAGTCTGGTCCACCACTCATTCTGGAGATTTCTAAACTTGCGCTGGAGATTGCTGCAGACGAGGTGGAAGGCAGACTTCTTCACAGGGCAGGAAGGCTGGGCTAGGTGGGCCTGATGGGCGGCTCTTTTTTTTTTGCTAGGTGTTCCTGGATCTCTACATCGTTTTCGTCAAACCAGTCTTTGTTCTTTTTTTCTGGCGAAACCCAAGACTTCTGCAGAAGATTTTGCAATAGCAGTTTTCAGTTGTTCCCAAAGTGTTTCAGGGGAGGAGTCTACTGGGTCTGCTGTGTCTTTGAGCCTGCGCTGTAAATCTGTCTGAAATGCAGCTTTCACATCGTCACGCTGAAGGCTGGCAACATCAAGCTTTTTCTTGGGGGGCCCCCATTTCTTGGGTTTTGGCTTGAAGTGGAGCCTGATTTTGCAGTGGACAAGGCAGTGGTCAGTGTGGCACTCTGCGCTGGGCATCACTCTGGTGAGGAGGACATCACTGCGGTCCCTCTGACGCACTAGGACATAGTCGATAAGGTGCCAGTGTTTGGAGCGAGGATGCATCCAGGTGGTCTTTCGACTGTCCTTTTGCTGAAAAGTAGTGTTAGTGATGACCAGTTGCTGCTCCGCACAGAACTCCAACAGTAGACGGCCATTGTCATTGCCGTTCCCCATGCCATGCTTGCCGAGGACTCCTTTCCAGGCTTCAGAGTCTTGGCCCACTCTGGCGTTGAAGTCGCCAAGGATGATGACTTTGTCGTCTGCAGGGGTACTCTGTAGGAGGCTGCGCAGGTCAGTGTAAAACGTGTCCTTTACAGCAGGCTCTGCCAGGAGGGTTGGGGAGTACACACTGAGAAGGGTGACGTGTTGCTGGTGTCTCAGTGGGAGGCGCATAGACATGATGCGATCTGAGTGGCCCGTTGGTAGGTTTTCCAGCTTAGTCGCAATGGAGGTCTTGACCATGAAACCCACGTCTGAGAGCTGTCTTTCTGATGCAGGCCTGACTGACCAGTAGAGGATATACCCAGCACCAAGTTCTTGGAGGCTGCCTTCGTCCGGAAGGAGTACTTCGCTGAACGCGTTGATGTCGATGTTTAACCTCTGCAATTCATGGGCAATGAGGGTGGAGCGACGTTCAGGGCGTCCGCTGTCTGCTTTGTCGAGCATGGTTCGGACGTTCCAGCATGCTACGTTGAGTCCAGTCGTGGTCGTCGTGAGAGTGGATCCGTTATTCTTTCTTGTTTTTTAACCACAGGAGAAGATGCCCGTTGAGCGCGGCTAGCCAACTGGGGTTGCGAGGGGATGAGCTTTGGTTAGGCCACCTTTTCTAGGCCCCTCTCCATGTGGAGCAAGCAGTGCTGTCCCTAGAGAAGGCTGCGTGGTCGTTCAGGGGGTGCCGGATGATGTTGTCATCCCCAGGTCAACATCAGGCGACCAATATCCTGAACCGCCTGCATGCAGGTTTGAGATTGTGGCTTCCAGTGACATCTTTCACCTGCCGTTTCGCCCCTCACCCATCGCTACAGGACTTGGAATGATCAGTGTCATGGTCGGTGGACGTTTACTAAAGCCTGCGTGGTGGAGCTTTTTGGTGGAGTGCAGTGTGCGCAGTACTGGCCCCACCCTTTAAACCCTTGGTTCATCTGCCATGGCCTAGCAAGCTGGGACGATGGCATCGAGGTCCTCGAGTCGTAGGTTTTATATCAGACTGTTCTTGTCCTAGTCTCTGGCTCAAAAGCCTTCCCCGGAGACATGGGGGCTTTGATGTCAGGGGTTTCCTCTCTTAGCCTTTCCGCAGCCAAGTGGCCAGGCCTGCAAGGCAGCAGGCGACTCGTGGAGGGCGGGGTCATCTATGTCCCGTGCTGATGTGAACATCTGCCCACTGCCCAGTGGTTTGAAGTAATCATAATAAAATTCAAGCATCAACAGTTTTGATAACTCAAGAATTGCCATACCAATGAATACTGGTTTGTCCAGTTTGACAATCTTATTTTTTGAGTGACACTGCATACAATGATGAATGAAACTCTTTATACCCTGTGTACTGAGGCTTTCCTGTAAGTTTAATTGCACCCAATTCAGTTGTGACAAGTCTCACATCTTTTTGGTGATGAGAATTTTCCATAGTCTTCCCAAAACAGGCATTGTTCATAAGCTTATAGAAGTCTTTGTCAAATGCAGTGTTGCCGTCTCTGGCACGCAGGGTTGTGTTCTTCATTATGTAATCTTTCATAAAATCACTCTGATCAAATTCAATTCCTCTGTGAACTTTCTTTAGTACTAACCCATGTCTGATGTAAAACTGCAGCAATCGATAGTGACAAACGTAATTGAATTTGTCATTCAAATTTGGTACAAGTTTAGTATCTTCTTTTTTCCCTGTCAAACTCATTTTCTCAACAGCTAAGGGATAATCATTGTGACAATCATGTAGATGGTGTGGGTACTCAGGTCTACTTCAAAGATCCAACCCTTCATATCATTTCGGTCGAGACATAATATTGTTTGATAATTTTTTTTTTTACATCATACTGTGACAAATCATACAGGCAAAAGTTTTTCAAGGGCAATAACTCACACATCGCGTATCCGTAGAAATTGTTAGCGTCAAGGTACATAATGAATGACCTTGACCCCTCGGGGTCAAAGTTGTCCAGATATTTATTATTTGCTCTGGCATAATTGTTTGCTGCTATACTTATGCCTCCTCTCAATCCACGTTCCAGCATTTCACCCTTCGTACGATCAGACAACAGGTCTATAAATATCTTACTGGATTTCAAAAATGCATCCCATGTCATACCAGGACTAGTTATGTAACAGGCTGGGTCAAGACTGTAGTGTAACAAACCTTTTTGACGGTAACTTTCAAATACGTCTGCTAGCAAACAAACGTCAGCTTTCAAGTACTGATCGTGGTAGTCACCAATTGTCTGACACCCTAGTTTACCCCATGCATCGAGAGCATGTTGATAATCAGAGTCAGAAATACCTTCACCATTAAGTGGGGAATAAAATTTCTCTTTTGGTGGCAGTTTCCTTTCTTCAAACACAACCCACTCACTGATATACTCGTATGGATACACACCTTTCTTGATCAAGTCTGGCTCAAAATATTTACTTGTTATTGGATACTCAGTGAGTCCTTCTGCCAGAATAGCAAGACTTGAAGACAAATGTTGCATTGAGTCATAAAACACTAATTTGTCTTAGATCAAGTCAAGTATTTCTCAGTTGTCTGCGCAATACAATTAATGTTTTTGTAAGACTCATCCACAGACTGCATGATAATATGTGAATCATATCCTTTGAGATTGTGAAGAAAATAGGTAACTTATAAGTCTTAGGATCTATTTTTAATAACAAGTTACAATTGTTATGTGCAGCACCTCTGAAACGTTTAGTTATGTGATCATGGTCACGAACTGTGTCACCCTGGAGGGGTTGTTCAGAAATCCAACACGTCACAGAAAGATCAAATTTTAGTTTGTCTTCTTCTGTCATCACCAATGGCATCTGACATGTTGTGAGATAATGTACTACCTGACCATACAGTTGTCTCATTTCTGTTAAAAACAGACATGCTGCATTTTCTCCCCTGTAAATAACAGGCTCTGAATGTCTGACCTAACAATAATGTATCTGAAAGAACACACCACTTGGTCACTCAACTTTAGTCTTTGGTAATGATTCTGGAACAGGACCCTCATATGGCACAACCAGTGATTCAAAATCAGCATACACTACAAACGGCAGCTTTTGCTGATTCCCATAGTTCTTGAAACACACTTGACTACCAGGATCTGAATACTTAAGTACAGTTTGTATGTCATCAGCTGACCTACAGTGCAGGACGTGTTTATGTGTTACTGCAATAGAAGAAAATCTTTGTAAACATCTTTTACACACTTCCTGTTTGCCATTGTGTTTTGATACATGATTATGAATTAGTCGTGACATACTTCTGATAATTGTGTAGTGAAATTTATCATTATCACCGATTAGCAACATATCAACATGCTTATCTTCTGGCTGTCCGTAGGTTAGGGCAAGTGGTGATACTCTAATGGGTTGTAACTTGTCAACAGACTCATTATCCCACACAAACACATTTACAGATATACCTGGATTTAGTTTTTCAAACAAGTCTATGTCTTCTATTTAAACAGGGAAATCTATTCCACTGAAGTTAAGTTCGTTTACAAATTTGGTGTAGTTAGATACACATTCAGGTTTTGATTTTATATAGTGTAGTTTAGCAAGCACACACCACATGAAACAATGATTATCATTGTTCTGAATATTGACTACAGCCTTTTTGTTTGCAACCTCTGTTGGCCGTGGCAACCATGATTTACCTAATATAGGATGATACCTTGACTGCTTTAATTGTAGTTCATGTACATGACCTTCGTGCCAACTAGACCCCTTCATTTTTGCACTGTCAGTTGCTTGGAGAAAGTCTGGTAACAGTCTGTCGCTAAACACGTTCTCAAATTCTCTTCTTTTGTTAACTGTGTGTTGTCTTGTCGATATATAAGATACAATCACTTCACTGTCTACTCTAGTAAATTCTATTTTGGTAACAATCTGAATCTTTACACTACCTGTAAGAAGATTATTGTGTATGACAGAAAAAGAGTTTTCTATCGATTCATAAACATTATTGGTATTTGATATAGGCAAGTCTGTTGTGTGAAACACGTTTCTTAAACCTGAGCCAGATTGACTTGTTGAGCCTGGTGGGCTTTGAGCATTGTCCGTCATTTTTATTTGTCCGACAAAATAATAATTGGGAAAAACAAATTACCTCTGGCACACCAAATGTAATACTGTATTAACTGTACTATGATAAACAAGTCAACCACTTCCCTGGTGTTTGTCTTGAAGTTTTGTCCTGCAGGTGTAATATCACTTTATTGAATGTAACACTTTCAATATAACAATGTTGTTTTCTTAATTGATCAAATATGTCTTTACACAGTACCTCAAACCAACGCAAGTGGCCACTGTTAGCATTATAAACTTTAAAAGCATTTGTTTAAGATCAACAGTCTCATAATCATAACGAGGTGATCCATCAGAATATTCCAAAGTAACATTATATGTCATGTCTTTATTGTCGTGTTGTGAGTTTAAAGCTGGGTTCAAACACATGTGTTTGTTAAGTCATAAAAACACTTAACATCTTTAAAGCAGTCTGTAACATCAAACAGTTGGGTTTGTCCGTCTGTCATTTTTTTTTTATTGGACAAACAAATGAATAAATTAATTTACTAACCCATACCCAGTGGGCTGATCTGTCTTTAAAATAAGCTTTAGATGTTTAGTTGATTTCAGTTTATTTTTCACATCATCCCGTTCATTTTTATTTGGGATGACGTCATTTTCTCTGAGACAGTCTTCAAAGCTGTCACGATCCTTACAGTAAAACAAATAGATAAACTTTAACTGTTCTCGAAAATCTTTCAGTACAGCATTATATTTCTGAGTGAGAATCCATACACTAACGTTTGCGTGTCTGCCACTAAAGGCCAGTTCTGCTAAAGTGTTTCTTTTCAATGTCTTTCTCTGCAGAACAGTCATCAACAATAAAAAAATACTGCAGGTAGTCATTCAGTTTTTTCTCAGGGTCAACTAAGTAAATGTTGCTGTCAGTCCAAATGAATAAACGGTTGTGATAAGCTTTGTTGTGTTTGATTGTAGGACAAAATATTACAATGTTTTCGAAATGGTGGATGTATCTTGTTTGTAAGAGATTGAGTACAAATTCAGTTTTCCACAGCCCGTGGCACCACAAAACAAGCCACAGTGTGGGTCGAGTGTCATTAAGTTCATTTTAATACACAATATAATTTTAATATATGTGTCCACTTAGTCTGCTTTCTGCAATATTGAGTTGTGCATCATAAATCAGATATAGGTATATATTTATTGCTCCAGCAGTTTCAGTCTTTTTTGTATCTGGATTGTAATCCCGTCACTACCGTTTTCAACAGTACGACCTGACCCATGTAGGCAGTCATCATCTGTACTGCGTAGGTCTAACCAAAGTGCATATTTATTTGTTAGGTATTGACTGATTCTTACGTCAGACAAATGTGGATCTTTACACGCAATGTTTGCTGGTTTATCTCCAATCTTCCATCAGCAAAATACTTTATGATCTCATCATAGTGTTGATAAGGTAACAAACCAGAAGAATACACTTGATTAGGGTGACCTTCGATTGTGCAGGACAAATGTGTAATCTTTGGATTGTCCAATTTTTCTGAATCTCTTTTGCATGGAGCCGCTGGTTAAACAACAAACATAAGAATGCCTTTCAGTGACCTGGCAGGTGTGTTCAAGTTTATGTTCCACATTGGGTCGCTCTTGTTTTTATGCATTAAACTATGTCTAATCACACGGTCATAATAAATTGGAAGTCTTGACCGATACTGATTTTGTATGAGTCTAGCTAGTTCAGTGTGTGTGACCATTTCATATTCCAAGGAAATGTTAGAGATCCTATATGTTGCGTCTGTGGTGGATGATTTTAAAACTTTGGAGTAGTCATTGAATGTTAGTTCAAAACTCAAACGGTCATTCAGTGCTCCTTGGTAATAAGGTAAATGCGCTGTTAGGATTTCAAACTTAAGTGGAATGTAAAATCGGGTTCCATATGTTTCTGCCATAATAACATTCTTAGCAGTAGTAGTTACTTTGTCTCCAGCATCGATTAGAAGTTTACCAACGTTATCATATTGAATGCCTTGATAAATACGATCCTCTCGTTCTTCTCTTGTAAGCCACAAATCTTTGTAACAGTAAAACACATCAGCATTGTCAAGACTAAACACTTCCTGTCCTTCAAGTTTAATTTTAATAGTTCTAACAATTGCTCTGCCAAGATTGTTAACTAGTGTTCTGTTCACATCTGCATCTGATGAAAGTTCAATATTAAATGCAAGACGTGCAGTGCCAGGAACAAAAACGTCACTGGGACCTAGGTTTGGAAACTTGACTGTAAGTGTTTGGTTCTGGTCTATGGTACTAGGATTGTTTGTGATGACAATCGATTGTCTAATGCCCTTAATACCAAGAGGCTCACGTAGTTTTCTGTATGGGTCTAACTTTGATCCATAAGACTGTGTCATTTTTATTATGCACAATAAAAAATATTAAATTAATAAAACAATGGCAGCAGGAGGATTTAATCATGAAGATTTTGAAATGGATGACATGAATGTCTCAGATACTAGTATCACAGATATGACTGGAATGACTGGAATGGTATCTAGTAGTATGTATCACGAACTGTTAAAAGACAAAGTAAACTCATTTTATGACAGTGTTGGTGCACGCCCAGATGTAATAGATCCTAATCAGTTTGAATATGATAAAGGGCACTTATTTGTAAATACAGACAGAGGTAAAGTGTATCTAACCCATAAAACAACCCTTGTAAGTTTAGGACTTTAAGTACAGTTAAAGGTGAAGTCGGTGGTAACTCTGGCTTTGCAAGGTACCTTGGTATTGGGGGGTCTCCTGTACCACAGCTTGCACCTCGACTTGTTAGTGACCTCCATGATGTGCAAACAAGATTACCAACGGGACAACAAATTGAAATGGCAGAAGTAACAAGACTGGCAGAAATAGCAAACACAGTAATACAAGAAACTTCATTTACTGGATGACAAATAAATGACGCTATGAGAACAATAGATGACCCACCTTTGTCAATGAGAGAGATAATGGGTTTGGATAAATCACTGCAGACAATCAGAGGTGAGATGGTAAACAATGTTGCCAAACTGGGTGAGCTTGTAAAACACATAGAACGTGAAAAAAACAAACTAGCTGAAGCTGACAATGGAAATCTTGACACAGAAATAAAAGAAAGAATCCAATACAGACTAAATGATTTGCAGATAGAAAGATCAGGGAGGTTAGAAGCGAAGCGATTAGTATTGGTAGAGAAAAACTGAAAACGCAGGTCAACAGGATTAGAGAAACTATTCAAAAAATACTTCACGAAGACACAACTTTGACTAAGAGATTGAGAACACTTTTCAGAGAACAAGGTATCACCATTGCTAGTTTAATTACTGCTCTTGGATTTATTATCAGTACTGTTGTGTTGGCTGTCTCCGGAGCTGGAGGTGGTGGTGGTAGTGGGGGTCCGGCACTGCCAGGTCCACCTGGTCCACCGGCCCCCACTGACCCAAAAGATTTACAGTCATGGGTAAAGAAACAATTATCACATATGTGACCCTCTCTCATGAAACCAGTCTTTAACTCGCAGCGAGCCGATCGGCGCTACACGCAGTAATATGTGTGGGGGTCAATCTGGGTCATTTTCACTTTTTTGCAGAAATGTATTCTACATACACCAAAATATCGTATGGTTAAAATCTTTATCATGAAAAATGCCATTAAATAGGTTAAAATGATTTTAAAAGTCTGAGCTCGGCCCCAATTATTCTTTTGTTTTGTGCAAAATTACCCATTTTTAACATACCAGAACACGTTGCATCCCCTACAGAACCCCATCAAGTTATATACCGTTGGAAAGGCCTTTGTCCGCACTTTCGCGGGCTTGGGTCGTGTTCTACATTAAACGGATGTGTTCCTCCCAAATAAGGAAAAAAGGGCGTACACAAATGTTCAATTCTGACCAATCAGAGAGTAGAACTCTTAGCTGCATGGTAACGATGAAGTTACACGAATTCTCATTGGCTGAGACAAGACTAAGGGACACAACTGCATCCTGTTCCGCTGTTCACTTTTCGTCTGTTTACAACACGCGAAAATGAAAGCAAGACTCGATTAAACTATTGTAAATCAGGCAAAAAAACGCCTGCAGATCAGAAAGAATTGAGCGACCTGATCACAGACTATTTCGTCGCCGATTCTCATCACGACGATAGCTTCTCATACAACGATTTTGAGTTTGAACCGGCCGATCGAGAAACAAGCGAAGAAGCAACGGCTGCACCACAGTCTTCAACTCTCAATTCAACACATGGATCGAGGTATGTGCATCATTTCTGAATGCAGATGTATGATCATTAGTGTGTGTGTGTGTGTGTGTGTGTGTGTGTGTGTGTGTGTGTGTGTGTGTGTGTGTGTGTGTGTGTGTGTGTGTGTGTGTGTGTGTGGAGTGTATGTGTAGAGTGTGTGTTTGTGTGTGGAGTGTGTGTGTGTGTGACCAACTCTCAACAGAAGATGAATAGGCTAATTGTACTACTAATGGCAATACAGAAATGGCTCACATAAACAGACAGTTTAAAATGATTTTGTACTATTTTGTTCAGATGCAAAGGAGTGGATGATCCCCAGCATTCTGAGTGAGTGCATGCGGAACGGACTGAAGACAGTGCAGCATGAATGCTGGGTATGTATAATACATTATTTTAAGCACTAAACAGAATCATGCAAATTCATGTGTTGTGTCTAGTGAGCAATGACAGTTTATTTTCATCGATTTCATTATTGTTTTTCTTTCAGTTTTCTGACTTCATTATTGTTTTTGTTGCTGTTTTCTGACTTCATTACTGTTTTTGTTTCTGTTTTCAGTATCAGCCAAGAATCCTGACACGCCTTTCAAAGTACAACCAGACACAGGGACTGATGCCAACATGACAAAAGGCTGGGGGCAAAAGAACAACACCCTCAGCTTGACGCTCCACGACACAGACCGCGTGGTGCGCTTTATTTAAAAAACTGTGCATAGGAGGACAACGAGTAGCTTGAATGGGATCAAGACTGTTGGACGCTTCAGGTTCAGTCGCCATGGAAAGGTGTTTTAAGTTTTACAAGACGACCCACATCACCGA
Source organism: Semisulcospira habei (assembly GCA_036245525.1). NCBI lineage: Eukaryota > Metazoa > Mollusca > Gastropoda > Semisulcospiridae > Semisulcospira > Semisulcospira habei. The sequence goes on from BTPG01000005.1 coordinate 53,447,868, forward strand.
CGCTGAAGAGGACAAGGTGCTGGCTGTTCCTGGCCATGTTGCTCACTTCCCCCCCCCCCCCCCCCCCCACCATGGCACTGGCAGCCATCATACCAGTTCCTGGACTTTTCAGAGACATACAACAGTACCTATTTCAACACATTCAGGACTACGCTCGAGACGACAAGTGTGACATTGTGTGCCCTCCTCCTCACAGCTGATTTCCAGTGTGCAAAGACAACTGTCTGGTTACTGTGCTTGTGTGGTTACTGTGCTTGTGTGGTGTAGTTTGCTGTGCTTGAGTGGATAATTATATACTGAAGGGAATTGTTTGGTGAAGCGGTATGCTGCCTGCAATACGTGAGGACTTTCCTTTTTTACATTTCTTCTGCAACCTGTAAGTAAATATTGTGTTTGTTTTTTTAAATTGTTGCATGTTTACAAATTTATATATGAATGTGGAACTACTAATACTCAGTTTGTAGATTTGTTTTTAGCTTTTGTGACTTCATTTTGCAGGGTAGTGGTAGTAAATAGTATTCATTTCAGTCTGGGACAACAGGCAGCCGACTGTGACTTCTGTTTTGCATGTTTTAAGGATAATTTCTGTCTAGTGTCCTTTTCAGTTTGAATCAATTATAAGTGGGTTTAAATGACAAACAATGAAATAAAGTGATTGGCAACTTCATAAATTGGATGTAAATTGTATTCAGTCTTTGTAATGATGGTTTTTATTTTGCCTTGGTGATGGTGGTTTTCACGTTCCTTGAATGCGTCCGCAATCTAATTTTAGATAACATTTGCCACTAAATAAGAGTGCTACACAGCATTTTCATACATGTTTTGCCTAAATATATTATAGCAATATACGTTTATGCTCAAACAGAATTGAAATTATTTATGCCTTGAGTTTGATAGCAAAATATGAAAATGCATTTTCCCCCCAAATCTGTCATGTTTACATTAGGTATGGCACTTTTGGGGGCTATTTATCACAAGATCCTGACTAGCTAGCAACTTAATGTGAGGTTTTACACATAGTGATGGACTTACTGAACCACCATGTAAAATATCAGGTTGATTGGTTGACTTTGAACCCCCGTTGCTAAGGTAGGTGTGCAAGACATGCACACATAAACTTTGCAGGCTGTTTTCTCAAAATGGCCACCGGTGCATTTAACAACTTTAAACCCTAATAACTTCTACAATTTTTGCACTACAGCATTCATTCATATATCAAATTAATCAGCAGGCTCTGTACATTTCAGAAATGTATATCTCTCGAAACACCCAAAATGCAAGTTAAGACTGATTTCGTGAGAGAGGGTCACATATATCAGACTTGCTTAAGAAAATGGCTGTGAAAGCAATGGACGCGTTGCCTGGTATTATAGGCTCACTTGTCAGTTGGCTGATCAATACTGCAGCGAAGGTAGTAGGATTTATGGTAGAACATTTTTGGGTCTTTCTGGTTACAGTAGGAGGATTAATAACTGGTTATTTAATGAAAAAGGTAAAGAAGTAATACCCCCAGTCCAGTGAGACCTATTACCAAAGCAGTTGTCTCTGACTCATGTGTGTCAGAGATTGGTGATGGTGTAGGATCCAGGGTTGGGGCTGTTACCGGAGATGTCTGTACAGGTACCGGGGGTGATGTTACTGGGGCTGGTGTTGGTGTTATTAATGGTTTTAATAACTGTTGGTGTTTGTTGTTGCTCCCAAGTTTACAGATTGATTGAGACCGAGTTTTTGATCAACACCTGCAACTATTATTTCATTATTATAATTTGTTATTGACCCCATTTGGAGTTGAAGATCAGATGGTAACATGTATAACCCGATGCCAACTACAAAGTCAACTTTTGATCTCGCATATCTGAGAATGTCTTGATAGCTTTGTATGCTTGATGGGAGATCTGCTACTGAATTAATTGAATCTTCAAGGTTTGCTAGAAATTGGTTTTGTGCTTCAAAGTTGCCACTTCCGTTTGAAATGTTTGATTTTGTTAGTGATTGTGCACCTAGTAAACACCACACATATGTTCTGATAGACTCATTTAGGCGCTTGACTCCCGCTTGAGTAAACCCATCACTCCTGTCCAAGACAAATGTAGTCCAGGCATTAGACTGTTTTTGTTCTATTGAGCCTAACCAGACTTCAGATTTTTGTGGGAATGAAGTGTAACCAGGGTAGTAATCTTGTGGGTATTGTCTGTGACTCATAGCATAATACAATGTACCCATGCCGTTGTGATCATCAAGTTTTTGTGTAAAGTCATACCTGGGGCTTATGTTAAATTCATTACATATGCGTTCAAACGCTTTCATATCCATGGGGTTGTTATACTTGTTGAAACTGGATTCACTTGGTAGTGGTGTATGCAGTTCTGACAGAATACGTCTAAGCTGGTAATACGTGTGGAAACGATACACAGACCTAATACCTTTGTTTGAGTGATTCAAATGGTCTGTAAAAGAAACACCACAGCCTGTAGTTGAACACAGAATAGCAAAGTTAAGTTGGTTTTGAAACATCTGTAGTGGACTTGAGGACCACTTTCTTGCAGTAGCATCGTCTGTTATTGGAGGGTTTAGATATTGGTCAAACGGGTTGGGTACTTTTACTTGAAATAGGTCTTGTTCAAATACAGCTATGTCGAGCTGATTTAACTGAATTATTTTCTGTTCATAAGTAGGTGCGACATTATACTTGGCATCTACATTAAATTGAAATGCATTTGTAGTGGTAATGATTGGTGATTTAAATTCCATTTTTTTATGAGATAATACAAATGTTTATTACCGTAACAAATCTTGACACCAGCAAACCAGTGTGGTTAACTAATGGGATTGATAATCGAGATGGTAGCAAGGCTGTAGCTATCCATGAAATGTTCTACACAGTAAAGTGGTTTTATGTAACAGAAGTTGGGGGAGTATAGAGGCTCTTTCTATTTCTAAATTAATGCCTGGGTATTATGACTTTTGTACTATAGCTGAATGGCTACTAAATAATTTTAAAATTAAAGCAACTTTAAATCCAGCTAACTTACTTGTTACATTGGAATTTCCAAAAGAAAATAAGTATTTATTATCAGATATATTTTTATTACTACTTGGTTTTATAATCAAAAATGACATATCGCTTTTAAAAGATATTTTATCTAAAGACAATGACGAGGATTGGTCATTAGATAAAGATAAAGATTGGTCATTAGCGAGCAGAACAAAGGGCTGTACGTAACATTTGTCGACCTAACAAAAGCATTTGACACTGTGAGCAGGCAAGGTATGTGGCAGATCCTGGAGCGACTAGGCTGTCCCCCAAAGTTCCTCAACATGATCGTCCAGCTCCACGAGGACCAGCAAGGCCAGGTCAGACTAAACAGTGACCTCTCAGAACCATTCCCCATTCGCAACGGCATGAAGCAAGGCTGCGTGCTGGCACCGACCCTCTTCACCATCTTCTTCAGCATGATGTTGAAGCAGGCCACAGTGGACATCGACGACGACGACGCAGTGTACATCAGGTATCGTCTCGATGGCAGATTGTTCAACCTCAGACAACTGCAGGCCCACACAAAAACACTAGACCAACTGATTCGTGAGCTGCTCTTTGCTGATGACGCTGCCCTCGTTGCACACACAGAGAGAGCCTTGCAGCGCATTACGTCCTGCTTCGCAGATGCCGCCCAGCTCTTTGGACTTGAGGTCAGTCTGAAAAAGACAGAGGTCCTTCATCAGCCGGCACCCAAGGAAGAGCATCGCCCTCCCCACATCACCATCGGCGAGTCCGAACTGAAGTCTGTACACCAGTTTACCTACCTTGGCTGCATCATCACGTCAGACGCCAAGCTGGACAAGGAGCTGGACAACAGGCTGGCAAAAGCGAACAGTGCTTTCGGGCGACTATTCAAGCGGGTGTGGCACAATCAACAGCTGAAAAAAGGCACCAAGATCAGCGTGTACAGAGCTGTCGTCCTCACCACCCTGCTGTACGGTTCCGAGTCCTGGGCCCTCTACCGCAGCCAACTACGACTCCTCGAACGCTTTCACCAGCGCTGCCTGCGTACCATCCTCAGCATTCACTGGAGTGACTATGTCACCAACGTCGAGGTCCTTGAACAGGCGGAAACTGTGAGCATCGAGGCTTTGCTGCTGCGGACACAGCTTCGCTGGGCGGGGCACGTCTCCAGGATGGAGGATCATCGCCTACCCAAGATCACTCTGTTCGGCGAGCTCGTCACTGGACACCGAGACAGAGGGGCACCAAAGAAGAGATACAAAGACGGTCTGAAGAAGTCACTTAGTGCCTGCCAAATCGACCACCGCCAGTGGTCTTCGCTTGCTGCGGACCGTGACACCTGGCGCTCCACCATTCACAAGGCAGCCGTCTCCTTTGAGGACTCTCGCAGGACAAGCGGCTCAGAAGAAAAAACAGAGTTGTCGTAACTCAGAACCCTGACCAGACCTTCCCCTGCAGCCACTGCGATCGAACCTGCCTGTCTTGGATTGGCCTCAGCAGCCACGAAAATGCCTGCAGACGACGTGGGCAAGCCCTATAGAATCTTCGTTCGCGAAGTCAAGCCAAGATTCAGATAAAGATAAAGAAAAAAACATTAAGAATAATAAAATAAATAAAAAACTTTTAAGGCCAAAAACATTAAAAATAACTGGAAGATATCCTGTTCATTTGGCAGTACACACAGTACTAAATGTTCACTTAAAAGATCTGAACACAACTGAGAATGTTCACAATGGAAAGCCTTCAACTTTGTTGAGATGCTTACCGACTGGAACTGCTCCGTATTGTGAAAGTGTGGTTGCTAGATTTCCTAATTTACAGTTTAAGAAATTAGGTTTTAGTTTCTTTGAGTCACTGTTTTTATCTGTAACTAATCAAGATGACAAACCAGTTGTTATGCATGATTTTAGTGTTGTGTTGGAAGTTAAATAATTTTATTTTTGTTAAATAAAATGAGTGCTGGTCCAAAGCCGAGAATCATACCAGTTGCATGTCCGGTAACAGAGTTGAAAGATTTGGCTGATGTACAAGATTTTGAGAAGGAAGGTGAAAATGGAGAAATATATGGTTTTGAACTTGATTTGACTGGCATATACAAGCGGAAAGTAATCGATGACATGAAAGATGGTACTGACAGACCGATTCCTAAACTTGGTCAGCTGCGTGATGTTACTGTACCTACTCCACCTGTAAATAATGCGCCCTACAACTTAATACATGTGGGTAATAAATGGGTAGATTCACCTGTGCCGGCACTGCCACTGCTTGCGCCAACAATTGACTGGGACATAAAGTTGGAATTTATTAGTCCTTATGTATACACTGATGATGAAGGTGCCTTAGTGTTTAGGAAAGTTGCTAACTCAGGACCGTTGATTGTAAGCCTTGTTCCAAGCTTTGCCCCAGACAACAATAGCAGAGAAAAACTGAACATTGAAAATTATGAGAAACGGAGATATCTTCTTACGCACGGGAAGGGCAGATCTGATGCAAAGGTTGTGTTTGCACCAGCCAACTTTATGAAAGCAAGAGAAGCGACAATAGTATTTGAAATTATCATGAGATCTGTTGCTGCTGTAAAGGAGGCAGATATAGCACAGGGAATCAAACTCACGTGATACTCACAAACCAGATAGGTGAGGCTAGCGCTGGCAGAATTGTCAGTACTCAAACCAAGGGGAATCACAGCGCTGGACAGACAACAGTTAGATCCCCTGCCCCCGCCTATCAGGCACCCAATCGCCAGCCCACAGAGAAATACGCAGGTATAGAATAAGACAATCATTTCCATTCCTAATAAGAATGGATCAGGTCTCTTATATAACCCATGTTTATCCATTCTTATTAGGAATGGAAATGATTGTCTTAGTCTATACCTGCGTATTTCTCTGTGGGCTGGCGATTGGGTGCCTGATAGGCGGGGGCAGGGGATCTAACTGTTGTCTGTCCAGCGCTGTGATTCCCCTTGGTTTGAGTACAAACTCACGTGGGATGACTCTGTCACTGAGTCATCTCAGTTTTCCAACTGCAAAAGTCCAAACTCAATGATATGGTTACATTAAACCAGCTTCTGATCTATGTCACATATGGCATGTGGTGCCCTGACATGCCACGGAACACAGTGGCGTTTCCGTACTGTCCAGTCTCTTAGCCATAGTCAGTCCCAGGCATCCCCTAATATTTCAATCCCCTAAAAACACTACCGCCTACCAGCTGCACATTTGCCGTGCACAAAATAACAAAAAAAAAAAAAAAAAAAAAAAAACCCAGCACATTGACAGTCTCATTTCTTGGCTATGACCCTGATTCCTTACCAACCCCACACCCAAGCACAGCTGAAATCATCGTGCCCCTCAAATCACTACGTCAACGGCAACTCAACATAGGCCCACAATTGTCCACTGAATAAGCTCAGGATGTCATGAATCAAAGCACCAAACATGTCTCCTCTCAGCTAACCAGAAATTTCCAGCAAGTTCAACATTCAGCCCTAAAACACCGGTCCTCTTACTGCCTGAACTGCCCAAATTTAAATATATAACGTGACCTGTCGGAATCGGGGTGCAAGGATGGAACTGACTGGGCGCTGAGAGCGTCGGTATCTTTGAGGCTCTTTTTCTCTGGCACCAGACTTGCCGTGTGTGTCACCGTGCCCGGGTAGCTTGTCATGGTGGCGAGTCTTTGGGTGATTTGGTTCTGGCCGGGCTGCGTTGTTGGAGGTGCGGCCAGAGTACGAACGCTTAATGTTGACAGCGAGAGCACTGGTGCCCCGCTTGTTGGGATGGATGGAGTCTCTGAACCAGCCGCTCTTTACCTCGCCGGTTCTTGTAGAGAAGGCGTAGTCATTGTCAACAAAGTTGACTTTGAGGGATGCGCTTCCCTGAGGCAGAGGTTGGTGTCAGGGATGCATGGGTCTGGCTGCTGACGCTGGTTGTTCGTGGGCGGGATGGAAGACATGGAGATTTCTACCTTGGGGAAGACTCGTCTAGCAGCAGAAATCACATCCTTCCAGCCCTTCTTGCCGATGACGAACCCACGCTTACAGTCGTTGATGCCAACGTGTATGAGATTGTGCTGACTGTATTCGTGGGTTCGACATCATGAAGGCGCTGTAGAATGCCGGCTCTGTCGAGACCCGACACTGACACGATCTGCGCCTTGTCTGTGCCAGTGACGGGCATCAGCTTTCCGTGCAGACCGCGTAGGAGAGAGTCACCTAGAAGCAGCGTCTGGGTGACAAGCCTTAGCTCTGGAATCCAAGCACGGTCGGTGGGTTTGTCAGCGCCTGGACAGGGTCGGGGTGTTGGTACCGGCTCCTTGTTCTCGGGCGTTTGCCGGATAGCAGTGTTGTCGTGAGCTGGACTCGGGGGTTCAGATAAGGTCGTGGGGGCAGGGGATTTGGTGGTGGCAGGCGATTTTCCCGGCGCTTGCTTTGCCTGGGTATTGGAGGGGGGAGAAATGCATTTCTTGCTGCCTTTCTTGCCGGTCCTCGATCCCTCCTTATCCCCTTCCAGCTGGTTGATTCGTTGTCGGAGGTGTCTAATTTCAGTTTGCATCGCATCCACCTCAATATTGTGGGCGAGGCGGATCTCTCCAACAGCTGACCGGAGAGCAGCTATCTCTGCCATTACGCGCTCCATGGCCAAGGGGTCTGGGTTGAGAATAACAGTGCAGACCGTCTGGCACGCAGACTCGCTAACCATGACATAGCAGGGGCAGGAGGCTGAGTGCCAATCGTCGTCAGATGTGATGGCAGCACAATCGCCGTCGATGCTGTCGTTGGTGATGGTGCCAGCAACGCCGACGTCGGAGGTAGGGGATGCATTAGCTTTGCTGTCGATGGTGGAGATAGTGGTAGCGACAGTGCCGCCGTTGTCGGAGATTGAGGCACTGTTGTTGCAGTTGTTGTAGGTGGTGGTAATGGTAGTGCCAGTGCCGCCGATGTCAGACGTAGGGGCAGCACTACCTCTGTTGTCGCAGTCGGCGATGGTGCCAGTGCCGCCGACTTCAGACGTAGGGGCAGCACTAGCTCTGTTGTCGCTGTCGTTGGTGGTGAAAGTGCCAGTGCCGCCAACGTCAGACGTAAGGGCAGCACTAGCTCTGTTGTCGCTGTCGTTGATGGTGAAAGTGCCAGTGCTGCCGACGTCTGAGATAGGGGAAGCACAAGCTCTGTTGTCGCTGTCAGTGATGGTGCCAGTGCACACCGAGCAAAACTTACCTGCCACTAAAAGCTTCATCAGCGATAACGAAGAGCTCCCCGTCACGCGCGGCTGACGCCAGTTTCTGCACAGCGGCCTCTACGTCTTCCTCGTAGTGTTCAAAGTCATAGAAATGGGTGTAGATCCGCGGGCCGGGTGTTGATGTTGGTGTCCTTCGTTTGAACGCAGACAGGCTGCTCTGGAAAACATGGCGGCGGACCAGCGTGCCGGATGGGGGCGTTGCTGTGAACCCGATTCCAGGCGTGTGCAGCAGTTGACGTTCGATGAGCAAGATGGCGGCACGGCTGTGTCTGTGTGAACTCAGCAAATGAACGTCCTTCCCATGGTGCCCCCACTGCATGCCCTTTATGACGAGAAGGACCGTTTTCCCCGTGCCTGTGTGGACAATGGAGGAACAGAGGCAGTCACACGTGTGTCATTGCTTTCACCTCGTTTAGCCGTGACACGTTACAGCCAGAGACGATAGTTCAAGGATAGTGCCTGTTTAGCTTTCTTCCCAGGCTCCAAACTAATCAGTACTACCCTTGACACTTTACAGTTAGAGACGGGTCAACCATTACAGTTAGAGACGGGTCAACCACGATAGTTCAAGGGTAGTGTCTGTTTAGCTTTCTTCCCAGGCTCCAAACTAATCAGTACTACCCTTGACACTTTACAGCTAGAGACGGGTCAACCATGATAGTTTACGGGTAGTGCCTGTTTAGCTTTCTTCACAGGCTCCAAACTAATCAGTACTACCCTTGACACTTTACAGCTAGAGACGGGTCAACCATGATAGTTTACGGGTAGTGCCTGTTTAGCTTTCTTCACAGGCTCCAAACTAATCAGTACTACCCTTGACACTTTACAGCAAGAGACGGGTGAACCACGATAGTTAACTCAATTGCGCCTAGCAGCATCGGGATGAGAGATATAAGCCGCGCATCAAGATGAGAGGTATAAGCCGCGCATCAGGATGAGAGGTATAAGCCGCGCATTAGGATGAGAGGTATAAGCCGCGCATCCAGATGAGAGGTATAAGCCGCGCATTAGGATGAGAGGTATAAGCCGCGCATTAGGATGAGAGGTATAAGCCGCGCATCCTGATGCGGCTGACCGCGAATGAGTTAAAGGGTTGTGCCTGATTAGAGTTCTTTCCAGGCTGTATTATGATCGATCCATCTCCCACAATCGGCGTGTAACCAGTAAAGGACGTGTCCAAACTGTGGAAGGTCGGTCCTAGGGTCAGATGACAATCAGATTCTTCAGCTGACCTTTTGGCCAGTACCAAACTACAACAGTGGACGCTCACAACAACACTAACAAGAAAGGCAAAGCCCTCATGGCTCACGCGGGTGACCAATCCACATAATAAGTGTGACCTTGACCTTTCCAACAGGTCACTGATATGAGCAAGTGTTTAAGTGTCTAAACATAAGTGAAGGGTTGGCTTTTGTACCAGCGATATCCGAGTTTCCTCAAAATGTATGCGTTTTCCACAAATGTGTCAGCCTTCCGTGACCTTGACCTTTGTGAGGGTCAATTAAAGTAGTCTGTATAAAAAAGATGTTATGCCAAATTTGATTGAAAAGACTGCAAAAGCTTTGATAACAAGAAAGGCTCACGTGTACGACCAATCCAAATAATAAGTTTGACCTTTGTGTTTTCATGTGTCTAAACATAAGTAAAGGGTTGGCTTTTGTACCAGTAAAATCCGAGTTTTCTCAAAGTGTATGCATTTTTCAAACATGTTTTGACCCTACACGACCCTTGACCTTAGGGGGCGACTAAATTAGCATGCATAGAAAGGTGTTATCATCAGCTACCTGTATGCCAAGTTTGTTTGAAAAGTTTGCAAACTACTATAATAACAAGAAGGGCAATGCCCTTATGGCACATGTGTATCGACTGATTCACACATCTGACAAAAAACGTTTCTTGTCGAAATATGGCTCTTTTTTTTTTTTAACCTATTTCCTGAGCTTTTGTGACCCTTGACCTTTTCGAGGGATCATTCAAATTAGTATGCATAAATAGGTATTACCATCAGGTATCTCAGTAGAAAGTTTGGGTTTGAAGTTGGAAATAGTATTTGCAAAAATTGTTTTTTGTTGAAAAATATGGTCATTTTGGACCAATTTCTTGAGCTTTTGTGACCCTTGATCTTTCCGAGGGATCAACCAAATTAGTGTGCGTATAAAGGTCATACAATCAGGTATCTTTGTACCATGTTTGTGTTTGAAGTTGCGTATAGTATTTTGAAAAAAAAAATGTCCCAAAATAACTATTTTTCATATATTTCCTAATACCATGTGACCTTGGCCTTGTGAGAGGTCACTGAAAATGATATGTATAGAAAGGTCTTGCCACAAAGTATCCTTCGGCCAAGTTTGAAGACTGTAGTTGGAATAGTCTCCGATATGTTGCCAACGTTAAAATTTACCACGGACCACGGACGACGGCGGACGGACAACGGCGGACTGACGACGGACGACGCACGGACGACCACTGGCACTACAGAACACAGACTCACTTTTGCTTCGCACGTGAGCCCAAAACTAAACTTCTGTCAAACACTGAGATTTTTCGCACACTTGCTGACCTCCTTGCTGACCTTCAACTTTCCAAGGGGTCATTCAAATTAACCTTCGCCGTACCCCGTGGGTGCAGGCAGTCCCACACTGTCATTAAAGTCAATGTTTCTTGGTCATTTTTTTAAGTCTCGACTTTGAAATTTCATGACTTTGTCAATAAAAGTTTTGTATATGTTTACTAACAGTCGTGTTGTTTTTTGTAAACAACGGAGTAAATAAACAACAAAACATCGTATGACCTTCGCCGTACTTCGTGGGTGCACAGTCAACCATACTCGCAAAGAAGAAAACTTACAGGGCGTAGCTCGTGGATAGTTGTGCAAATTCTCAGACAAAAATGGCCGACCGGCAGCAGCAGCTGTTGAGGATGATACTGAGTATGCTCCTGACTCGGACCCAGAGGAGAATGAAGCTAAAGACCACCCATATTTGGCCGATCAAATAGACAACCGCCGACAGAGAAGAGCTCCTGAAAGACACAGGATTGGACAGACTCAGCGAGATATTGGTCATCTTGAAGAGACTATCGTCACTGCCAAAGATGGAACAAAGTGGAGCTCGGTCCCTCCGTCTACACGATCAGGTCGGACATCTACTGAAAACGTGTTCCGCCTGCTAGCCAGTCAGCTTGTAGGATGTGCTGATGTTGAAGAACCCTCCAACGCATTCCAGCTGTTCTTTTTCCGAAAGATGATCAAGTCAATCGTCAAATATACACATGTGGAGGGCAAACGACAAATGAAACAGACGAGGTGGAGATCAAGGCTTTTCCTGCTTGCGTCCTGTACATGGGGGCACCGAAACAGAGTATGCTGTCCTCGGAAGTTTGTCTTCGATCCTGGTGATGGTGGTGCAATTATCAGCAGTAAACGCTTCCTGCAACTAGCAAAATACATGAAATTTGATGACAGAGCCACCAGGAGAGCCAGAAGAAGTCGGGATGTCTTCGCTCCATTCCGTGAATTCTGGGATGACTTTTCTCACAACTTGTCAGTCCACTACATACCAGGCCCCTTCATTACAATAGACGAGCAGCAGGTTCCATTTCATGGAAGCTGTTCGTTTCTCCAGTATCTGCATCAAAACCCAACAGATACGGGATAAAGATTTTCTGGGCAGTGGATGTGGAGAACAACTTTCCTCTGGTAGCTGAGCCATATCTTGGGAGACCCCTGGGCGCTGAACGTCAGCAAAATCTGGGCAGAAACGTGGCGATCCGTTTATCGACGCCTTTCTTCAAGAGTGGACAGAACATCACCACTGACAACTTTTTCACAGACAAGGAGCTGGCAGACACCCTACTGAACGACTTGACGTTTGTAGGCACTGTGCGAGGAAATAAGCGATTTCTTCCAGAGCCATTCAAACAAAAGAAAGGCCAGCCAGTGCATGCGTCAACCTTTGTATTCCAAGAGAAAACTACACTGGTGAACTACCAGTCCAAGTTGGCTATGCATGTTCTCATGAGCACCATGAATCATGATGCTCAAATTGATTAAGAGGTCCCTAAAATGAAATTGACATAGTTCGGTTCTACAACGTAACTAAAGGGGCTGTTGACGCTGTCGACAAGAAGGCCCATTCCTTCTCAACAAAGAAGGTCACCAAGCTATGGCCTATGGTACTCTTTTACAACGTAATTGACCTGGCCACAATCGCTGCCCGTGTCGTCTGGAAACTAAAATTTCCAGACAGTTCACTATCAACGAAGAACGCGAGACACCCCTTCCCCCTGAAGGTCACGAAACAGATTGCCCTCGAAAATCTGCAACGACAGCTGGCGGCAAGGAACCTTTCAAGGGATCTGCGCGAAGTAATCGACTTCCACAAACAGCGAATCGAGCAGGAGCTGGTTCCAGGTGCAGGGATAAAGAGAATGCGAGGCACACCCTTGGGAAAGAGGAAGCCGGATCAGTCACCTCTGTCAAAGCCAAAGCGGAAGCCGAGACAGGAAGAGAAGCAGAAAAGGCACGGCCGTTGCGACTGGAGACGGGATCGAAAGACCCGTACTTCATGTTTTTTTTATGGAGTGCTTGGGTCTGCAAAGATCAACTCCTTGTGGTCTGCCAAGACTGCAGTGCTTCATTCAAATCGGGCGATGTCGTTTACATCCAGCAGCGAATACAAGCTGGTTGCCTTCAAAACTTCTTCAGTCAAGATCTAGACTTTGTTTCAGGAACATGCAGTTTATCAACACCGGTGGGACAGTTATAGCAATGAGCGCAAGTTGGTCCACATGGAACTTGAGTTCAGCAGTTCAAGACTTTTTAAAAGAACTCCAGTTTATCGGTTAATGTTCTAAACTTCATGAGTTACGAATAGAAATAAACTACTTTCGATAACCTATATATTACGCTCTCTCTCTTTGTGTGTACATGTGTGTGTGTGGGTGCGAGAGTGTGTGAGAGAGGGAGAGAAATTGTGCAGGTGTAATGGGATGATTTATTTCGCTACGCCAACTAGAGGAGAAACATGGAGAACACTCGTTCATATGTGCACGAACGAACACACACACACACACACACACACACACACACACACACAGACACACACACACACACACACACACACACAACTCTCTCTCTCTCTCTCTCTCTCTCTCTCTCTCTCTCTGTCCTGGTGACACAATGCAAGCTTACCAGCCTGGAATTTTTTTTCTTCTGAGGGTAGGGGGGGGGGGGAATAGATCAGTCTTTTTACTTATATATATTTTATTTTTTGCTGTATCGTCTGATGTATTTGTATATGTGTAGAGTAGGAGGACATTTTGGAAGATAGGCATTGCAATGCCTAAAACGTTTTATCCTGTATAAAAACGTTTCATCATCATCATCATCTCTCTCTCTCTCTCTCTCTCTCTCTCTCTCTCTCTCTCTCTCTCTCTCTCTCTCTCTCTCTCTCTCTCTCTCTCTCTCTCCCTCCCCCCCTCTCTCTCTCTCTCCCTCTCTCTCTAATTTGCACTACTTTCGATGTTGTTTGTGAGTGTAATGCAGCTTTGCCTGTTATTATATGTCAGTAGATGTAACAAGGACAGATTGGAAGAAAGGCCTGTGCGCCTAATATCTCAATCCTTGATAAATAAAGTTTCAGTCAGTCAAAGTTTCAGTCAGTCTCTCTCTCTCTCTCTCTCTCTCTCTCTCTCTCTCTCTCTCTTACTCACATATACTGCCTAATTAAAAACCGTGGGCAGATGTGCACACACGAGGTAGGCCAAAGACTATGTAAATACATTTCCTATATAAAAATCATGTGTGACTGTGCACCCACGAGGTAGGCCAAGTACTATGAAAGGGATTGCCTGTACAAAACAATGGGTAGCTGTGCACCCACGAGGTTGGCCAGGTACTATAAAAGGGATTGCCTATACAAAAACCATGGGTAGCTGTGCACCACGAGGTAGGCCCAGTACTATCAAAGGGATTACCTATACAAAAACTATAGGCAGCTGTGCACCCACGAGGTAGGCCAAGTACTATGAAAGGGATTGCCTATACAAAATCCATGGGTAGCTGTGCACCCACGAAGGTAGGCCCAGTGCTATCAAAGGGATTGCCTATACAAAAACCATGTGAAGCTGTGCACCCACGAGGTAGGCCAAGTACTATCAAAGGGGTTACCTATACAAAAAACATGGGTAGCTGTGCACCCACGAGGTAGGCTCAGTACTATGAAAGGCATTGCCTATACAAAAACCATGGGTAGCTGTGCACCCAAGAGGCAGGCCAAGTACTATCAAAAGGATTGCCTATACAAAAACCATGGGTAGCTGTGCACCCACGAGGTTGGCCAAGTACTATGAAAGGGATTGCCTATACAAAAACCATGGGTAGCTGTGCACCCACTTGGTAGACCAAGTACTATCAAAGGGATTGCCTATTCAAAAACCATGGGTAGCTGTGCACCCACGAGGTAGGCCCAGTACTATCAAAGGGATTGCCTATACAAAAACTATGGGTAGCTGTGCACCCACGAGGTAGGCCCAGTACTATCAAAGGGATTGCCTGTACAAAAACCATGGATAGCTGTGCACCCACGAGGTAGGCCCAGTACTATCAAAGGGATTGCCTGTACAAAAACCATGGGTAGCTGTGCACCACGAGGTAGGCCCAGTACTATCAAAGGGATTGCCTGTACAAAAACCATGGGTAGCTGTGCACCCACGAGGTAGGCCCAGTACTATCAAAGGGATTGCCTATACAAAAACCATGGATATCTGTGCACCCACGAGGTAGGCCCAGTACTATCAAAGGGATTGCCTATACAAAAACCATGGATATCTGTGCACCCACGAGGTAGGCCCAGTACTATCAAAGGGATTGCCTATACAAAAACCATGGGTAGCTGTGCACCCACGAGGTACGGCCAGTACTATCAAAGGGATTGCCTATACAAAAACCATGGATAGCTGTGCACCCACGAGGTAGGCCCAGTAGTATCAAAAGGATTGCCTATACAAAAACCATGGATAGCTGTGCACCCACGAGGTACAGCGTGTAAGATTTATAGCGAGGTACGGCAAAGGTTAATAAGCAGAGGAAGGCCTTATCATCAGGTTTCTCTATTCCAAGTTCTGGCTTGACGTTGAAAATAGTATTTTAAAAAAATAGTTTGTCAAACATGGCTAATTTTACATATTTCTGATGCCCCCCCCCCCCCCCCCCCATGACCCTTGACCTTTGCGAGCGGAACAAAAAATTTGTATGCATAGAAAGATCTTATCATTTGTATGCATAGAAAGGCCTTACCATCAGGCATCTCAAATTGGTATGTTTAGAAGGGTTTAACCACAAAGTGTCCTTGGGCCAAGTTTGAAGTTTAAGGCTTGAATAGTCTTTGAGATAATGCCAACGTTAAAGTTTACCACGGACGACGGACGCCGGACATAGACTCATTTTTGCTATCGCACGTGAGCCCCAAACTACAATGTTGCCTGTAGCTGTTCCGAGGGGTCATCCAAAAGGAAGGGCCTCACCATCAGGTATCACTTGGCCAAGTTTGGGTTTGCAGTTTAAAATATTGGAGGGGAAAATAACGTTTTGTGATCATATGCTATTTTTTTTTACCTATTCCTGGACCCCCCCCCCCCCCCCTATGACCATTATGAGTGGACCACTAAATTAGTATACATGTAAAGGTTTACATCTACCTTAATGCAAAATCTGACCGAAAAGTTAGCCAAAATTTGATATATATATATATATATATATATATATATATATATATATATATATATATATATATATATATATATATATATATATATATATATATATATATATATATATATATATATATATAATATATATATATATATATATATATATATATATATATATATATATATATATATATATATATATATATATATATATTATATATATATATATATATATATATATATATATATATATATATATATATATATATATATAAAGTTATTGGTCGTAGGGTTTCGCTACAGGGACTTTTGTAGGCCTGAGGGAGGTCAAAGGAATCATTGTACCCCGAAGGCCGAAGGCCTGAGGGGTACAATGATTCCTTTGACCTCCTTTAGGTCTACACAGGTCCGTGTAGCAAACACCTCGGACCAATAACGTATTTGTTTTTCTTCTTCCGTTTCTTGTTTAGAAAAAATCCAGTTAATGAAGACGGCCGCTTCTGTGGCGGATAGGTGACACCATTGAATATACATGTTCTACCGGGGATTCCAAGTCTTTACGAGGCTGAGTGTGACGTAGCATGATTCCGTGTGAAGCGCAAGTTTCGCGAGTAAAAAGCTAATCTTGGCTTGTGCACACAATGATTCAAGCTGCAATATCTACAAAAGGTTGTCAAAGTATGACAATGACAGTGCTTCTTGACTGCTGTGTGATTCAGAAAAATTAAGAACTTTTTGATGAAGCGATCGGCATTTGACCATGTGACAGCTTGTGCACATTAGCATGGTGCCTTGTGCTTTCAGATTCAAGATGACTGAAGGGGATGCTTCGAGTGTGCAGCAGATTGTCGTTGTTATATTCTAAAGTGTCATGTGTGTTTGGATATCTCGAAAAAGGAATACCAAAAAACGCTCGTTGTTAACAGCAGGACTAGTGCTGAGATGGATTTTAAGGTAAGATTTTATTTTACAGCATTGACATGATGTCAGATAGTCTTCGAAAATTCAGTCGTGAGATGTTTTTCTTTAGATAGTCCCGTATTGAGTGACGTGAAGAGAGAAATTTGGCAATATCGTGCTTTGTGTATAGTGTTGCTGGCTGTGTATTTTCGTTTTAATTCTTGAAGTTGTTGCTCTGTGCTTCGGTGAAATTGTGGCATGCTGGTGGCTGAGCAGACGACAGTGTGTTGTTTGCAAGGATTACTGTCTCTGATTAGTTAAAAAAAAAAAACTCGGAAGCTATTTTTTTTCCGTGGTTTCCCGAACTTTAAAAATGCTCGGTGCATGGCGATGAGATGGATTTGGCGAACACTTTTGCTATTTGCGCTGTGTAATTAGTGGTGAAATACTGTTTAAGTTGGCTCCTCACGTCGTAAAATATAAGGCAGAGGATGTGTATTACGTCAAATAGGACTACTTTAGTGCGTTTTTTTCCTGCTATTTTGTCGAACCAAGTTGCTATCAAGACTCGAAAACGAGGTTCTAACGCGTCATAAAGAGGGCTATAAAAATGTCCGCCATTTTTCGCTACAGGGGTTTTTATATCACGGTCACATGGTACAGTTTGCGCTGAAGTGACTGGTCGTGTGACGTAGTGAGGAAAACAAATATATATATATATATATATATATATATATATATATATATATATATATATATATATATATATATATATATATATATATATATATATATATATATATATATATATATACAGAGAGAGAGAGAGAGAGAGAGAGAGAGAGAGAGAGAGAGAGAGAGAGAGAGAGAGAGAGAGAGAGAGAGAATAATAATAATGGGTAGACCATGGAAACCGATGATGTCGTCATTGTGCATGACTTCTATTTGTGGGTTTGGGTGTGGCTGGCCAAGCCAATCCTGGAGCCACTCCTGCGAGGGCAATGGGGGCACTGGAACGTAGCTGTGGAGAGAGTCGACGCCGTCTTTCTGCGAGCTCTGGTACTTGTGATTTGTCCGCGCGGATTCTGTTTAAAGAGCGCGCAGGCTTTCCTGGTGGGGGCACGCCAGCCGGATCTGTCTTGTGCTTGTGCTTCAAGTTCCTTTACCGGGAAGACGCAGTATTTGAGGCTGTCTTTTTTGCAGTCTTTGAAGTGTTTCTTTGGCCGTCCTTGCTTCCTGTGGCCTTTTGAGAGAGCACCATACAGGAGTTGGCGTGGCATGCAAGAATAATCCATGCGTATGACATGACCTGTCCAGCGGAGTTGTGTCTTTAAGATCAAGGCTTAACACTCACTAAGCCAGCATTGTGCCAGCTCTTGTGCCTGGGGCTAGTTGGTGCAGGACATTGGTCTTGCTGAGACTGATGGTGAGGCCAAACAGTCGAGAGGCTTCCGAGAACCTGTTGACGATGGTCTGGAGGTCAGACTCTGTGTGCGCCATCAGCGCACAGTCATCGGCAAACAGCTCCTAAAGGATCATTCCCTCGATGGTCTTGGTACTGGCGTTTAGTCAACGGAGGTCGAAGAGAGAGCCGTCTAGTCTGTACTTCAGGTACACTCCCTTCTCAAGGTCGCGTACTGCATGGATCAGGACACACGGGGGCAAGAAAACAACCTTGTTTCACACCGTTGGAAATGTCGAAGGGTGCGGATGTGTCGCCGTTTGACTGTACAACTCCTACCATTCCATCATGGAAGATGCGGATGATGTTGGTGAACGTCCTGGGGCAGCCGAGCTTTGCGAGAATGACCCAGAGCGCTTCTCTGTTCACGGTGTCGAATGCTTTGGTCAGATATATGAAGACAGCATAGAGGTCCATGTGCTGCTCAATGCATTTCTCCTGGACCTGTCTCACAGAGAAGGCCATGTCGACTGTGCTGCGGCCGGGTATGAAGCCACACTGAGCCTCTGGGAGTGCTTCCTCAGATACAGAGCTGATCAGGCCGTTGAGGAAGACTCTCGCGAGGATCTTGCCAGCAATGGACAAGAGTGAGATCATTCGGTAATTGGCACAGTCTGCTTTGCTGCCCTTGCTTTTGAACAGGGAGACGATTGTAGCATCTCTAAATTCCTGTGGCATGTTCTCCTCTGTCCAGATGCATGTCAGAATGTTGAGGAAGGCGTCAAGGGTCTCAGGTCCAGCTGCTTTTGAAGAGCTCTGCGGGGATGCCGTACATGCCTGCAGCCTTGCCGGAGCTAGTCTGGTTGATCGCTTTCTTGACATCGTCCAGGGTTGGCGGGAGGTCAAGGTCATCCAGTGTCGGCTTCTGGGGAATCAAGTCCAGGGCCGCGGGATCGACAGTGGAAGTCAGGTTCAGCAGATTTTAGAAGTGTTCTCTCCAGCGCTCAGTGATGCTGCATTTGTCCTTTAGCAAGGTGAAGCCGTCGGAGGAAAAGAGAGGGGTTGTGCTGGGTCTGGCAGGGTCGTAGACAGCTTTCATAGCGCTGAAAAACTCCTTGGAGATGCTGGATTTAGCAAATTGTTCACGTTCTTTTGCTTTGCTGCCCCACCAGGTGTCCTGCATGTTGCGGAGCTCTCTCTGGGCTTATCTCTGGAGGTGTTTGAAGTGGTCTTTCTTGTACAAGGAGTTGATGTCGTTCTGCCACTCGAAAAAGGCACTTCGCTTTTGCTCCAGTAGCTTGTTAATCTCTTCATTGTTCTCATCGAAACAATCCTGGTGTACCCTGTGCTTGGGTCCAAGTACGTCTTTGGCAGACTCTGTCACCATCCCCTTGAACTGGTTCCACATCTCATTTGGGTTGCCAGTCAACGGTCCATGGGCAGTTAGCAGGTCATCAAGGTGGGACTGGAAGTTTTCCTTGACGTCCGGGCACTTCAGCTTGGCCAGGTTGAATGAAGATCGAGTGAGCTTCGGCCTCTTACTGTGTGTTGGTGCAATGTGCAGGTTGAGGACAGACCGCACCAGCCGATGATCGGTCCAGCACTCAGCTCCTCTCATGGCTCTGGTGATTCTGACATCACGAGTATCCCGTTGTCGGACAATGACATAGTCTATGAGATGCCACTACTTGGTCCTGGGATGCATCCATGTTGTCTTGTACTTACTAGCCAGCCTGAAGAGGGTGTTGGTGATGGCGAGTCCATTCTCAGCGCACAATGTCAGCAGCAGCAGGCCATTGCTGTTCATCTTGCCCAGCCCGTGTGGGCCCATCACTCCTTCCCAGCAGTCACATTCGCGCCCAAGTCGAGCATTGAAGTCACCAAGCACGATGAGTTTGTCACTTGCAGGAGTGGACTTCAGGAGGGAGTCGAGGCTCTCATAGAACGCCTCCTTGTCGTCATCGGCGTTGATGAGTGTCGGAGCATAGGCGCTGATGATAGTGACATGTCGGGTACGGGAGATGGGGAAAAGGAGCTTTATCACTCGTTCGCTGATGCCAGTTGTAAGAGAAGGCAGCTGTCGGAGGAGCGTGGTGCGGATGGCGAAGCCAACTCCGTGTATCTTGTCTTCGTTCTCAGCTTTGCTCTTCCAGAAAAAGGTGTACCCACCCTCAGGTTCACAGATCGAGCCTTCGTCAGCAAATCTGGTTTCACTAAGAGCCGCAATGTCGATTTCATATCTCGCCAGCTCCCTGGCTATGAGGGCTGTTCTTCTGTGCGGTCTCTTCGTCTGATCTCTGTCCAACAGGGTTCGTACGTTCCACGTACCGAGAATAAGTTTCTTTCTTTATTTTTCTTTTTGACCGCATAAAATATGTACTACATATATACACAACAATTTATCAAAACTGGCATTTGCACACATTTGCCGACCTCTTGTGGCCCTTGAACTTTTCGAGGGGTCATCCAAATCAGTATGTGTAGAAATGGATATCTCGGGTATCGCTGTACCAAGTTTAGATTTGAAGTTGAAAATAGTATTGAGGAGAAACAAATTGTGTCAAAATATCGCTGTGTTTTACCCCTTTTTGGACCTACTGTGACTTTGACCTTTTAGAGAGGCCACTGAAATAGGTATGTTGAGAATGGTCTTACCACAAAGTGTCCTTGGGCCAAGTATGAAGTCTGAGGCTTAGATAACCTCCCAGAAACACCCACGTTAAAGTTTAGCACGTACGCCGGACACCGGACAGACGGAGGATGGCCCATGACATAGATTCACCTCGCTATCGCACGTGAGTCAAATAATATAGCCACAACAACAACAGAGGTGATGAACGTCAGTGACAATAATTTGAATAACATTTGTCAGCTTTCTTCTTGGTCACCTGCAAACCACAACAATGGACGCTCAGAACACCACCACCAAACATGGAACAACAGCGAATTAATTATCCGCCTGAATTAATCGTGTGATAGTGTATAGTATTTGTCTCATCACACCTACCCGGTGGCCCCCAGAGAAACACCCGCGGCAGCTCTGGCCTGTTGACAAGGTCCACTTGGTCTGGGTAGAGAGTCAGCATGGCCATTGTCAGTCCTGTCAGCGCCGCGGACTCCGACATGGTCCGCAGTTGGACGGCGCGACGTGGGGCGGTGATGGTGGGGATTTCTATGGTGCTGGCCGGGCCACAGAACCTGAAACAGACAGCACAGTAAAGTACCGCCACATACGCCATCATCAACACAATTCAGGGGCGGATCTGGGGTGGGGAGAGGTACCAGACACCCCACTCTCCTCCCTTATAAAGAGAAGAGATACAAAGAAATATGAAGCCCAAGGTCACCCTACTCTTCCTTATAAATTGAGTGTGGAGGTGTTAAAGTGACAATATGTATTCCGCCTTAATCCCCCTCCCCCCGTATTTAGAGCTGTTCGTCCAGTGTGCCCTTTGAGCACCATCTGTGTCAGGTCAGGCCCGGATCAGGTGGGGGGTCCGGGGGGTCTATGCTCCCCCCAGACCCCAAATTTCTATAATAAAATCCCTTTTTGGGGGTGTTTGCTCCGCTCCCCCATACTTTCAATTAGTTGGACCCTCCCCCCTTGAGCTAAGTGATCCGGCACTGCAGGTTAAGAGTACATAAGAATAAGATGAATTCCGCCCCAACTGTACCTGATCCGCCCCTGCAACCACCAACATTATCAGCAGCCGCAGCAACAACAACAACGCAAGTATTTGTAAGCCCTATTTTGCCGAAGACAGGTATACAGAATTTAACAGGAGGGACAGTGTCATCTATGCAAAACAGGTGCTAATGTTCAACCAAGCGCTTAGTCCGACCATCTGACCCACACCCACCTGGCCACAAGCACCTCGTAAAGGTCTGTTGTCATGCTGGTGTCGGGACCTTTGTCAATGACGGCCCTCTGCCACCACCCGCTGGATGACGCTCCCATGTGATCTTGACACAGGCAGCGGGTCACGGCGATATTGGTATCCGGCGCTCCGAGACAGTCACACAGGGCCTGGTACACACACACACACACACACACACACACACACACACACACACATACACACACACACACACACACACATGCACACACACGCATGCACGCACGCACGCACGCACACACACACACACACGCACACACACACGCGCGCACGCACGCACGTACACAAACACACACACACAGAATCTTAGAAACAGACTGTCAAGACTAGCTAGCCCAACAAAATGTTTGTAATGGTCTTTTGCAGCAGGTAAAAACGCAAATAGCACTGAATTTGAAAAGGAACTTTTTCTCTGCTGTTATTTTGATAGGGATTACCAGAGATATCCACAGAGAGGATTCGTAGCTTCCCTTGTTTCGATTTTAATTTCCACCGCGCATGTCCGTCGATGAAGTTTCACTGCTGTCTTCCGGTATTTCATTCGATTCACGCGTCTGCTTCAAAGTTCTAATTGTTTTGGTTTCCAGAAAGGCTTTCTATTGTTTTTCCGAAACAATAACCATGCCAGGAAAAAAACTGTGCTGTTGTTGGATGCGGTACGTGTAGTGTAAGGTGTCGGGGTGTGCATTTTGTTTTAAGATACGCCAACGCAAAAATCCTGAATGGGAGCAGGCACTCGTCCTGGCTATCAACAGAAGTGACCCCAGTTTCAACATCGAGAATGCGTGCATTTGCTCTCGCCACTTTAAAGAAGAATGTGTCCAGACTTCAGGTTGGTGCTAATTTGATTATTATTATGATAATTCTGACTGATGAATGTCAAACTGTGACCCATTCGGCCATTGGCAGTGTTTTCTGCACGCTGACAGACTCACAAAGCATTCATCATTCATGGTTGAATCGGTGTGCAGTTTTCTTTCATGTAGGGTGGGCAACTTCACACACACTGACACAGGTCTCAAAAATCGGCTGCACTTTAGTGTTTCTTTGTAACTCTTTCCTAGATGACATTATCATAACAGCTGGTGTTAATGCGTGTGTGAATAAAATGTTAACAAGCTTATTCTATGAAATACTTGTTTTGTAACAGTGCGAATCAAAAAAAAAGATCTGGGGATAACGTTTGATGCATCTTTACTTTTTGACTTACTTACAAATACTACAGGTGGCAATTATAACAAAGCAAACAAAATGTTAGGAATAACAAGAGATCCTTTGACTTTCTGCAGGAAGATACATTTATTAAGTTATATAAAACAATGATGGGGCCACATCTCGAATATGGTATTGTAATATGGAGTCCACAACTTAAGTTAAAAGCTATTGAGAAAGTGCAAAGTTGAGCCACAAAACTAGTTAAAAGTTGTAAAAACCATATGAAAACCACTACAAAAATACTAAACCTCCCAAATTTAAAATATAGACGTTATCATGGTGATTTAATACAGCTGTACAAGATTATTACTAACATTGACGACTTGGATTACTTACAACACTAATGTAACCAGAAATCATGAACTGAAGACTAATGTAAATTATAGCAGAACTAACATTAGGAAGCATTGTTTTATTAATCATGTTGTTAAATACTGGAATGCACTAGACCCAGTAACAAGAAGAGCACCCAATGTTAAAATGTTTAAAAGCCTTCTGGATCTTATTAGAATGATGGGATGCTTTGATTATGATTAGTGCAAATTGCATGTCGCATACACCCGAACGTATTATTATTTTTGTAAACACGACGGGACACTGGAAAGGCTTCACGGCCAAATATACTTATATAGTCCCTATACCTATACCTTGGTCTCTGTTCTCATGTTTCAATTGTATGCTCTTATTTCAGGTACAAGTGGAAGACACTCCCTGGTGCCAGGAAGCCTGCCTACAAGATTGATGCCAACAAAACGTGTGGAAACTCCCAAGCCGCCACCCAGAAAGCCTCCAGTGAGTAACATGCAGATTGTCTCTTGAACTCGTACCAAATTTGTAATATACATGTAACAACACAGATCAAAGATGACTTGAGTTAGTTCTAAAACAAAATGTGCTCAGATTTGTGCACAATGACACTGTGGGTCAGCTATAATTGCTGCATTTCTTATTTTTATAAACATCAGATTAAGTGCAATGAAATATACAATTTGAGTTTTCTGCAAAATTTTTACGTTGCTTTAGTAAAATATCTTAATGTTACATTATTATAGTTTCTGTTTTTGTTTCAACCTAGACTTTGTTATAATATTTATTTTTTATAATTATACTCCAATTTAATCTACTAGTGAATATTCATGGTCTCATTTACTAGTTATTATTATTTTTTGTTAATGTTTAACATTTTATGTATTTACTATTCTATTACACTTATTATTAAATTTGTGATGGACATTATTCTTACATGACCGTACTATACGTGTAAGTTCATGTTTTTGCAATGTTGCAATTTTGCAAAGTACTTTGTTATCCTTTACTAGTAGGCCAATGATAATCTATTATAATTATATTACATTATAATATTACCCTGTTATAGTTACTATAATATTACCCTGTTAGTGTTATAGTTACTACTTGTGATTCAATTTTTATTTTTAATTGTAATTCCAATAAACTACTTGTTTATATTTTGCCTCATGCATATGGGTATTAATTATTAATAATATTGATTTTTAATAGTAACTGGGACATTATTTGTATTGTTACATCTACTATTCTATAACTTAGTAATCTATTTACATTTTAAGATTGAGGTTGATTTGATAAATTAATATAATAGTTATTGATTCAGTTATTCTTATAATTACTATTTATTCAGTTATTCAATTTATCCATTTTTGTGTCTGTGGGAAGGGGGCTATAAACTACAAATAAGTAAACAGTGTCGGCCTAAATATCTGAATACAACAGAAGCATGTTATGCTTAAAAAAATTGTGCCTTGGTGGCAGTGCTAAACATTAAAAAGCAAAGCTATTTATATTTTAATTTATTAGATTTGATTATCTCTATTTGTGTTCTGAAAAGCAATTTACAATGGTCAGTAAAAATTAAAGCTGCCAATGCTGTAAATTATTAATACTTTGATCATGCATGTATGACTGATTGCTATAAAAATTAAAGCGCATGGATGCCACAAGATAAAAAAACATGAACCAATATTGTTGCAGATGGAGAGACTACCGCCCTCTATCCCAGAGCTGGTTGTCTACTACACCTTTGGGGAGATCCAAGCTGCTGCAGAGAGATTGCCTTCACCTTGGAAAAAGGTTTGCAGCACAGAGAAAGAGATTGTGGTGGGTGTCATGGAAGGCAGTGCGCTGAAGGTAAAAGTCAGCATAAACCCAGATTCTGTGGCTACAGTGACTGTACATAGCTTCACAGTACCCGGTGAGAAAGGAACCCTGGAGACTTATCTCTGACAAACTTTCTGACAGAGCTATTAACAAGGACCATGTGCAAGGGCGTGACTGCGCAAACCTTGCAAGAATTTGCAAATTTTCCCACCAAGGGTCAGTTGTACTTTCGCCACATTGTGTGTCTCTCATCTGATATGCACACATCCACTGTAAGATCCAACAAGTGTGCTTGGCTGCTTGATACAAATGATACCGACATGTGTGGGCACTGCCGGTATACTGAAACACTTTTGAAGAAGAAGTTGGAGAGAGCGGTCCATGCCGAGAAAACCCCAGTGTCTGCCAATAACCCGTTAAAACTTTCAAACAGCGTACTCAAGAAAGCATTCAAGGAGGCACGGAAACATTCCAAAGCGGTAGAAAATAAGCTTGAAAAATTTAGAAAAGAAATGGCAGCTGAAAGTGTTGCAGTCAGTGCTTCTGTGCACAAGTCACTGCAGACAGTGATTAACGACAAAGTTGGGTCTTTGAACAACCCCCTGACAAAGCTTTTCTGGGAAGAGCAGCTCAAGGCTTTCAGCTGCAAGAAGAAAGAAGGTATGCGCTGACATCCAATGATGGTGAGGCTGGCCATACTGCTCCACAGCAGAAGCCCTGCAGCTTACGACACCCTCAGAAAGACTGGAGTGCTGCATCTGCCAGGCCAGTCAACTCTACAGGACTACACGAACGTCTTCAAACCCTCTGCTGGCTTCAGCAGGAACACCCTCGACTCCATCACAGAAGCTACAAAGAACTTCACAGATGAAGAAAGATTTGTTGCCTTGCTTCATGATGAGATGTCAGTGAAGGCGGACCTTGTGTTTGATCAGCGTTCCAATGAGCTGGTGGGATTTGTGAATGGTACAGAGAAACTGGCAACACATGCCCTAGTTTTCTATGTGGTGCGGATTAACACAAACCTGAAGACAAGTCTTGGATTTTTTCCTACTTCCAGTGCCACAGCAGATGATCTGTACCCAGTGTTCTGGAGGGCCTTCGGTCTTCTTGAGAAAGTGTGCCACCTAAAGGTTGTGTCTTCCACAAGTGACAAGGCAACCCTAAACCAGAGGCTGTACGACATGCAGGGAGTGGGACAAACCTACAAAACAGTAAACATCTTCTCCACAGACAGGGAGGTGTTTTTCATTTCCGATGCACCCCACCTGATGAAAACTGTGCACAACAACCTCAGCAACTCTGGAGCTGGCAAAAACACCAGGTATCTGTGGAAAAATGGAAAACACCTTCTGTGGAAGCATGTACTTGATGTTTACCACAGGGACTGTGCACAAGAGCTGAAACGGACACGGCTGACTTATCATCATGTCCACCTGACACCATCATCCGTGATGAATGGTCGTCTTGCGGTTCAGGGTTTGAGTGAGAGGGTGGGGAAAGTCATGAAGGAATACGGAGGAGAGGAATGCCAGGAGACAGCAAATTTCATCCTTATGATGGACAGGTTTTTTGACTGTATGAATGTGAGGGCAAAAGATGAGGGGAAGCGTTCAAAAAAACCTGTGCTGAACCCATACACAAGCATTGACGATGACAGATTTGCTTTCTTTGCCGATACGCTGCAGTTTTTTCTCGATTGGAAGCAGTCTGTGCAGGAAAGACCAGGATTCTCTCAGACTGAAAAAAAACAAAATGTTCATTTCGCAGCAGACGTTCAAGGGATTATGCATGACACTGAGAGCCTTTCCAGAACTTTGCAGATACCTCCTTCAGAATGGAGTGGAGTTTGTGCTGAGCAACCGGTTCTGCCAGGATCCCTTGGAGAAGCATTTTGGGAGGCATTGTGGAATTGGACGACGGTGTGACAACCCTTCTCTTTGGGCATTTTCGCACAATGAAACCAAGCTGCGCATACAGAGAAGTCTTGCAGTTGCCATTCAGCCCAAAGGGAACACCTCGAATGAGCAAGGAGAATCTGAGATCATGTTGGATTTGTGAACAACCTCTGGGAGGTTGTGAACAACTTCTTAAGGGTGAAAAGTTCGCGACCATGACCACATAACTGGACATTACAGAGGTGCTGCGCATGGTGATTGCAACTTGAAACTAAAAATTGATCCCAAGGCATATAAGTTGCCTATCTTTTTCCACAATCTCAAGGGGTATGATTCACATATTATCATGCAGGCTGTGGATGAGTCTTACAAAAAAATTAGTTGTATTGCCCAGACAACTGAAAAATATTTGACTTTTAGGTTGGATAAATTAGCATTTTATGACTCCATGCAACATTTGTCTTTAGGGCTTGCTAGTCTGGCAGAAGGACTGATTGATTTTCCAATAACAAGTAAATATTTTGAGCCAGAGTTAATCAAAAAAGGTGTCTATCCCTATGAGTACATTGATAACTGGGTTGTGTTTGAGGAAAGGAGACTGCCACCAAAAGAGAAATTTTATTCTACACTAACTGGCAAAGGTATTTCCGACTCTGATTACAAGCACACTCTTGATGCATGGGGTAAACTAGGGTGTGAAACGATTGGTGACTACCATGACCAGTACTTGAAAGCTGACGTTTGTTTGCTAGCAGATGTATTTGAAAGTTATCGTGAAAAGGGTTTGTTACACTACAGTCTTGACCCAGCTTGCTACATAACTAGTCCTGGCATGACATGGGATGCATTTTTAAAATCCAGTAAGATATCTATAGACCTGTTGTCTGATCGTACAATGGGTGAAATGGTGGAACGTGGATTGAGGGGAGGCATAAATATAGCCGCAAACAACTATGCCAAAGCCAACAACAAATATCTTGATGACTTTGACCCCTCAATGCCAAGGTCGTTTATTACGTACTTGGACGCTAACAATTTGTATGGCTTTGCAATGTGTGAGTTATTGCCCTTGAAAAACTTTCAACTGCATGATTTGTCACAGTGTGATATAACAAAATTAACAAACAAAATTATGAATTATGATCGGAATCACAAAAAGGGTTGGATCTTTGAAGTTGACCTGGAGTACCCACACCACCTACATGATTACCACAATGATTATCCATTAGCAGTTGAGAAAATGAGTTTGACGGGCAAAAAAGAAGACATCAAACTTGTGCCAAATCTGAATGACAAATTCAACTACGTTTGCCACTATCCCTTACTACAGTTTTACATCAGACATGGGTTAATACTAAAGAAAGTACACAGAGGTATTAAATTTAATCAGAGTGCTTTTATGAAAGATTACATAATGAAAAAACACAACCCTCCGTGCAAGAGATGGCAACACTGCATTTGACAAAGACTTCTTTAAGCTTATGAACAATGCCTGTTTTGGTAAGACAATGGAAAATCCTCATCACCGCAAAGATGTGAGACTGGTCACAACTGAATCAGGTGCAATTAAACTTACGGGTAAGCCACAGTACACAGGGTATAAAGAATTTCATCCATCATTGTATGCAGTGACACTCAAAAAAAAAAGATTGTTAAACTGGACAAGCCAGTATTCATTGGTATGGCAATTCTTGAGTTATCAAAATTGTTGATGCTTGAATTTTATTATGATTACTTCAAACCAAAGTATCCTGAGTGCCGTCTGCTATACACTGACACTGACTCTATGATCATTGATGTGCCTACTGAAGACTTTTATGAAGACATGAAAACAGAACTGCATATGTATGACACGTCTGATTATCCTAAAGACCATCCACTGTACAGCACACAAAACGAAAAAGTGCCTGTTAAATTTAAAGATGAACTAAATGGAGTACCTATAGTTGAGTACGTTGGACTGAGATCAAAAATGTATTCCATACTGCACCAAAAAGGCAGTCAGTCAAAAGCAAAAGGTATAAAAAAAACAGCGATAAAAAATAAAGACATCCGCCATGAACACTACAAGCAAGTATTAGATGGAGAACTAATGCCTGATTATCCAAACAAGACACTGAGGTCAAATAGACACAATATTGAAATGATCCAAACACATAAAAAGTCACTTGCAGTTGGAGACACAAAACGAGTGTTTCACACTAAGGAAAAGGCTTATGCACCTGGGAATTATGCGCTTAAGTTATCTGAAGAAATAGCTGATGAACTGGTTGATGAACTAATCGATGAATTAGTTGATGAAATGATTAAAAATGTGTAACAGTGTCTGGAGGAATAATTTGTAATTCTTCTATGACAAATGCCCTCTGAGGTGCAGGCTCAAACAGATAATAAATTGATGCATTAGCGGAAGGAACTATTTTTTTTTTATATTGTGAACAGATATAGACCATATTGGATCAGTTGCCCTATGTCTGACATCATTCTCGGCCTCGCCGGGTTGATATAGATATCTTACCTGTTTTGTAAACAAGCTTGTGTCTGGAGGTGTTGTTTTTATTTCTGACCCTGATGGCATTGTTTTTAATTTAATAGCATCAGCAGGTTTTAAATGACCCTCATTTATCATTGCTTTTATCACAGACGGTAATCTTTTAACCCACTCAGTGTTACGTGCATCATGCATGAGTTCCTTAGAATACTGATAGCTAAAAAGTCTCTCTGATAATTGCTTATTAAAGTTTTCAACAATTGCCTGTGATCTATGCACACCTGCTATGCCTCGCCGCACTAGCACTCCATGCTTTGCAAATAATTGATTAACAGCTCCTTTAAATTCACTTCCATCATCGACTTGAACAAGCCTGGGAAATTTTAAATGGCCTCGACTATATATTTTTGTTAACGCAATGGCTACCGTGGTAGCATTCTTGTCAGTTATTGGTTCGGCGTCCTTGTACCTTGAAGCTATGTCGACAACAGTTAATGCATACTTGTATCGTTTCTTTCTTATTGTATCATGTGGCAAGAACAGAAGATCCATTTGATGGGTGTTATTAGGGATAGTATGTACAAAATGAGGTCTTGTTATTTTTCTTGGAGCAGGTAAATATATTTGCCAAATTGCTTGTTTTTTTGAGCCACTGTTTTATTTGTTCGAGTGTGACATCCCCACCCACAGCAGCATGTAATTTTTCTATTGCAGTTTTTCCTTTACAGTAGCCAATTGGGGAGTAATATATATTTGATAGTTTATTTCCGACGTCGATAATTTTTTCTAGCAATAAAAACTCCTGTAAAATATACTAATGTCATTCCCACTAAAACAAATATTCTTTCTCCATTTTGTTGGTTCTGGGTTTGGTTGGTAATAGTCACTAAGTTTTGGTTGTGGGATGGTCATGTCTTCACCAGTAACAAGAAAATATTCTTTTATCGCGTCATCGACATTTGAAAATGTATGCTGTGCGTGACCTTTCAGCCTGAGTTTTTCATTGATGAAATCAAGTTTCTCAATTCTTTGCTTCTCGTAATCTTGTTGAGCTTGTGCCAGTTTTTCAGATGCCTCATTGTGACGCTTCATTTCCTCTGCTGATTCCTCTCTACCCATTTATGAAAAGAGATTGTTTGATCCACTAAATGCCAATGCATTAACAACTGCACCACCAATCATAATAGCTATTGTTGCCATATTTTTTATTTACTTAGAAACATTTTCTGGATTAATTCCTTGCTTGACGAGAAGGTCTTTTGTTGCAATTGATGCTGTTACACCAGCTACTAGCTTAGCACTGTCTTCGAAGTCTAATCTACTCAAGTCTGCTGATTTCATTTTGAGAAGACTTTTCCCCAGCTTAGAATAAGCAACTGTTAGCCTGCTTATTATGGCAGAGTGATAGACGAGGTTCATTATGTTCTTTGTGTCGCTCATTTTCTTATACCACAAAAATTAAAATAATAAATTTATTTACTGCATGTAAAATGGGTCCACGGCTTTGGGTGTTGCTGGTAATGTGGCGACTACTTCTTTTATTTTGGGAGTGCTTGATTTTTTGGACACTGTTTGAGTCTGTGGTTTGTATTTTTTTGTATAATTGGTAACCTACATAACCAAATCCGACAACAAATCCAGCAACTATATATTTTGTTGTTTTGGGTTTAGACTCAGTTGTTTGTCTCTCACTTTGTTTGGGGGTGTGAGGGTGTTGGTTCTGATGGTAGTCCGCCGTGAGATGGCCTTAGTCGCCTGCTCGGCGTTAAACCCAAATAACCAACATCTGATGGTAGTGACACCGGTGCTGTTGATGGTGTGTCAGTTACTTGAGTCTTTTCTGTTAATGCTTGAAGCTGTAATTTTTTTTGTCTGTTATATTCAGCTAATCTTTTCCCAGCCTCTATTCGACCTGGACTTTTAACCTTAGTCACCGTTTGAACTTGTGTCAAGACAGGACTCTGATGTGGAGTCGTCTGGGTTTCGTCCATTTTCTTCTAATTTAAAATTTATTTTAGAAAAATCAATATGACTTCCAGTAACAAGTAAGGTTACCACAGGTGCAAGGTAATTCCCAAACTTGTAAAACATGCTAATTTTCCAATTAAACTTGAAACTATGGGGTTGCTTTCTAAATCGTGAGATAAACTGTCACTATCCACAGGTAGGAAGTGACTCACAGCTTTTGTGTATAGGCAGACAAGAGATCGACTCAAATCATGTGTCATTAGTGAAGCAATGTGATTTTCATATTTAGCATGAAGTTTGATTAGCTCATCAGCGGTGAGGGATTCTATGTCTTCTGTCATGTATTGTTTACCGAGAAAAGCTTTTGATTTTACAGAAACAACTACAGAGAGAAGGCGTTGTTTTTTAGAGTCTAAGTCTTTGTTTTCTACAGCACAGATATCGCTTAGAAGGAGTAATTCGTCTTGGTTCATTTTAAAATATAATAAATAATTTTGTTTAAAGAAATCAATAACAGCATTGATAATTTAGGTTGGGTTGGGGATCAGCCTTAAAAATCGCGGGTTGTCAGCTGATCAAAAATCGTTGCTTGAATGATTTCTGGAATGGAATTAAAATGGCTGGGCGATTAAGGCATTGACCGTCTTTGTTGACGTTGGCTTATATAATTACCGAGAGGATTAAATAAAATGATCGATTACGAAATGGGTGGGCATTAACTGTCTACTTATCTATCTCTTACTTCTACAGTTTGCCTTAGCTCCCCAATATGCCTTGACCACGACTGGTCTACACTCAAGCTTCAAACTCCACCAGCTTCTTCAATCCTCTCCAGGACTACCCCACAGCCTACCTACGGTCGCCATACTTCAATTTCTTGCCTCATCTGTTTTACTGTCTAAAATTCTTCCAAACGGACTCTGACTGTGGTTGGCATCACTACAAACGTATCTTCAGTGAGCATAGAGGTCAGGCCTTTATTTTATACTTGCATAGTAAAGATTCTTGTCTCAGGTTGCAGATTTTATCATTCTTAACTCGATTAAAAAAAAAAATTTATCACCCGATTTTAACGAACTTATGCACGGTCATATCCCGTGCCGCACATGAATTCTGTGGTGGCTGACCTCAGTTTATGGTCTCCCGCCCCATTGACCAAACTCGTCGGTCACGTATTTATTGGACCTGTACCCTATTGCCTTGGCACAAAGCTACCTGACTAGTCCATTATGGACGCTGGAACTGACTATATTGGTTTTATCTCTGACTCCGATCCCAGCGGAAGCGGTAGCTCCTCTGGGAAGGAGCGGAGTTGTTCCCCCTTGAAGGACAGAGATAAGCAAAGGAAAAAAAAGAAAACCAGCATGCATAAACGCGAGCAGAGTCTATCTCCGCACCTACGCGGAAGGCAAAGGCTGTCCTCCCCTCTCCATCAGAGTAATTATCCGCATGATAGCGGAGAGCTTAGGCCTCCCCCCCCCCCCCCCCCCACTTTAGAGCAGGACAAACTTCAGCCTCGGCGTGAAGAGCTTAGGCCCTCCCCTCCCTGTAACCAGAATGACTCCACGTGTGCCGGAGGGGGGCTAAGGCTGTTGACAATAAATCTCGCGGGAGAGTGAGAGAGAGAGAGAGAGAGAGAGAGAGAGAGAGAGAGAGAGAGAGAGAGAGAGAGAGAGAGAGAGAGAGAGAGAGAGAGAGAGAGAGAGAGAGAGATGATGATGAAACGTTTTTATTCAGGATAAAACGTTTTAGGCATAGCAATGCCTATCTTCCAAACTGTCCTGCTACTCTACACATATAAAAATACATCAGACGATACATCAAAAGATAAAACACTTGCATAATATAAATATATACACAGGTATGAACCTGACATGTTAATGCAGACAGATGAACTATTACATAATCTGCAGTAACAGTAGAAGAGTATTAGGTAATAGGAAACTTGTCACTAACTATACGCATAGTAGCATAAGGGAGCAGAACATACTATTACTTATGAAGTAAATATTTATGGAGGCGATCTTTGAAGACGCTAATCTTACAAATTGATTTCAGGTGTGGAGGTAACATATTCCACGCTTTAGCACCTGAAAAAGACAGGCTGGTTTTACAGATGTCTAATCTAATTTTTGGAAGGTGGATCGAGCTATTTCTCGTGGTTTTCCTATTATTGTCGGAAAATAGAGTTTTTAGATAGGGTGGGGCTTTTCCGTGCATGATCTTGTGCAGTAGAACACAGCGATTAAATTCAAACTGTTTCTTCAATGTTAGTAACTTGAGAGATTTTAATTTTTCATCAGTCGAAGTAGGACTGGGAAGTATTCATTTAATGCCCCGACGATACAAGGAATTAACTTTTTTCATGTGAACTTCGCTGCATCCATCCCAGACGGTAGAACTGTAGTCACAATGCGTTTTGATATGCGCATGGAAAAAGAGTTTACGGATATCAGTATTAACTATATGGCGTAGTTTTGATAACAGGAACAGATTTTTGGATATTGTTTTGTATATAGAGTCAGTATGCGGCTCCCAGCTTAATTGGTTGTCCACTATAACGCCTAATAAGCGATGCCTAGTTACTTGTTCTACAAGCTGGCTATCTAAGGAGAGTGTTAAAGGTGGTAGGCCATGCTGGTGTTTCTGACATGTAGTAACTAACATGCTCTTTGTCTTTGGAATATTAATAATCATGTGATTATCACTGCACCAGCCTGCTACTTCATCAAGGCTTTGTTGGAGTACCTTATTAATGGTTGTGATATCTTTATCAGATGTGTGTATGATCGTGTCATCTGCGAACAGATCGCAGTTTGCATCTAAATGAGATATGCACATTGGCAGATCATTAATACATAGATTAAATAATAAGGGCCCTAGAATAGACCCCTGTGGAACACCGCAAGTTACTAAACCATCAGAGGAATATTTGCCATTTAGAAGTACTATCTGCGTTCTGTCCCTAAGATAGGAAGATATAAAGGAGACAGTATTTGAGTCAATGTGATAGAATGGTAGTTTTTTTTAGTAGGATAGAGTGGTTGACAAGATCAAAAGCTTTTTTTCAGGTCAAGAAAGATTGTACCTGATACTTTACTGTCATTTATGGCAGAGAGCCAATTAAATGATTGAGGGCAGTTTGGCACAAATGTAGAGGACGGAATCCTGATTGTGCTGCAGACAGAGAGAGAGAGAGAGAGAGAGAGAGAGAGAGAGAGAGAGAGAGAGAGAGAGAGAGAGAGAGAGAGAGAGAGAGAGAGAGAGAGAGAGAGAGAGAGAGAGAGAGAGAGAGAGAGAGAGAGAGAGAGAGAGAGAATGTCTCACCTGCTGTACTTGAGGGTCGGTACTCAGAGCTTGTAACAGTTGTGTGGACGTGACATTGGGCAACATCAGTGTCTTGGTGATGTTGATACGCGCCAGGTCCGACACCAGATGCTTTAGCACGTCCTCTGCCTTGTTCAGCTGATTTATAGCTTTCATTACTACTTTCACCACCGCCTTGTCTATGTCCGGCGTCTTGCTAAGGTCAGCTCCCACTGATTTCATTTCTCCTACTATCAGGCCGTACCGGGCATTGATCATCAGCACGTCGAAGTCCCCGTCTTTATATTTGGCCCCAAGTGTGGCGGGTCGTGGCAGCAGGCGGATGGCTGCGGCGTTGATCGGATCGACTTGTTTGTCGAGGTATTTCCTGAACTTTAGCTGGGACAACACCAGCATCACCTCTTGCTCCCTCTCCGCCAGAACCCGGATGAAGTCAAGCACCTGCTGCGTCGCCTGATCTTCTCTAACATCACTGTCCTGCACTACAGGAAGCGGACCAGGGGGTACTGGCTGGTAGGGAGGCCAGATTACTGCTGCTAGAGGTGGATCAGACGGATGAGGGGGAGGACCGGTGGGAGGAAAGTAAGCGGGCGCCTGGCCGGACTGATCTGATGCCTTCTGTGGAACTAGAACCGACTGACGGGCCACAGTCTGCACGTCGTATGGCACTTTGTTGAAGTGTTGCGGGGGGAGGAAGTAGGTTTTGCTGTGGAGGTTGGGATAGCAGTCACGTGCAAACTGACGCCAGATGGTTTCGGCCGCCGCTACTTGTGCTTGTTGTTGTTCGGTACGTGTACCTTGTGATTGTTGTTGTCCGGTACTGGTACCTTGTGCTTTTTGTTGTCCGATACTGGTACCTTGTGATTTTTGTTGTCCGCTACTGGTACCTTGTGCTTGTTGTCCGCTACTGGTACCTTGTGCTTGTTGTCCACTACTGGTACCTTGCGCTTGTTGTCCGCTACTGGTACCTTGTGCTTGTTGTCCGGTGCGTGTACCTTGTGCTTGTTGTCCACTACTGGTACTTTGTGCTTGTTGTCCGGTACTGGTACGTTGTGCTTGTTGTCCGGTACTGGTACCTTTTGCTTGTTGTTCGCTACTGGTAACTTGTGCTTGTTGTCCGCTACTGCTACCTTGTGCTTGTTGTCCGCTACTGGTAACTTGTTCTTGTTGTCCGCTACTGGTACCTTGTGCTTGTTGTCCGATGAGTGTAACTTGTGCTTGTTGTCCGGTGCGTGTACCGTGTGCTTGTTGTCCGCCACTGGTACCTTGTGCTTGTTGTCCGCTACTGGTACTTTGTGCTTGTTGTCCGCTACTGGTACTTTGTGCTTGTTGTTCGGTGCGTGTACCTTGTGCTTGCTGTTGTTCGGTACTGGTACCTTGTGCTTGTTGTTCGGTTCTGTTAACGTGTTTTTGTTCTTCTCTGGCACTGACCTGTGCCTGTTGTTGCTCAGATTCCCTTTTTTGTTCGGGTCTCGCACCCTGCTGCAAGAAAAGAAAGAGAAAAGCAAAGTCCTTATGGCTCACGTGTATGACCGATCCACATGTGTGACTTTTGTGACCGTAAGTAAATAGCTGCCTTCTGTACCAGCACAATCCATGTTTTCCAAAATGTAAGCCTTTTTCACACATCTGTCAATCCTCGTGACCCTTGACTTTTGCGATGGGTCGACTAAATTAGTATGCATAGAACTGTCTTGCCATCAGCAACCTTTATGCCAAATTTAATTGAAACGTTTGTGAAAACTTTGATAAAAACAATAAATCTAACAAAAATCAGCATTGTTCACACACTTACCGACCTCTTGTGACCTTGACCTGTCTGAAGGTTTGTCCAAATTAGTATAAATTGATAGGTTTTACCATGATCGAGTTATCTTTGTACCAAGTTTTAGTTTGAAGTTGTGAATAGTATTTGAGAAAGAAAAAAGTTTGTCAAATCCAAATACTTAATTATTTGTTACTAATATTGGGATCATCCCATGACCCTTGACCTTTGTGTTGGGTCAACTAAATTAGTATGCATAGGAAGGTCTTGTTATCAGATACCGTTGTGCCATATTTGATTGAAAAGTTTGCAAAATATTGACAAAACTACAATTCTATGAAAAATTGGCATTTTAGACACATGTGGAAATGACGTACTGACGACAGGTGTGGGGGAGTGTAACGATGACGTACTGAGGACGCATTGGGGAGTGTGGAAGTGACGCACTGAGGGCAAGTGTAAGAGAGTGCAGCGATGTCGTACTGACGACACATGGGGGAGTATCCAGATGACGTCTTGAGAAGAGGTATGGGGGAGTGTCGAGGTGACGTACTGACAGGTATGGGGAGTGTCGAGATGACGTACTGAGGACAGGTATGGGGGAGTGTTTAGGTGACGTACTGACAGGTATGGGGGAGTGTCAAGAAGACGTACTGACAGGTATGAGGGAGTGTAGAGATGACGTACTGAGGTCAGGTATGGGGGAATGTAGAGATGTCGTATTGACGACTCATTGGAGGGGGGGGGAGGGGGGTGGCGGGGGGGGGGGGTCGAAGTGTAGACGTATTCGGAACAAACAGAACAAATATCTTGCATGTGTTTCAGCGCCATCATCCAGACCTTCCCTGTGCCCGTGTTAGCTGCGCTTCAATGTGGGGTTGGTACGGATTGAGGCTAGATGGCTACAATTGGGTGTATTCTTTAATTTTGTGCATGGCAAATGTGCAGGTTATGGGCGTTAGTGTTATTTATTTAGGAGATTGAAAAGAAAAGGATGACAGGGACAAATTTTCAAAGGCATTTAAACAGATAGATCAGTAGGTTAGATCTACTGTGGTCTAGCTCCTCTAAGTGCCGGTCGTCAGTATATAGACATTACACCACGACTTACTTCCCTCATGATGTAAACTACAAGTACTGCTCTAAATGAGAGAACCATTCCTAGCGTTAAATGTCAATCAAAGTTAGCGCGCGATCGCCTCTCGACCAATCAAAACGCTGTAGACCATGTGCTTCTGGTTTCCAAGCGGAAGGTTTGGCTAACCAAGCGATATTTATTCTTGCAGCGCATGGAAGAACGTGGATGTTTCCATTATATTAGACAATTTCGGCGGTATTGGAGATGCGTAAAAAATCACTGTTGTTATGGGGAGTGTAAATCAGATTCCTGATACCCCAATAAATATCCAGGTGTAGAAGTGTTTCCGTTCCAGAAGCCTTTATCATTATTGGAACACATCAAAGAATGGATACTGTGAAAAGCGTGCGGTCGGCCACATGTCAACTGAACCCTGAGATAATCACAAGACATCACTACATATGCTCGAAGATAAAATTTCTACTTTTCCGTGTTCCACCATAGTATTCACAGACTCTCTTGTGCTTACATGTGGTCTGCTGAATTGGATCGTAGATCTGTGAGTTGTGTGTGAAGCAGTTGTGCTAAACTGGATCGTAGAACTTCCAGTTGTGTGAGAAGCATTCGTGTCTGTACGCTGACCCCGTATGTCTGTGAGAGTGAGCGAGAGACGCCTTGTTGATGTAAACAGACTAGCACTAGCAGAAGTTCTCAGGTGGAAAAAAAGAGACTTTCAGAAAAGTGTACCGATGACTGCCTGCACGAGAATTACTTTTAGAGACTCAGCAGCGGGTTATGCCCATATACAGGGGCGGATACAGTGGTGTCTCGACGGGGGGCCCCGACAGCCCCCTCCCCCCGTTTTCCAAACTGTGTCATACAACAACAAAAAATCCAGACCAAAACAGTGACTATCAGGCGAACATAAATTTAAAACAAAGAAAGAAAGGCTCTTAAGAAAAATACAAATAAGTTGTGTTGAAATTATTTTTTCTTGGTGCTTTTCTTTTTGAGATTTTCTTAAACTTGTACTATAGTGTTGTAACCGGTCTCTACGCGTGTTTCTTTTTTTTTTTTTTTTTTTTTTTTTTTTGTTTGTTTGTTTTGTTTTGGTTTTCTTTTGTTTGGGGTTTTCTGATAAATAATATGTAGAGTTTGCAGAGGTTACAATTTGATTTTGTGAAAACGTTTCTTCTTTCATCTCGGGACACAGCACCGCTTTTGGCACCTTTTAAAAAGTTTAAAAGGAAGGATCATATCTACATGCACTTGACCTCCTCCCAGCCTCCACCCCACCTCCCTAACAAAACAAGATTAATCTGGCACTTATGATTGTTATATGGTGTTAATCTTCTTATTGAAAAGAATGTTCTACCTGGAGTTTCTGCAGGTTCAATCACCTTGTGTTTGACAAGATTCCTACACTACCAAATATGGAATAATCTGTACCAAGTGGACAGCGCAATATTTGGATCATTTGTGAGAAGGACATCGTCAAAAGGAGTGTTATTAAGATCGTGTAGAAACTCATTACGACTGAAATGCTTAAACGACCTGTATGTTGTCGTGGTATGACGATGTTTCTTTAATTTGGGGAGTTTCATAGAGCAGCAACAAATCACGGGGCAGTGGTCACTAACACTAAGATCTGAGACACTAACATCGGACACCGCCTGCGGTTTGTTTGTATAGACGTGGTCAATGAGCGTAGAGCTCGCGGCGGTAATTCTAGTGGGGGATTTAACTAGCTGTACTAGGCCAAATAAAGAAAATGTAGTGTCCCATGCGGGATGGGGTTTACGCATATCTATAATAAAGTCACCAAGAAGAATGACGTCATTTTGCCCTTTATACACTGAGCAATGTCAAAAATACTCTACGTCTGTTTAGGAATTGTTTGTTGCCGCGGATAAATACATGCAACGACGACAAAAACAGAACTTACGCCGCGGAGGACTCACAATAAGACAAATCGCTGTAAATAAAACAGTCCATCAGTGTTCACAGTAAAATTTCCTGCAATGTCTATAGTACGGCTTAATAAACGCCGATTTAGGTGAGAACGCTTAAATAAAGCTTCGACACGGAGGTGCTCAGTGGAATGTAAGTGAAAGCGCTACACCAACGCAGCGTTCACTTAAGACACTCAGTGTAGTCCGCAAAGAATGTGAGAGAAGTCCAGAAGTCCGGGGAAGTCAGTTGTGTATCAACAGAAGCTATGAAAATAAAGCACCATACACACCTTTATCATGCAGTACTAAAGGTACTAATTTACACCTGTGAGAAACACAGATGTGAGTGTAACTTGCATGAGGCATCTATCCTTACGAGCACATGCACCTGCAGGAGCTCATGAGGATCTATGTCTCTTGCATTTGAGGCTTGTAGATGGCATGTGGTATTTATCCTCATGAGCCCGTGCATGTGCAGGGGCTCACGAGGATCCATGCCTCTTGCATTTGAACAGGTAATAGCGGCCAGCATGAGGTATCTGTCCTCCAGAGACCGTGCAACCGCAGGGGCGCATCCGGATCTATGCCCTCTGCATTTAGAATTTGCGGTCAGCATGAGGTATCTATCCACATGACCCAGAGCAGCTGCAAGGCTCATGAGGATCTATGCCCTCTGCGTTTAGAATTTGCGGTCAGAATGAGGTATCTATCCGCGTGAGCCAGAGCAGCTGCAAGGCTCATGAGGATCTATGCCTCTTGCATTTGTATTTTTTAGTCAGCATGCATCCTCATGAGTCCGTGCAGCAGCAAGGGCGCATGAGGAACTGTGCCTTTAGCATTCAGATTGTCAAGTTAGTTTCGTTCCGCAGAGGTCACACTCTGCGTTCCGGTATTGACGAAGTAAACAATTAAACAGATGCAAGTAGATACGGCAGCAGCAGCTGTGCCATAAGCTGCATTGTCTGTAGGGGATTGGGAGGGGTTGTCTCTGTTGGTGGCGATTGTTCCCACCCTCTGGGCGACGCTTTTGCTGTAACTGCGGCGGGCGCAGCGAAGGGGTGACCGGCTGGTATTATGTAAGTACTAGCCGCTGGCATGTTGGGGAATTCACCCTGTGACGTCACGACTGGCCCGCCCTGACCTTGCTGAGGACGCGGGGTAAAGGCGTGGCCGGACTGGCGGGTGTTGTAGGCCTGAAGCTGGTCGCGCTGTGGTTGCTCGTAGTTCTGCAGAGTTCTACCACGTCTCAGGTCCTGCTGTTGGTGTCTGGCTCCGCTGAATGGCCTGAGGGACTCTTGCTTCTGGTTGTAGATGTGAAGAGGTTGGCTGCTAGTACGGCTGCTCTCCTCCATCCCGTGTCCGCTGTGTGGCTGGCGTGGAACACCTGCAAAGCGAATGTTCAGTGCCAGCTTCATGGCACCAGCAGTACTCGGGTGGGTGCCGTCCTGGTAGAGCTTCTTTCGGGGGGCTCTGTTGGCTGTGAG
The DNA here is from genome assembly GCA_036245525.1 of Semisulcospira habei. Taxonomy (NCBI): domain Eukaryota; kingdom Metazoa; phylum Mollusca; class Gastropoda; family Semisulcospiridae; genus Semisulcospira; species Semisulcospira habei. The sequence continues at coordinate 53,489,331 of BTPG01000005.1, forward strand.
GAAGATGGAGATGTGGTCCGTCAACAGAATCCTCATCTGCTCACAGGCCTCCCTTAGGGCGTCATTGGAGATGGAGGCGGGGGCAAAGAGGGGGTGGTTCTGACCTCTCGGGGGCATGATGGCAGAGGCCTGAATGCGGGCATTGGGGAAAACGGAGGTCAGAAGACGGATGAGCTGTATCCACGCCGGCTTGGTGACAGGGCCCTGTTGCATGCAGCTGTTGATGCCGACGTGAAAAACAACTCTGCGGATGTGTCGTGACTGGCGCTGATTGCGCAGCCATTCCGCCAGCTCGCTGACACTAAGCCCCGACACCGACATGTTCTGCACGACGGCGCCGTCCACAGACATCCTCCGGGCATCGACCCTTTTTAGGACAGAGTCGCCGATGAGGAGCGTATTAACGTCGGGCCTGATGGTCTGGGCCTGCAGATTGTCTAACGGGGTGACTGGTGATCCTGAGGTATTGGTCTCACGGGAGTCGGTGGCAGCGTTGAGTGCGGCACCGTCGTCAGTACCAGCACCTGGAACCTGCTCCTTCCCGTCGCCATTTGACAGGGCTTCAAACGTGTTCTCGATGATGACGTCAGGGTGGGGGGTGTACTGAACAGTACTATTTCCTGAAGATTTGGGGGAACTGGGGAATGTCGACTTCAGGGAGGATGGTTTGGGTGTGGTGGTGGGAGAGGCGGAGAGAGCAGGCTTGGGTTTGTTTGACTCTGCTGCCACACTCAGTGCCGTAAGCTTCCGCTCCATGTCGTGTAGCTTGCTGGCATGGCTGTCTTTGCAGGACATCAGCTGGTTTAGGCGGTCGGTATGGCCTTGCTGTGTTTTTGCCACTGGCTCTAGCGATGAGTTGATCGCTTCAGTGACAAATCTGTCTGTTGCCCTGGAATAGTTTTTCAGTTTGACGTCACTGTCGCGGGCGAGACTGTCGAGCTGTGCCTGACTGTCAGACAAGGAGGCACAGCGAGCTTTCACCTCTGATATCTCTCTCCGCGTCAGATGTAGCTGTGCCTGTAGTGTGCGGATGGTGGTTTGCATCATGAGCATCCACTCCAGTACAGGCCCCTGACACAGCGCAGAGAGCTCGATAGATGGCGGGGTGACGAGGTTAGCGTTGAGAGGACTGATGACATCAGGGCGCGGCGTGACCTGATCAGGTTGAGCCAGTGCGTTGACCTGCGGGGGGTCATTAGGGCCGCTGGGGGAAGAGGTCCTTCTAGGTGGGGTAATGGGATTACCCTCGTCCGCTGGGCGGACGGTGGGGGTCGAGTCGCAGGCGAGCGGGGATTTCTCCACGGCTGGCTGGGCGGAGACACCTGGCGAGCTGGACGTTAAGGGCAGGTGTCCGGGGTTCGCTGCAGTGTCTGACACTTCATTGCTTGAGCTGCACTGAGCCGAGACAGGATCAACGGCAAGAGGGGGTGAAGGACTGGCATGAGGGCGGTCCGTGGCGCAGTGGTTAAGGCGCCTGCCACCAATGCTAAAGGTGCGATGTTCGATTACGGGTTCCGGCGTCGGATTTTTCTCCTCTAGTAAGTGTCACCGTTAATTCGGGCGGACCGTCGGGGGTTCTTTCTCCGGGTACTCCGGCTCTTCCTCCCCCTCCACTTTGGTATCAGTTTCAGCCCACTTAATCAAATTTCAAATACAAACGACTTTGAATTTCCAAAAACTACAGTAGCTCGCTTGAGCTTGCCCTTAGCACCACGTGAATGTTCTGTGTTTATGTACAGTGTGTGAGTGAATGCGCGTGTTTCACGTGAGCGTGCGTGTTGGGTTCAGTTCGCGGCGGCGCTTTGAGCCGATTTTCAATTGGGATAAAGCGCCTATTTAATGCGCTTATTATTATGAGGGGGCTGGGAGATTAGAGCGCTGGCCATCTTGGCAACGCTGTCCCTCAGTGCGCCGAACTCGTCGTCAACCCAAGTTTTACAGCATTTACTTTGGGCTAGGCCTGTCCCGGTGGTATAGAACAGTGTTACTGTAATTAGTTTCCGGGTCCCGTTTAGCAGCTGAATGATAGTTTCATAAAGTTCACTGGGGTAGGGAGGGCTGATTGGAGCACTGGTTTTCAACGCTTCATGGTCTTTTTCTCTGTCTCTCCAAGAGAGGGTTACACCAGGCGGCATAGGCTCCTCGCCATAGAATTTGTGTAGGGCTCTCCTCTACAGGGGTATCTTCCAGCCCTCAGTTTCGAAAGTCACTTGAATTGGATCGTTTAGTCCGTATTATCTTTTCTAAGGACAGTCTTGAGCTATCCGCAGTGGATCGTGTGACTGGCATAGTGAAAGTATGGCGGTGCCGCCATAATCAGTTTATACTCGAGGTGTCGACATGTTTGCTGATCAGCTCGGAGTTAGTCGCAGTTACATTGTACAGGACACTTCAACATCTGGTCGACAATGATTTGCACTGGGTTGTCTTCGGCGGCCAATTTTGACAAACCCAGGGCTCCACGAGAGTTGAAACTCTTATTCCTCCTATCTCTGCTTTTATGTTTGACAGATATAGAGGCGGTCGGATGATGAGGTCAGACCCCTGACCCCTGGGCCAGGCATCTGCGCTGGTGTGTTTACACAGTGTTGGGACGCCCCCTGTCTACAAAACACTCGAGGCCATATGAGTCACCGCACACCTGTTCAAAATTTGAAAATGGAAGACAAGAGAGTTCAGTGGAAATCATAAAAAAATATGAGAAAACAGTCATAAGTCATTACTCACGAAAAACTCCATCCTCTCGCGTGAAAAATCGTCAGAATGTAGGAGACACAATCACAAACTCGTGTGCCAAATATCATACTTGGCAAATTCACTTAAGATACATGAATCCACTGCAAGCTGGAGCACGATATGAGTGCGTGCTGACGCTCTCTGAAGGCGCGGAGAGAGTGAGCTGTTATGAGGATGGCTGCTCAAAAGAGGTTCACTGTAATATCTGGTAACTATTTTTGTCTGCTGTGGTAGGTGAAAGCGACTAATGACATGCTGGGACTGGTACATGTCAGCTTTATGAAGCAGGATGTCGAGCTGAACACTTGGCCTTCCAGTCCTGATACTTCTTCGGAACCAGCAGCCTTAGTCAAGGGCCCACCAGTGTAGCTGGCCACTGATGAAACTCAAAGCAAAGCAAACCCCCCCCCCCCCCCCCCAAAAAAAAAAAAAAAAAAAAAAAAAAAAAAACCCAATATTTTTGTATGGTTAACGCTGCCTTTGGTGACAATTGGCTGTTTTCACAGTTATCGGGGTTTGCTGAAATTTATTTCACACTATCATTGTAAGACATTTTTTACTTGAGATCCAGAATTTACCTAAGGTACTTTCTGACTGCATCTTGCGGTCTTCATCAGCCTACCGTTACGACATACAACAAAAAAGAAAATCGAAATAAACGTGATCATCAGCTTTAGATCATTTGAGCTGGCGAATTCCAGGAGCCTTAAGCCTCTGTCGTTGGTCTCTGCATTGCAGTAGCGTCCGCATGTGCCTTTCCAGTTCCTAGCAGCATCCGCTCCTATTTTGGCATTCCAGTCTCCCTGCACCACAAGAATGTCTTTCTTGGGGGTCTGGTCCAGAACTTCTTGCAGTTGGTCATAGAAGTCTTCTATTCCCTCATCGCCATAGTCTGTTGTTGGGGCGTAAACTTGTACAATGGTGATATTGAATGGGGTTGCCTTCAAGCGTATGGTGATAAGCCTACTGGAGACTGGCCGACAACGCATGTTCACGGTACTGTACTGGTGCGTTCGCAGTATTGTACTGGTGAGTTTGCTGTACTGTACTGTTGCGTGTTCAGTACTGTACTGGTGCGTTCGCAGTATTGTACTGGTGAGTTCGCAGTAGTGTACTGTTGCGTGTGCAGTACTGTACTGGTTCGTTCGCAGTATTGTACTGGTGAGTTCGCATTACTGTACTGGTTCGTTCGCAGTATTGTACTGGTGAGTTCGCATTACTGTACTGGTGCGTTCGCAGTACTGTACAGGTGCGTTCGCAGTACTGTACTGGTGAGTTTGCATTACTGTACTGGTGCGTTCGCAATACTGTACTGGTGCGTGTGCAGTACTGTACTGATGCATGTGCAGTACTGTACTGTACTGGTGCGTGTGGACGAGAAATCCAACACCCTGTTCGTGCTTGTCTTCTCTGCCACTGTAATACAGTTTGTGATTTTGCTGGGTTTATGTTTCCCCAAGGTTCTTCCATCGTACTTCGCACAGACTTAGGATGGTCCAATGATATCTGTTCATTTCATGTGTCAGTTTCTCTACCTTTCCAGGCGTTTTTAATGTTCTGACGTTCCAGGTGCCAATGCTGGTGTTGTTTCTGGCTCGGAATTTTGGTGATGCACAAGTAACACACTTAACACCTCTGCCCTGGTGCAAGACAGAAGGCGCGGTCCTTGTTCCGGGCGACGACCGATCCGGTATAGATTGAGGTAAGATTGTCATTGCATGTTGTGTGTCTTGGGCAAAACAACATGGCGGAGCCCATCTCTCTCCAGGCTGTTAACCACAACCGAAACTCCACATAACTTGTGGCTCGACTTGGTCCTGGACACGTGGCCGATGAGACCCTCATGGGACTCTTTCGCCCTTGGTGGTGAGTTTATCAAGGAAGTTCATACACCCAATCAGGTACCGTGTCAGCGTCCTAGCCTTTGGTTATCCAAAACCTAACATGCAAGGCAGCAGGGGACACGTGGAGGGCGGGGTCGTCTATGCCCCGTGCAGATGTGAACATCTGCCCACTGCCCACCTGCGGGTAAGATAGCTTTTTCGTAAAAAAAAAATTAAAGTTATGTTAGCTATTTTACAAATGACTCCTGAAAAGTGGTGCAGAACATACTCTGATTTTCACACCTAGGGCATACAGGTCACAACTGACCTAATCGTACCCGACAACAGAGACAAACTGTAGGCTTATGTAAATCGCATATACGAAAAATCATGCGATTATTAATGAGAAGATTGTTTTTTTCGTAAAAAAAAAGATTAAATTGTTTTAAGATTAACCGATATATTTCGTGAAATTAATCTCAAAAAACGTGAAACATATTTTTTCAAGAACTATGTTATTATTACTCAAACGGTTCTAGAGGCACAATGCTGTTTCACAAACGTATTCAATAACTCTCTTTTATCTAGCTACAAGCAAAATATCTAGTACAAATAAGAAAAATAAAGGATTCCAGTGTGGATCAACCGGTTTTTGTGAAACGGCCATTTTCTCGTCAGTGAGCATCTCAATCAAAAACAACGAAAACAAAGTCCCGAGATTATTCTTTTAGGGCCAATATCCTAAAATTTCAAGATTGTCCGTCCTCAAACGCGGACTCTAGTCGCTGTCACATCCTTACACTAACACACACACACACACACACACACATACACACAAACACACACACACACACACACACACACACACACACACACACACACACACACACACACACACACATACACGCACACAAACACACACACACACACACACACACACACACACACACACACACACACACACACACACACACACACACACACGTCTCATTGGCGCCAAAAAGACGTTCTCTAGCAAGGTTTGCGTAGCTAGACGTGACGTCAGTTTTATCTTGTTACTTTTATTTTGCCAGAATTTAATAATAATAATAATAATGTATATTTTTAAGGCGCCAATACTTTCGATAGAAAAGCTCTAAGCGCCGTACAAATGACATACTAACATACATACACCTTGCATCTTACAACACATATATAGTTCCTAACATACACACTCACGCAACATGATATACAAGAAAAATAGGAATAACAAAACAAAAAAAAACCACACCAACAAAAAATGCTGACACAAAAAGACACACGTTGTTACGTGGTGGAATTTTAGTCGAAGAAATGAAAACTACACCAAGCGCACACACGTAGAGTTCTTTAAAATAAACCTCGTTCAGCTGCAATCCGTCACACGTGGCTTAAGGATGTAGACAATACTGGAGTAACAGTTTCAACAATATTTAATTCAGCGATGCGATATCCACACAGTAATGCACTTTCAAATGCACAAACTACTGATACAAAGTCTCTTCTGCAATGTCCACACTGCGACACAAAGTTTCTCATACACAGCGTCTCTCGGAATAAACTACGTGTCTCTACAACTGACAAAGCAAGACAATGTACGCCCGGGCTTTCCCAGCGCCCTCCTTATATATACTATCAAATTCCAGAATCGTCTACGGAAATCATACAACGCAACCAACCAGAACGAAACACGCAGCCGAAGCTCATTAAAATAAACTTTCCAGAAAACTATAACAGGCTACAAAAACTCGGCTGCTAACTTCAGCTCTAAATTCTAAAGTATAATGAAGACACATAAAAGTATGGTAGCCCTATCACCACGTACTATGATAGCTCAAAAAGGTACGAGAACATTCCCAAAACAAAATAAAGGCTGCTCAAATCACACGCACAGGAAAACAAAAAGTAGTGAAAATGTAGCGAAGTGTAGCCAACTACCCGACGTGACACTTACGATGTCACTAGACAGTGCGACCTTTCTAGAACGTTCCGGACTAAACTTAACAAAACGAAATCGGCTCTACTCACGAACAAGACAAAATAAATCTTACTAAAAAAAAAAGGCACGTGAAACGTAACCGTGATAGCTCAAATAAACAACGGATCGTTACCTACGAATAACACATGTATGCTCTCACAGGATAACACAACCACAATCGTAACATTACCCCCCTCTTAAGAATGAAATTTCACAAAAATTTCTTCTGAAATTTCAAAAATACGGTTGTGGCTGTGTAAACCTACACTAAACCCTAAACGAATATAATTTCACATCAAAAATCAAATTAAAATAAACGTCTCACAGTTCCTGTAAACAGACCTGAGCATCGAAATGTTACATACAAATGTTCTGGACACAGAAATGTTTATTCAAACAGCTCTGCTCAGGTAATCTGCTCCAAAATTCTTCGAATTCTTGGGTTAAACTAAAATTAATGTCTAAGTTAGTTTCAGGAACATCACCAAATCATAGGGTACAGTACATAGTTCACACAGTTATTGGTCCTGGGTCTACCACAGTTGGCTTAGGAAAAGTGTTACAGTTCATACACACCAAATTGGATCTCTCTTGTTCCTTCGCGATAACAACTGGCGATCTGGAATCCCTGTCGACTCTCAGGTCCGGCGTCTCTCGAACATTCTTTCTCGGTCCTTTACTCGTGTAGCAAAACAGACGACACAACTCGTCGCGAACCAGATTGTCGGATGTAAGATTAACCTCGGGCTGGATGGTGTCTGTTGTCCCTGAGTCCGGTGTAAACCGATGCTCGAACTCTTGAGTCAGGACGCACAGTTCTTCACGTTGAGTCTGGGTCAGATTCTGACCGAACTGGATATCTTCTACATCCTCTTTGTGTCGGAGTTCATTAAGGTCAAACGGGTTCTCGTCGTCTAGTCTTTCGTCAACAGCAAGACGCACCGATGCGGCCATTTGTGTTTTATCTTGACGACCTCTCGCAATATACTTCTTCAGGAAATTAGCATGGTACATTTTCACCTTGTTGTTGACCTTAACTCTGTAGTCGTTGATGCCAACCACCGTGTCGACAACGTATGGTCACTTCCACTGCATCAGAAGTTTGTTGTTGTCGGTAGGAAGAAGAATCAATACTTGGTCACCTGGCTGGAATCGTGGAGGTTTTGCCTTACGATCAAAGTAATGCTTCGCCTTGTTCTGCGCCTTCCCTAGTTCTTCTCGAGCCATCCTGAGGGTATCTTCCAGCTTCTCTCTCAGGTCGAAGACGTACTGGTAGCTGTTTTTCACCTCAGATGCGTCGATATCCTTGGTCCACAGCTCTTTGAGGATGTGCATGGGTCCCCTCACAGTCCTACCGTACAGTAAATCAAAAGGGGAAAACCCTGTCGAATCCTGGGGAACTTAACGGTATGCGAAGAACAAGGCATTGATATATCTATGCCACAATCTTGGCTGCTCAGTGCACAGTTTCTTCAACATAGCCTTCAAAGTTCCATTAAACTTTTCAACCAGCCCATTACACATGGGGTGATAAGGGGGTGGTAGTAAGGTGTCGGATGCTCAATAGCCGATTGACTTCCTCCATGCAGTCTGAGACGAACTTAGTTCCTAGGTCACTCAGGATCTCTTCAGGAATTCCTAAACGGCTGAACATGTCGACGAGCGCCTCTGCTACTGTTGGAGTGTCGATCTTTTTCAATGGTATGGCTTCAGGATAACGTGTAGCGTAGTCCACCAGGGTCAAAATGTATAGATGACCATCTTCACTCGGAGGAGATATTGGCCCCACAAGGTCAACAGCTACCCGCTTAAAAGGCATATCGATCAATGACCTTCTCTCTAGAGGAACCTTGGGCACTTTTCCCTTGGAGACTGTCTTCTGGCATATGTCGCACGATCTGCAGAGTCGCCTCCCATATCAGGCCAGTAGAAGACGGCTCGGATTCTATCGAGCGTCTTGTTGATTCCCAAATGTCCTCCCAATATGGAATCATGTGCCAATTTCATCACCTGCATTCTCAAAGGTTCAGGAACTACTACCTGACGCACAGGTTTATCTCCATTGCTGTCGAATATCCGGTACAGGATATCTTTTCTGGTCTCGAATGTTATCTCTTTTCCCTTACGCGCTAAGGGCTCGGTCTGACCTCGGAACTTGTCAAGCGTGGTGTCAGCTCTCTGTAGCTCCACCAGCCTTTCTTTATTCACCATTGCTGCTTCCGTGTTGTCCGCCACTTTTAGAGGGATGGTCTGGTGACTCTTCTTTGCTTGACTTCTCGTGGTAACAGAACATATTTCAGGTGTCCACTCGGGATCTGGATCGTCTGCGTTTCTGGCACCATCAATGTTTCCGATGATGAGGTCATAGACTGGCGTCTTCACGCACAACACCTTCACCTCTCCTGTCAAGTACGGGGTGTCGACACTGACTTTGGCAAGGGGGATAATCCTTACAGTTCCGTCAGCCAAAATGAGGGTGGTCCACTCCTGTAGCTTCTGGTCTTCAGCTACTAGGTCCTCTCTCACGATGATGCAGCTACAACCATTGTCTCTCAACACTCTCACTGGTGTGTCGCCGACGAATCCTGACACCACCGGCATGTTCGGCACTTCATTCTCAGGCAGCGCGATGTTTGAGACTGGTAAAAATGTAGCCCCATCTCCTACTGGGATGCGTCCATTCTTTCTGAAAGATTCGATCAGCTCTGGTGTAACTCGCTTTTCTCTGGATTCAAAGTCATTGGATTACGTCCCATCATTGGCTAATACAGCGGCAGCTCTGTCTTGAGACGTGGTATTGCTTCTGCCTGCTATCCCACGATATTGGTTGGATCTTCTGATGTTGTCGCCTCGGGGAGCATCTTTAGAAGGACACCGTATCGCTTTGTGACCTTTCTTTCCACAGAGAAAATATGTCAGGTTCTCCACCGGCTTGTATCTCGGGGTGTCTCTGACATTGTGGATTTCCTCTGCTGGTGCAGACACACGCTGTGGCTTACTGGACCCGAACTTCATGTTGTGAGCGTCAAGGTATCTTTGAGCGAAGTCGGCCAGGGCCTTTAGTGACTGGTCTTTTTGCTCTCTGAGGTGGGCGGCCAGGTCCTTAGAACATGCGCTGAAAACTTGTTCTTTGATGATGAGGTCGCACAAGTCCTGGTACTCTCTGTTTAAACCAGCCAGCTCTATCCATTTCTCCAGGTAGCTTCTAATTCTCTCAATGAATAGGCCGGGTATTTCCCCTTCTTCAGGCTTGCAGTTCCGAAATCGTCGCCTGTAACCCTCTTCAGTAAAGTCATAGTGTCTCAGCAGGGCGGCTTTCAACTTCAACTGTGTATAATCTTCGGTTTCTTCTTTTGGTAAGCGGGTGTAAAATTCAAGCGGTTTGCCAGTTAGAAGTGCGCTCAGTTTAATAGCCCAAGTCTCTTGTTTCCAATTGTTGCTATTTGCGAAGCGCTCGAATCGCTCCAGATAAGCGTCCATCTTATCTGAATTTTCAATGAAAGGTGGAAGTTTTGGCGCCCGGGCTGTTTGTTCTCTGCTCGCTAATGCTGTTGCTTCGTTAGTTTTCTGGCTCTGTGCCTCTATGTCCATCTGCTTCACATAAATTTGGTGTTGTCGCTGCCTCTCCGCCTCTTCTGCTTGAATTTCGAGTTTCCTAATTTCACGCTCTTTGGCTCATTCTTCTCTTTCCAGTCTCTCCTTTTCTTCTTTCTCTCGTTTCTTTTCATCTTTTTCTTCTCTCTCCAATCTCTCCTTTTCTTCTTTCTCTCGTTTCTTTTCTTCTTTTTCTTCTCTCTCCAATCTCTCCTTTTCTTCTTTCTCTCGTTTATTTTCTTCTTTCTCTTCTCTCTCCTTTACAAACTCGAGGAGTTGAGCTCCTTCGAGTCCACATTCCTTTCCAATTTTCAGGAATGTCTCCATTTCCGATGTCGCCATCTCTGCTTTTCACTGCTGGCTAGTTTTCTCCTGCTACCCTTTCCACTGAACCAACTGATGAGGTCTCGTCGGGTTCGCCAAAATGTTACATGGAGGAATTTTAGTCGAAGAAATGAAAACTACACCAAGCGCACACACGTAGAGTTCTTTAAAATAAACCTCGTTCAACTGCAATCCATCACACGTGGCTTAAGGACGTAGACAATACTGGAGTAACAGTTTCAACAATATTTAATTCAGCGATGCGATATCCACACAGTAATGCACTTTCAAATGCACAAACTACTGATACAAAGTCTCTTCTGCAATGTCCACACTGCGACACAAAGTTTCTCATACACAGCGTCTCTCGCAATAAACAACCTGTCTCTACAACTGACAAAGCAAGACAATGTACGATGTATGATTTCCGTAGACAATAAATCGTCTACGGAAAGCATACAACGCAACCAATCAGAACGAAACACGCAGCCGAAGCTCATTAAAATAAACTTTCCAGAAAACTATAACAGGCTACAAAAATTCGGCTGCTAACTTCAGCTCTAAATTCTAAAGTATAATAAAGACACATAAAAGTATGGTAGCCCTTTCACCACGTACTATGATAGCTCAAAAAGGTACGAGAACATCCCCAAAACAAAATAAAGGCTGCTCAAATCACGCGCACAGTAGCGAAAATGTAGCGAAGTGTAGCCAACTACCCGACGTGACACTTACGATGTCACTAGACAGTGCGACCTTTCTAAAACGTTCCGGACTAAACTTAACAAAACGAAATCGGCTCTACTCACGAACAAGACAAAAGAAAATCTTACAAAAAAAAAGGCACGTGAAACGTAACCATGATAGCTCAAATAAACAACGGATCTTACCTACGAATAACACATGTATGCGCTCACAGGATAACACAACCACAATCGTAACACACGTGTACCATAAAACCAAAAACGGATACACGAGACAGCCCTCACGGACAACGAAATGTTGACAAAAAAAAAAAGAATAATAACGGTGAATGCACGTTTAAAAAAATAAATGCGTTTTATAAATTTCTGCCCCGCGCCAAAAACGTCATGTGCATGCTCCGGAATGCCCTCCGACCAGCCCCATTTCAAAGTCTACCGCATTTTAAAATAGGGTAGACACAAAAGAACGCGCGGGAGATTCCGTAGACCGTTTCATAGGAACTCTTCCTGACGGCGGTGTCACAGTTACTGAGAATGTGAAGAGTGTCATCATCATCATCATCATCAGTCCCTTGCCCGAACTGGGCGTTGGGGGGACTGAAAGGCAGCAGCAACAGACAGTGCTCTCCACTGAGTTCTATTTTGGGCGGTGGCAAGCAAGTCTGGCATCTCGAGTTCGGTCCATTCTTTTATGTTTGCGACCCAACTCTTTCTCTGACGACCTCGCCGACGACTTCCTTCGAGAGTGCCTTGGAGGATAGTCTTGGACAAGGTGTTGTGTCGGGTCACGTGGCCAAACCAAGCAAGCTTGCGCCGTTTCACGGTTGCCAGAAGGGGTTCATGTGGGCCCACCAGGGAAGTGACGATGCTCCGTACATATTCGTTGGTCTTGTGCTCGCGGTACGAGATGCGGAGCAACTTCCTCAGGCACTTGTTCTCAAAGGCCTGGATTTTCTTTTCTGAGTCTGCAAGCAGTGTCCAAGTCTCACAGCCGTAGAGCAGAATAGACACTACGAGGGACTTGTAAAGCCTGTACTTGATGGTGAAGCTGATGGAGTTACTTCGCCATATCCTGTCCAGCCTGGCCATTGCGGATGTTGCTGTACCTATCCTGATACGGATCTCTGCTATGCAACTACCGTCTTTGAACAGGGTGGCTCCCAAGTACCTGAAGCTATTGACCTCTTCTAGCTTCTGGCCGTTCATGTGAATGTTGCTGCTGCTGTCGCTTGTGGTGTTGATCATCACTTTGCTTTTATCCGTACTGATCTCCATGCCATAAGACCCTGCGCTACTTGAAAGTTTGTCTGTCAGGTTTTGGAGCTCACTATTGCTGCCTGCCATGAGGTCAATGTCGTCTGCGAATCGAAGATTGCACAGGGATCTGCCACCAATAGAGATTGAAGTATGGTGGTCGTGGAGGGTTTCCTGCATGATCTTCTCCAGGAATATGTTGAAAAGGACAGGAGAGAGCAGGCATCCTTGACGGACACCGATCGTCGTCCTGAAGAACTCGCCTGACTGATTGTTAAGTAGAACCGCGCTGCAGGCGTTCTTGTAAAGCGCTACTATCATTTGGATCAGTCCCTCCTCTATGTTGAACGATCTCATGACTTGCCAGAGACCGTCGTGCCAGACGCGATCAAATGCTTTCCTGAAATCAATGAAGTTGTGGTAGAGTTCGCGCTGATGCTGCAGATGTTTCTCGATCAGGACGCGGCAGTTGAAAATCTGCTCTACAGTGCTTCTTCCAACTCTGAAGCCAGCCTGTTCTTCTGCCAGCAGTTCCTCGGCGAAAGTTTTGAGGCGGTTGAGAATGATTCTAAGCATTACTTTGCTAGGGTGACTTATCAGACTGATAGTTCTGTAGTTCTGGCACTGTTTCAGGTTTCCTTTCTTGGGGAGCGGGATCACTAGAGAGTGTGAGGACCTACAAATACACCACGTATTGACTATCAAACGAGGGGTGGGTGGTGCTGGTGTTAGTGCGGGTGAGGCGTCGAGTGAAGGAAGAGAGAGGTCTGGAGACCTTTTCGCCACTGACCGAAAAACTAAGCGACGTGATTGGATCCATATTCTCAAGGACGGTTTACAATTAACAAGAAGAGGCGCCGGAGGGTGTGTGTGTGTGTGTGTGGGGGGGGGGGGGTAGGGGGAGGGGGTGTTCTAAACTATCGAACTACAAAGACACTGGTTTGTGCATTTGTCCTCTGCCGCCTTGATAATGCCAACTCGCGGTTGAAGTAAAAAAGACATTGGTGTGTGCATTTGTCCTCTCCCGCCGTGACTATGCCAACTCACTGTTGTCTGGATGCCCGCAATATCTCTTGGATAGGCTCCAGAGAGTTCAACATTCAGCAGCACGTCCGGTCGTGAAAGCAATAACGTCAGACCACGTCTCCCCAGTCCTCCACGCTCTCCATTGTTTGCCCGTCAGTAACAGAGTGAAATATAGCATCCCCACTGAACTGTGCCCATCAGTAACAGGGTGAAATATAGAATGCCACTGAGCCGTGCCAGTCAGTAACAGAGTGAGATATAGCATCCCCACTGAGCTGTGCCCGTCAGTAACAGAGTGAAATATAGCATGCCCACTGAGCCGTGCCCGTCAGTAACAGAGTGAGATATAGCATCCCCACTGAGCTGTGCCCGTCAGTAACATAGTGAAACATAACACCCCCACTGAGCTGTGCCCGTCAGTAACAGGGTGAGATATAACATCCCCGCTGAGCTGTGCCCGTCAGTAACATCCCCACTGAGCTGTGCCCGTCAGTAACAGGGTGAGATATAACGTCCCTACTGAGCTGTACCCGTCAGTAACAGAGTGAAATATAGTATCCCCACTGAGCCGTGTCCATCATTAACAGGGTGAGATAAAACGTCCCCACTTAGCTGTGCTCGTCAGTAACAGAGTGAAATACAGCATCCCCACTGAGCCGTGCCCGTCAGTAACAGGGTGAGATATAGCATCCCCACTGAGATGTGCCTGTCAGTAACAGAGTGAGATATAACATCCCCACTGAGATGTGCCTGTCAGTAACAGAGTAAGATATAACACCCCCACTGAGATGTGCCCGTCAATAGCAGAGTGAGATATAACGTCCCCACTAAGCTGTGCCCGTGGGGTGTGGCCGTACGTGCAATAGGGGTCATTAAGAAACCCGCTCCTCGTGAAACCATATTAACATATACAACACACAGAGATAACACATAGGCACAAGCACACATCCACACAGATTCACACATACACGCACACTTACCCCGGACTGTTGTGGTGGCTGTGGATCCATCGTAGTCTTGTCTGTCGTCTCAACGCTCACACAGGCTGAAAACACACCAGTATCGGGCAGTAAAGCACAAAGCTGAATACAGTTTACACCAGTATAGTACAGAAAATAGCTGGTCATAATATTATATTATATTATGTTATATTATATTATATTATATTATATTATATTATATTATATTATATTATATTATATTATATTATATTATATTATATTATATTATATTATATTATATTATATTATATTATATTGGGCAACATTTTGCTTGATATAATGCCGATAACAGGCAGATGTGTTTACGAGACCCAAATCAATATGTCCGAGTCGTATGACGTCACTGCAGGCGTAAGAACATCGCCAAATCATGAGATGGGCACAGTTCAGATAGTTCAAGGATTGATGGTCCTGGGTCAGGTACTGTCCGCTTATTGAGTGTACGATAGTCCACAAACACCTGGTTGGATCCATCCGGTTTATTCACGGTGACTACTGGGGACGCATATGGCGACTTGGACTCCCTGATGACTGCCAGGTCCAGCATCTCCTTGATGTCCTTCTTCAGTTCTTCCCCGGTGTTGTAAGGTGAACGATACGGCTTGCTGCGAACCGGCTCGTTGGACGTCAAATTAATTTCATGCTGGATGGTGTCTGTCGTCACCGGGTCAGGTTTAAATCGATGCTAGAATTCCGTATTTAGAACTCTCCGCTCTTCTTGTTGTGTCTGGGTCATTTTTGACCGAACTAGATGTCATCTACACCCTCCTTGTGGCGGAGTTCATTAAGGTCGAACAGGTTCTCGTCGTCTCGTCAGCAGCCAGATGCCGATTGTTCTGGTTTCTCCTGACGAACTCTCCCGATGTACTTCTTCAGCAGATTTGCGTAGTAAGTCTTCATCTTGTTGCTGACTTTGACTCTGTAGTCATTGATGCCAACCACTGTGTCAACCACGTACGGTCTCTTCCACTGCATCAGGAGCTTGTTGCTGTCGGTGGTGAGAAGAACCAATACCTGGTTACCTGGCTGGAACCGTCGAGGTTTGTACACATACCAAGGGGAATTACTCAGCGTTGGACAGACAAACAGTTAGATCCCCTGTCCTGGTCGAGGTTTGGCTTTACGGTCATAATAATGCTTCCCCTTGTTCTGCGCCTTCTTCAATTCTTCCCGAGCCATCCTGATGGTATCTTCCCAGCTTCTCTCTCAGGTCGAAGACATAATGGTAGCTCATCTTCACCTCACGCGCGTCGATGTCCTTGGTCCACAGCTCCTTCCAGATGTGCATGGATCCGATTACAGTCTAGGGGGTGAACCCTGTTGAATCCTGGGGAACTTCACGGTATGCGAAGAGCAAGGCATTGATGTATCTATGCCACAACCTTACCTGCTCAGCACACAGTTTCTTCAGCATAGCTTTCAATGTTCCGTTAAACCTTTCAACCAACCCGTTATACATGGTGTGGTACTGGATCGTAGTGAGGTGTCGGCTGCTCAACAGGCAATTGACTTCCTCCATGCAGTCGGAGACGAACTGGGTCCTTAAATCACTCAGGATCTCCTCAGAAATCCCCAAGCGGCTGAACATGTCCACGAGCGCCTCTGTCACTGTTGGAGTGTCGATCTTCTTTAATGGTATGGCCTCAGGATATCTTGTAGCGTAATCCACCAGGGTCAGAACGTAGCGATGACCATCTTTACTTGGAGGAGATATTGGTCCCACCAGGTCCACAGCTACCCCCTTGAAAAGCATACTTATCAGTGGCTTCTTCTCGAGAGGAACCTTAGGCACCTTTCCCTTGGAGATTGTCGTCTGGCATATGTCGCACGACCTGCAAAATTAGGTGACGTCGCCCCCTATATGAGGCCAGTAGAAAACTGCACGGATCCTGTCGAGGGTCTTGCTGATTCCTAGGTGTCCTCCCAAGATGGAATCATGGGCCAGTTGCATTACCTGCATCCTCAAGGGTTCAGGAACCACCAATTGACGGACAGGCTTGTCTCCATGGCTGTTGAATACCCGGTAATGGATGTCCTTTCTGTTCTCATGGTTACCTACCTCCCTCTTCGTGTCACGGACTTAGTCTGACCTCGGAACTTGTCAAGAGTGGGGTCGGCTCTCTGTAGTTTCACCAGCGTGTCCCTATTCACCACGGCTGCTTCTGTGCGTTGTCAGCCACTTGTAGAGGGATGGTCTTCTTTGCTTGACTTCTCGTGGTAACGGCACAAGTTTCAGGTCTCTTCTCCGGATCTGGATCCTCTGCGCTTTTGGCTTCGTCAACGTTTTCGATGATAAGGTCGTAGACTGGGATCTTCACGCATAACACCTTCACCTCTCCTGTCAGGTACGTGCTGTTGACACTGACCATGGCAAGAGAGTTAACCTCACAGTTCCGTCAGCCAGAATGAGAGTTGTCCACTACTGTAGCTTTTATTCTTCAGCTAATAGGTCCTCTCTGTTGATGACGCCGATACAACCGGTGTCTCTCAGCACTCTCACAGATGTGTTGCCGGCGAATCCTGACACCACCGGCATGTTGGGCACTTCACTCTCAGGTAGCGCGATGTAGGAAACTGGTAAGAATGTAGCCACATCGCCAACTGGAATACGTCCACTTCTTCTGAAGAACTCGATCTGCTCCGGTGTCGCCCGCCTTTTTCCGGACTCAAAGTCACTAGTTGACGTCTCATCATTCGCCAGTACAGAAGCGGCTCTGTGTTGAGACGTGGTACTACTTCTGCCTGTTGTCCCGCGGTCTTGGTTGGGCCTTCTGGGGTTGTCGCCTCGGGGAACACTCTTGGAATGACACCGTATCACCTTGTGTCCCTACTTTCTAAAATGAAAGCATGTTAAGCTCTCCATCGGCATGTGTTTTGGGGTGTCTCAGCCGTCGTGGTTTTCCTCTCCAGGAGCAGACACACGCTGCGGCTTTCCGAGCGCGAACTTTTGTTGCGGGCGTCCAGGTATCTTTGAGCGACGTCTGTTAGGGCCTTCAGGGACTGGTCCTTTTGCTCCCTGAGGCGGGCGGCCAGGTCCTTAGAACATGCGTTGAGGACGTTCTTTGATGAAGAGGTCAGACAGGTCCTGGTACTCCTTCTTTAAGCCAGGCAGCTCTTTCCATTTCTCCAGGTAGGTCATGATTCCCTCAGTGAATAGTCCGGGTGTTTCTCCTTCCTCAGGCTTGCAATTCCGGAATCGTCGTCTATAACCAGTTTCATGTGTTACTGCTTGCGAAGCGCTCGAACCGCTCCAGATAAGCGTCCATTTTATCTGAATTTTATGCAAAAGGCGGTGGTTTTGGCGCACGGGCTGTTTGCTGTCTGCTGGCTAAGGCTGTTGCTTCAGTTGTCCTATGGCTCTGTGCCACTAACTCCATTCTCTTGAACTGAATTTCGTGTTGTCGCTGCCTCTCTGCCTCTTCTCGCTGTTTCTCTGGAGCTGAATTTCGTGTTGTCGCTGCCTCTCTGCCTCTTCTCGCTGTTTCTCTTGAGCTGAATTTCGTGTTGTCGTTGCCTCTCTGCCTCTTCTCGCTGTTTCTCTTGAGCTGAATTTCGTGTTGACGCTGCCTCTCTGCCTCTTCTCGCTGTTTCTCTTGAGCTGAATTTCGTGTTGTCGTTGCCTCTCTGCCTCTTCTCGCTGTTTCTCTTCAGCTGAATTTCGTGTTAACGCTGCCTCTCTGCCTCTTCTCGCTGTTTCTCTTCAGCTGAATGTCGTGTTGACGCTGCCTCTCTGCCTCTTCTCGTTGTTTCTCTTGAGCTGAATTTCGTGTTGTCGCTGCCTCTCTGCCTCTTCTCGCTGTTTCTCCTGAGCTGAATGTCGTGTTGTCGCTGCCTCTCTGCCTCTTCTCGCTGTTTCTCTTGAGCTGAATTTCGTGCTGTCGCTGCCTCTCTGCCTCTTCTCGCTGTTTCTCTTGAGCTGAATTTCGTGTTGTCGCTGCCTCTCTGCATTTTCTCGCTGTTTCTCTTGAGCTGAATTTCGTGTTGACGCTGTCTCTCTGCCTCTTCTCGCTGTTTCTCTTGAGCTGAATTTCGTGTTGTCGCTGCCTCTCTGCCTCTTCGCAGAGAGCTCCACGCGGACTTGATGAAGGAATATTATGACATCATTTTTATTTGGGTGCCAGGGCATGTGGGCATCGAAGGCAACAGGATCGCAGATTCTGCTGCCAACGATGCCCGCAATGACTCTGTCCCTGACACACAGACTGTTTATAGTAATTTTAGACATGTGGCTAGTGCGTACATAGCCCGTGAGTGGCAGTCCGAGTGGGACAAAGAGGAAGCTAACAAGCTGCATGAAGCCCTTCCTAAGTTGTCCGACGGTCTACCTTATCGCTGCGGCAGCCGCCGTGAGGAGACTGTCCTGGCTCGGCTCCACATCGGCCACACGTATGTTACGCACTCTTATTTACTTAAACAAGAGGAGCGTCCATGGTGTTATGCCTGCGACGAGCAGTACTCTGTTCAACACTTTTTGTTGTCTTGTGCTGATCTAATCGACACAAGGTATAAACATTTCACGGCAGACTCCTTGAAGGTTTTGTTCCGGGATGTGCCCCCGGACAAGATCTTCAGTTTTCTGAGGGAGTGCCATATTTTTAATAAGATTTGAGCGTTTATAGATTATGATGTTTCTATTATTTTGACCTTTTTGAGAGTCTTTCGATGTTTTCTTTAAAGACTTGTGCGACATTTTAGCCTGACATATTTTTAAGGTATATTTACATCATGTCTTAAGACCTATCTTTTAGTCTGGCTGACCAGATTTTTATCCTTCCCGCCGTGAAATGGCCTTAGTTGCTTGCTCGGCGTTAAACCCAAATAACTAACTAACTCTCTGCCTCTTCTCGCTGTTTCTCTTGAGCTGAATTTCGTGTTGTCGCTGCCTCTCTGCCTCTTCTCGCTGTTTCTCTTGAGCTGAATTTCGTTTTGTCGCTGCCTCTCTGCCTCTTCTCGCTGTTTCTCTTGAGCTGAATTTCGTGTTGTCGCTGCCTCTCTGCCTCTTCGACCACATCACACCCCTGCTCAAACTCCTTCACTGGCTCCCCATCCCCCAACGCATCCAATACAAAGTTCTGTCTCTCTGCTACAAATCCCTGAACAACTGCGCTCCTGCCTATCTCTCCAACTTACTTCACCCCTACACACCTTCCCGCTCCCTCCGCTCTGCCTCCGACCCTCTCCGCCTCCACATCCCTCGCACCAAACTTAACACTTTCGGTCCCCGCTCCTTCTCCGTCTACGGTCCATCCATCTGGAACACTCTCCCACTCTCTCTCCGTCAGAAACACTCTCTCTCCTCCTTCCAGTCCGCCCTCAAAACTCACCTCTTTCAACAGTTTTAGCACTATATCACCGCACTCCCCACCCCAAGCTGACCGTCGTAATGTATTTCACTGTTTGTGGTACGTGAGTCATTGTCTAAAGCGTGCGCATGCGTACGCGAGTTGTGAGTGTGCGCTTAGAGTTATAATTATTATAAGATAAGCGCATTATAAATACCGTAATTATTATTATTTTTATTCTTCTCGCTGTTTCTCTTGAGCTAAATTTCGTGTTGTCGCTGCCTCTCTGCCTCTTCTCTTTGTTTCTCTGGAGGTGAATTTCGTGTTGTCGCTGCCTCTCTGCCTCTTAGGCTCTGGAGCAAGTATATAAATAGGTGTTGTGTGCGCCGCGCAGTTTATTAGGCTCTGAAGCAAGTATATAAATAGGTGTTGTGTGCGCCGCGCAGTTTAGTTAGGCTCTTTAGCAAGTATATAAATAGGTGTTGTGTGCGCCGCGCAGTTTAGTTTGGTTCTGGTTTAGTTTTGAATGCTCTCTTACCGCTGTAACCGCCACTGTTTTTAACAATTTTGTTACTTGTAAGGTTTAGTTAACTAGAATGTGCAGCATAAGGGAAGCAACTGCTGAAATTGTTTCGGTAATGCAATTTGTGATTATTTCACTTTCTATCTATCTATCTATCTATATCCCGTAGTCTTGCCGACTATTGGGCACCACTGATGACTTGGCAACCAGTTCCCTCCATCTTCTCTGTTCTCTGCTATTCTTAGCGTATCGCCCAGCCTCAGTCCTGTCAACTCTGAGATATCGTCCTCCCATCTTTTTCTCTGTCTTCCTCTACTTCGTCCTCCTTGCACAGTGCCTTGCAGGATTGTTTTGGCGAGAAAGAGCCTTAAGCCTCAGTCTTTGATCTCTGCATTGCAGTAGCGTCCGCATGTACCTTTCCAGTTCCTAGCAGCATCCTCTCCTATTTTGGCATTCCAGTCTTCCTTCATCACAAGAATGTCTTTCTTGGGGGTCTGGGCCAAGGCTTCTTGCAGTTGGTCATAGAAGTCTTCTATTTCCTCATCGCCATAGTCTGTTGTTGGGGCGTAAACTTGTACAATAGTGATATTAAATGGGGTTGTCCTCAAGCGAATGGTGATAAGCCTACTGGAGACTGGCCGACAACTCATGACAGTGTTCACGATGTCTTTGTGGACGAGAAATCCGACACCCTGTTCGTGTTTGTCTTCTCTGCCACTGTAATACAGTTTGTGGTTTTGCTGGGTTATTTTTTCCGCAAGGTTCTTCCATGGGACCCTCATGGGACTCCTTCGCCTTGGGTGGTGTCTACATCAAGGAAGTTCATACACCCAATCAGGTACCGTGTCAGCACCCTAGCCTTTGTTTATCCAAAACCTAACATGCAAGGCAGCAGGTGACTCGTGGAGGGCGGCGTCGTCTATGTCCCGTGCAGATGTGAACATCTGCCCACTGCCACTATTTCCCTTTAAGCTATTTTATTTTTAACTCGAAAGTTAGAGATCGATCCGGACTAAAATACAAATACAAGTTTAGTCTGTTATTTATGAAGTTAAAGAAACAAGTAATGTAAATTACTTAAAAATAAAAAGATGTTTTGTTTTTTTTAAATTTTGTAGCATTATATGTCTCCTTCCACCGGTACCCTGTGATCATGGCTTGACTTCGCGAACGAAGATTCTATAGGGCTTGCCCACGTCGTCTGCAGGCATTTTCGTGACTGCGGAGGCCAATCCGGGACAGGCAGGTTCGACCACAGTGGCTGCAGGGGAAGGTCTGGTCAGGGTTCTGAGTTACGACAACTCTGTTTTTTCTCCTGAGCCGCTTGTCCTTGAGGTTAGCTCTGCGAGAGTCCTCAAATGAGACGGCTGCCTTCTGAATGGTGGAGCGCCAGGTGTCACGGTCCGCAGCAAGCGAAGACCACTGGCGGTGGTCGATTTGGCAGGCACTAAGTGACTTCTTGAGACCGTCTTTGTATCTCTTCTTTGGTGCCCCTCTGTCTCGGTGTCCAGTGGCGAGCTCGCCGAACAGAGTGATCTTGGGTAGGCGATGATCCTCCATCCTGGAGACGTGCCCCGCCCAGCGAAGCTGTGTCCGCAGCAGCAAAGCCTCGATGCTCAAAGTTTCCGCCTGTTCAAGGACCTCGACGTTGGTGACATAGTCACTCCAGTGAATGCTGAGGATGGTACGCAGGCAGCGCTGGTGAAAGCGTTCGAGGAGTCGTAGTTGGCTGCGGTAGAGGGCCCAGGACTCGGAACCGTACAGCAGGGTGGTGAGGACGACAGCTCTGTACACGCTGATCTTGGTGCCTTTTTTCAGCTGTTGATTGTGCCACACCCGCTTATATAGACGCCCGAATGCACTGTTCGCTTTTGCTAGCCTGTTGTCCAGCTCCTTGTCCAGCTTGGCGTCTGACGTCTGACTTTGGTACCGGTCTCAGGCCACTTTACAAATTGCAAATACAAGCGATCAAAAATCTCTGTAACTTCAGTAGCTGACTGGCCCTTCGTTTGTCTTGTACTGTGTTTGTTCTAAATGGCGTAAATCCGTGTCTGTTTCGTGAGTGTGTGTGTTGGGTTTCAGGCGCGGCGCTTTGAGTCGATTTCCCCAAAATTGAGAAAAAGCGCCTATATAATAACGGTATTATTATTATTATTATGCAGCCGAGGTAGGTAAACTGGTGTACAGACTTCAGTTCGGACTCGCCGATGGTGATGTGGGGAGGGCGATGCTCTTCCTTGGGTGCTGGCTGATGAAGGACCTCTGTCTTTTTCAGACTGACCTCAAGTCCAAAGAGCTGGGCGGCATCTGCGAAGCAGGACGTAATGCGCTGCAAGGCTCTCTCTGTGTGTGCAACGAGGGCAGCGTCATCAGCAAAGAGCAGTTCACGAATCAGTTGGTCTAGGGTTTTCGTGTGGGCCTGCAGTCGTCTGAGGTTGAACAGGCTGCCATCGAGACGATACCTGATGTACACTGCGTCGTCATCGTCGAGGTCCACTGTGTCCTGCTTCAACATCATGCTGAAGAAGATGGTGAAGAGGGTCGGTGCCAGCACACAGCCTTGCTTCACGCCATTGCGAATGGGGAATGGTTCTGAGAGGTCACTGTTTAGTCTGACCTGGCCTTGCTGGTCCTCGTGGAGCTGGACGATCATGTTGAGGAACTTTGGGGGACAGCCTAGTCGCTCCAGGTTCTGCCACATACCTTGTCTGCTCACAGTGTCAAACGCTTTTGTTAGGTCGACAAACGTTACGTACAGCCCTTTGTTCTGCTCGCGGCACTTCTCCTGAAGCTGTCTCAGCACAAAGACCATGTCGGTGGTACTCCTGTTGGCTCTGAAGCCACACTGGCCCTCTGGGAGGTGGTCTTCAGCGATGGCAGGTACCAGCCGATTCAGGAGCAACCTTGCGAGAATTTTCCCGGCAATGGACAGCAGGGTAATTCCACGATAATTAGAGCAGGCAGACTTCTCTCCTTTGTTCTTGTACAGGGTGATGATGACTGCATCACAGAGATCCTTTGGTAGTGTTACTTTTCCCCAGCAGCAGAGAAAGAGGTCGTGGAGCTTGTTGTGCAGTGCTGGGCCTCCATGTTTCCATATCTCTGGCGGGATTCCGTCAATGCCTGCTGCTTTGGCACTCTTGAGCTGGTGGATGGCTGTGAGGGTCTCTTCGGCGGTGGGCGGTTCGTCCAATTCAACCTTTATTGGAAGGTGTGGGATTTGGAGGATGACTGTTTCTTGAACAGTGCGCTCAGCGCCGAAGAGGTCCTGAAAGTATTCCGACCTGCGGTTCAAGATGGAGGTATTATCTGTGAGGAGTGCCTGTCCATCAGCGCTTCGCAGGGGACTTTGTACCAGGTGCCTAGGGCCATACACTGCTTTCAGTGTTTCGTAGAAGCCCCTGTAGTCACCGTTGTCAGCGCAGAGCTGGGTCCTCTGTGCGAGTCAGAACCACCACTCGTTCTGGTGTTCTCTAAGCTTGAGCTGGAGACTGCTGCAGATGAGGCGGAAGGCAGACTT
Source organism: Semisulcospira habei (assembly GCA_036245525.1). NCBI lineage: Eukaryota > Metazoa > Mollusca > Gastropoda > Semisulcospiridae > Semisulcospira > Semisulcospira habei. The sequence goes on from BTPG01000005.1 coordinate 53,513,114, forward strand.
CTTCACAGGGCAGGAAGGCTGGGCTAGGTGGGCCTGGTGGGCGGCTCTTTTTTTTTGCTAGAAGTTCCTGGATCTCTACGTCGTTTTCGAGAAACCAGTCTTTGTTCCTCTTTCTAGCAAAGGCCAAGACTTCCACAGAAGATTTTACAATAGCAGTTTTCAGTTGTTCCCAGAGTGTTTCAGGGGAGGAGTCTGCTGGATCAACTGTGCCTTTGAGCATGCGCTGTAAATCGGCCTGAAGGGCAGCTTTCTTGTCGTCACGCTGAAGGCTGGCAACATCAAGCTTTTTCTTGGGGGGGGGGGGGGGGCCCTTTCTTGTGTTTCAGCTTGAGGCGGAGCCTGAGTTTGCAGCGAACAAGGCGGTGGTCAGTGTGGCACTTTGCGCTTGGCATCACTCTGGTGAGGAGGACGTCACTGCGGTCCCCCTGACGCACTAGGACATAGTCGATAAGGTGCCAGTGCTTGGAGCGAGGATGCATCCAGGTGGTCTTTCGACTGTCCTTTTGCTGGAAAGTAGTGTTGGTGATGACAAGTTGCTGCTCTGCATAGAGCTCCAACAGTAGGCGACCATTGTCATTGCAGTTCCCCACGCCATGCTTGCCGAGGACTCCTTTCCAGGCTTCAGAGTCTTGGCCCACTCTGGCGTTGAAGTCGCCAAGGATGATGACTTTGTCGTCTGCAGGGGTACTCTGCAGGCGGCTGCGCAGGTCAGAGTAGAACTTGTCTTTTTCTGCAGGCTCTGCCAGGAGGGTTGGGGAGTACACACTGAGAAGGGTGACGTATTGCTGGTGCCTCAGTGGGAGGCGCATGGACATGATGCGGTCGAAGTGACCCGTTGGTAGGTTTTCCAACTTAGTCGCAATGGGGGTCTTCACCATGAAGCCCACGCCTGAGAGCCGTCTTTCTGATGCAGGCCTGCCTGACCAGTAGAGGGTGTAGCCAGCGCCAAGTTCTTGGAAGCTGCCTTCCTCCGGGAGGCGTACTTCGCTGAGCGCGGCGATGTCGATGTTTAACCTCCGCAATTCATGGGCAATGAGGGCGGAGCGACGCTCAGGGCGTCCGCTGTCTGCTGTGTCGAGCATGGTTCGGATGTTCCAGCATGCTACGTTGAGTCCGGTCGTGGTCGTCATGAGAGTGGATCCGTTGTTTTTTCTTGTTTTCTGACCGCATGAGAAGATGCCCGTTGACCGCGGCTAGCCAACTGGGGTTACGAGGGGATGAGCCTTGGTTAGTCCACCTTTTCTAGGCCCCTCTCCGTGTGGAGCAAGCAGTGCTGTCCCTAGAGAAGGCTGCTTGGTCGTTCAGGGTGTGCCGAGTGACGTTGTCATCCCCAGGTCAACATCAGGCGACCAATATCCTGAACCGCCTGCATGCAGGTTTGAGACTGCGGCTTCCAGTGACATCTTTCACCTGCCGTTTTGCCCCTTGCCCATCGCTACAGGACTTGGAAAGTTCAGTGTCATAGTCCGTGGGCGTTTCCTAAAGCCTGCGCGGTGGAGCTTTTTGGTGGAGTGGAGTGTGCGCAGTACTGGCCCCACCCTTTAAACCCTTGGTTCGTTTCAGTGCCATGGCCTAGCAAGCTGGGACGGTGGCATCAAGGTCCTCAGGTCGTAGGTTTTATGTCAGACTGTCCTTGTCTTAGTCTCTGGCTCAAAAGCCTTCCCCGGAGACACGGGGGCTTTGATGTCAGGGGTTTCCTCCCTTAGCCTTTCCGCAGCCAAGCGGCCAGGCCAGCAAGGCAGCAGGGGACTCGTGGGGGCCGGGGTCGTCTATGTCCCGTGCAGATGTGAACATCTGCCCACTGCCCAGACGGTGACACTTACCAGAGGAGAAAAATCCAACGCCGGAACCCGGTATCGAACCTCGCACCTTTGGCATTGGAGGCAGACGCCTTAACCACTGCGCCACTTCCCCGCCCTGTAGTTTCTAGGTAATTCCCATACTCTTGCGCCACAAAATGTAGTTCCTCTATATAGTATTAATTGGTAATTTGTTTGGAGTGCACATAAATTATTTTTCAGGTTTCCTTTATTTTCAGCTATTATAGACGAAATGCACTCAGTAAATGTTGCAGTCAGCCAAGGAATTGAGTTAGCATCTAGTTGTGCAGTCAGCCAAGGAATTGAGTTAGCATCTAGTTGTGCAGTCAGCCAAGGAATTGAGTTAGCATCTAGTTGCAGCCTTAGCACCTTTGTCCCCCAGCCTCCAAGAAGTCAGACCATTTCCTGCTAGTCTGCAGGTCGCCCGTGCTTTTTCCCTTCCTCCGGTGTGGTTGTTTTGGCCGTGTTGAAATCTTAAACCAGGTAGGAAAGTTGTTGCATTTCATTGATTATTGTTATTACAAATGTAATTTGCCTATAAATATGCTTGTTTTTTGTTTTTGTTTTTGTTATCTAAAATGTAGTCCTTTCAAAAATGTGTATTATTTGTTTAAATTTGTTAAGGTTTTCTCTTGAGACGAGCAAGAAGACGCCAAATATTTTTCTTACATGTGTCAATATTTTTAAAGGTTAGAGGGAGCTTTATGTGTTCTCCTGTGGAAACTAATTATTGTTGTTTGGAACCGACCGGCGGCAAGATTCCTCTGTGTAAAGTCTAGGAATGCGGTCCGGGTCGGCATTCCAGAGCGTGGCT
>BTPG01000005.1:53520747-53585190 GCA_036245525.1 Semisulcospira habei
TGATCTTTTCTCTTGCGTAGGAGGAGGGTAGGTGTGTTGTTAAGTATTCTCGTGAGGTTCTTGCGTCTGCCTCTTTTGGAGTGCTGGAATTCTTTGCCCCATAGGTTTTGGAAGGCGGACTGGAGGGCATTCGACCGTTCGTTTGCTGAGAGGGGTAGATTGAAGAAGGTCGATTCTTGGTCGAGGCCTTTCTTTGCTATCCTATCTGCTCGTTCGTTGCCTGGGATCCCCACATTGGAGGGGACCCACATAACTGATTTTGACTGTTTGACCGCGGAACTACAGTACTGGCTCCAGGAAGTTATTTTATATACAGGCTACTCTACATCGCCAGACCACCACGCGGAAGAAGGAAGTCCGGTGTCCGGTTTGCCCTACGTCGCCAGCACACGCCCAAACAGTTCAGGGACGCCCTCAGCAATTCATGTACCGAACGGCGCGACGAAGCGTGGAGGTTCCACAGTAGTGGAGGAGGGGGTGGAGACTTCATACGCATGGAGTGCTGTACCAGCTCTCTCTCTCTCTCTCTCTCTCTCTCTCTCTCTCTCTCTCTCTCTCTCTCTCTCTCTCTCTCTCTCTCTCTCTCTGCACCTCACTGTTACCCTGGGGGAAAGGGGCGGGGGGGTCGTGTGAGTGTGTGTATGCGTGTTGTGTAGTGTTTGTGTGTGCGTTGGTGTAAGTGTGTATGTGTGTTTGCGTGTCAGTATGTGCGTGTTTGTCTGTGTATGTGTGTGGTGTAGAATCTGTGTGTGTGTGTGATGTAGAGAGTGTTTGTGCCTGTCAGCTTTTATTTACATTCGTGTGAAACTGTTGTTTTGTTTGTGATAGTGTTCAATGGTAGTTCTTAGCTTAATGGTAGTAACGGCAAATTTGAAAATTGGTCCTGTTACCAAATACTTTTACCGTTATAAAATAAAGGTTCATTGTTCATTTTTCGCTCTCTCTCTCTCTCTCTCTCTCTCTCTCTCTCTCTCTCTCTCTCTCTCTCTCTCTCTCTCTTTGTCTTCATCCTTAGAAAATAAAGTTTCAATTTCAATTCTCTCTCTCTCTCTCTCTCTCTCTCTCTCTCTCTCTCTCTCTCTCTCTCTCTCTCTCTCTCTCTCTCTCTCTCTCTCTCTTTAGACTTTAAAAACGCCTTTGACCTAATCGATCACACCACTCTAATGACAAAGATTCAGAAATACTTGAATAGTACAGAAGTAGTTGTCTTTTTTTTAGATCATACCTAACTGATCGTAAACAAAAAGTTCTAGTGAATGGATCGTACTCTTCTCTAAAAGATATAAAGTATGGAGTTCCGCAAGGATCCGTGCTTGGTCCCTTATTATTTTGTCTATTCATCAATGAACTGCCACTTCATATAACTTGCAAGAACGTACAATGTGATCTTTTTGCTGATGACACTTCTATTCATATGACTAACAAAGATATACAAGTAATTTCTTCCAACTTGCAGCATAGTCTTGATGAAGTGTCTGAATGGTGTCACAGGAATTCTATGATTGTTCATCCAATTAAAACCAAATCTATGATAATCGCCACTCGTCAAAAACACCAGTTAGCACCCCTGTTACTTAACCTTTTATTAAAGGGCAGGCAAATAGAACACGTTAATGAACACCACCTACTAGGGATTACAATTGACAGTCAGCTTAAGTGGAAGGCTCATACGGACACTTTATGCAGAACGGTAGCCAAAAATCTTTTCATATTGTCCAAACTGAAATATTACACCGACTCGGACACGCGCAAACTATTCTATAATGCTCACATACGTTCTCATATTGATTACGCGTCAACAGTGTGGGATGGATGCAGTGAAGTCCACTTGAAGAGACTGAACTCGTTACACAGAAGGGCAGCAAAGTTAATCCTTCCTGACCCACGACTCACAACAGAAGAAAAACTCGCCAAAATAGGATTTCTGCCGCTGCAAGACCACTTCAAATACAATAAGGCTATTTTTATGTTTAAAGTGTGGAAACAGAAAATACCAGAATATATCACAACTCTTTTCTCTAAGTCGGAATCTAGGCTTGGTAATATTAGGCAACTTTTCTTAGTCCCCAAAACAAGAATTGATATATACAAATCTAGTTTGTCATTCGCGGGAACACAGACTTGGAACACGCTTCCTGATTATGTAAAATCCGCTTCCTCTCTAGCCCGTCTCAAAATCAGTCTCGTCAAGTACTTCTCGAAGCAGTCGTAATCATTACGATGTGAAATATATACTCCCCTGTACATCTGATCATGTATGATCCCAATTACAAACTCTGTGTGTGCGTGTGTGATGGTGTGTGTGTGTGTGTGTGTGTGTGTGTGTGTGTGTGTGTGTGTGTGTGTGTGTATGTGTCAGTTTAGGTGTGTGAGATTGTCATGGGACTTTCTTTCCCTAAACTAGAAATGTTTTTGTTTCATTTACATTTAACTATATACTTAGTTTTTTTGTATGTTGTCCCGTAGTTTTGTAGCAACGGCAGGTTTGAAAAATGGCTATGTCTGTGACGATGTCAATGCCTCAACCGTTGATAAATAAAGCTTCATTGAATCATTGAATCTCTCTCTCTCTCTCTCTCTCTCTCTCTCTCTCTCTCTCTCTCTCTCTCTCTCTCTCTCTCTCTCTCTCTCGCTCGCTCTCTCTCGCTCTCTCTCTCTCTCGCTCTCTCTCTCTCTCTCTCTCGCTCTCTCTCTCTCTCTCTCTCTCTCTCTCTCTCTCTCTCTCTCTCTCATTATATGAGAAAACATTTGTCCAAAAAGTTGTTTCTACTTTCCAAACTTAAAACGATCATTGACCTTAAGACGCGCAAACTATTGTTTAATGCCTACATTAAACCACACATTGATTATGCCTCAACAATATGGGATGGCTGCAGTGAAAATCACTTCAAGAAGATAAACTCATTATACAAGCGCGCTGCTAAGCTTATCCTCCCTGATCCGTCTTTATCCACTGATGCCAAGCTGCAGGCCATCGGACTTCTCCCTCTGGTTAAGCACCTCGCACTAAACAAATGTGTACTGATGCACAACATTCTTAACGGGAAAGCTCCACCTTACTTATCTAGGCCTTTTTCGCCAAATGAAAAAAAAATACAGCACCTCCAGGAACAGTCTCTCTATAAAAAGGCCCCGTATAGACCTGTTCAAATCTAGCCTGTCTTATTCAGGTGCTCTTTTATGGAATTCCCTTCCTCCCACTATTCAACAAACCACGTCCCTCTCTCTGTTTAAAAGTAGAGTACATGATTACTTTTCTAAGACATCCTTATGCTGATCCTTTTCTCTTCTTTGTTTTTTGACATAATACGCTTCATGTTTTTTAATTTTTTTTTCATCTAGCCTCCAAATTGTTTGTTCAGTTTTCTAACTTGTTTTTGATAGTACACAAAATATCATACCTACTTATATGTTAGATAATTATGTGCGCACGTACGTGTGTATGTGTATGTACAAAAGTGCGCATGTGCACGAGTACATGTATATGTGTGTCTGTGTGCGTGTGTGTATGTGTGTGTGACGTTTATTATTAGTTAGTTTTTGTTGTTTGGTTGGTGTTCCTTAAGTAGCTTAGCAAGGACAGATTGTAAGAAAGGCCTGCGCGCCTAATATCTCAATCCTTGGAAAATAAAGTTTCGTTCTTTCTCTCTCTCTCTCTCTCTCTCTCTCTCTCTCTCTCTCTCTCTCTCTCTCTCTCTCTCTCTCTCTCTCTCTCTCTCTCTCTCTCTCTCTCTCTCTCTCTCTCTCTCTCTCTCTCTCCCACACGGCAAATAAAAACCTTAATGTGGTTGCAGAAAACTTACAACAGAGCCCTGATGAGGAGTCTGCTTGGTGTGAACGTAACTCGATGAGTATCCATCCAGGCAAAATTAAGTCAATGGTAATTGCGACACGCCAAAAACACCAATTAAGCCCCCTTTCACTTGACTTAAGGCAATTCTACTGAGCAAGTGTCTGAACACCGCCTCCTTGGAATTATCATAGATGATCAGCTCAAATGGCAGGCACACACACACAAAGTGTGTAAAACTGTTTCAAGAAACATTTTCATGCTGTCCAAACTGAAGCACTTCACTGACTTTGAAACCAGAAAATTATTTTATTATGCACATATTCAGTCTCACATTAATTATGCTTCGACGGTGTGGGATGGCTGCAGAGATGTACATTAAAAAAGACTGAACTCCTTACACAGAGAAGCAGCGACATTAATTTTACCTGATCCTACTTTGACAACGGATAATAAGATTTACAAAGCGGGACTTCTTTCTCTCAAGAATCAGTTTGCATTCAACAAAGGTGTTCTCCTTTTTAAGATTCGGAATGACAACACTCCGTAATATATAACCCAGCTGCTAGTCCGGTCACAGTCCCGCTATGGCGATACAAAAAGCCTGTATGTAGTACCCAAAACCAAATCAGACTTATTTAAAACCAGTCTAGCATTCTCGGGGGCGACTTTGTGGAATTCGCTTTTATCCCACACGAAGACCACTCCATCAGTATCATGTTTCAAGAAAAGTCTTTTTAAACATTTATCTTCGCAGCCATAACTATCTTCAAGCTTTGCTTTCTATACGTAGATATCAGTTTTAGTAAGTACCCATTCTACTGCTGTGTATGTTTAGTGGTGCTGTGTTAATGCTTACCGCCCCCCCCCCTCCTTACCATCGCTCCAACTGCCCCAACACACCTGAGGCGTTGGTCTTTTACATGTATTAATGTAATGTAATTGTTGTGTTGTAGATGTAGCAACGGCAGATTTGAAAAATGGCATTGCCTCTGGCATTGTTAATATCTTTACCGTTGTAAAATAAAGATTCATTGATTCTCTCTCTCTCTCTCTCTCTCTCTCTCTCTCTCTCTCTCTCTCTCTCTCTCTCTCTCTCTCTCTCTCTCTCTCTCTCTCTCTCTCTCTCTCTCTCTCTCTCTCGCCAACCCGGCACCGGCCTCCACGTGGCGTGGGTGGGTAGTCCACTCGGTCCCTGACTGAGTGGGCTAGCAGACGGGTGCCATCTTTGTCCAGGATTAGGACTTGATGTCAGCAGATATGTTGTTCAGTCTTTTTCACTGGTCCGGTTTTTAAGGAGCTGTGCTTACCCAGGTCTTACCATGTTGGATTGGTCCTTAAAAATACGCGTGAGCTTTTGGTCCTTTGGATCCCAAGTGTTTGCCGTGCTTGGAGACCCGTGTCGGGGGAGAAGAGGATCCTGGTGGCTGAAACACTCCACTTTGGCCTTGACTTCTGCCTAAACGGGAGGCTAGTCGTACCGGCCTAGTCAATCGGCTCTTGTCACGTCGAGCCCTATCCCCCTGTTGACATGCGGGTTGTTATACGGAGCACCATGCTATAGCCTCTGATGCTGATTGGGTGCTTTACGCCAGTATTCCCCTGCATTCAACAGTGTGATAGAAGGCGGTGGCTCAAACGGTTCAATCGGGCTTACCCCCTTGAGTATATCTTTCGGGCAGTCTCCATTGTGCGTCGGCTGGAGACCCGCCGACAATTGCACTTTCCCTTGTTGGGCTCGGTGGCGGGCGGGGACCCCCGGGGGATGAATATCTATCATACTATAATATGGAAAATATCAAAAAACCAAAACTGGCACCAAAGCGGCACATAGCCACTGACATTGACCTTGAAAATGATAGCGACTCTGATTGTGGGGAAGCGACGCCTCAGGTTTCGGCCGTCTGGCCTCGCTTTGTCATTATCCACAGCAAAGTTAAAGAGAAGCCTGTTTCCAAGCTGCACCCTTTCCTGGTGGGGGAGACCCTCAGGAGCCGTGTTGGCAGGCCTGAGGCCCAGCGCCTCAGGTCTGGTGACTTGTTGGTAGAGTGCCGTACCCGGGCACACTCCAATGGGCTACTGAGGCTCTCCTCCATCGGAGACACTCCAGTGGAGGTCACTCCCCACAAAACAATGAATTCCTCTAGAGGAGTGATTAAAGATCAAGCATTGGCCGAACTGTCTGAAGATGAACTTGTACGGAACCTTAAGTCACAGGGGGTGACCTACGTCAGGCGCTTCATTTCCAAACGAGGTGGTAGGGAGATCCGTCTCCCTACCATCATCCTGACGTTTGGCACCCCCACAGCTCCTACTACCATCTGGGGAGGTTACTACTCCCTAAAAGTGAAAAAGTACGTCCCTCTCCCCCTTCGGTGCTTTAAGTGCCAAAAGTATGGCCATGGGCAGAAGACATGCCGCCAGGCAGAGGCCCTATGCGCCCGTTGCACTAAGCCCGGACACTCTGCTGAGTCCTGCACAGCCATCCCCCTGTGTGTGAATTGCCAGGGGGCGCATATGGCTTCGGACAAGAAGTGCCCTCGTTGGATCTCCGAGTGCAGGATTCAGCAGGTGCGTGTGGAGAAGGGGCTGTCCTTTGCGGACGCAAAAAAACTGGTTGACGGTCCTGGTGCAGCTGAGGCGGCGCCAAACTCAAATAACAACTTTGTGTATACTTTCAGTGCTGCGGTGGCAGGCAAGCGCCCCACCAAAGACTTCTCTTGTCAAACCCCAACTTCTTGGTTGGGGGCGGAGCCTCGGATCCTCTCACCCCTGGAGAGTAATCCTCCTCCGGTGGTGACGAGGAGCCAGGGAACGCAGAGGGCGGACGCTACCGGTCCGGTGGCACCGCCTTCTGCTGCCCCTAAGCCTCAGCCCCCACCCAAACCTGCTAGTTTGTCAACACCAAAGGTTTCTGGCTCTGGTCAGCCTTCTAAGGCCGCTAACTCTAGCGGCAGGAACGCTGCCCAGGACCAGAAGTCAAAGAAATCTATGGGACCGCCGTGCGCACGGGCCCAGAAGGGGAACATTGATGTCCCCCTTCAAAACAAATATGCTGCGTTGGAGGAGCAGATGGAGGGAGTGGAAGTTGTCGATGCTGCGGCAGCTCCACCCCCTTCATCTCCTAGGAACCAGAGAAGGCCCGGGAGCCGGCCCCCCTCTGTTTCTCCGACTCCTTCCAAGGCAAAGGACAAAGGGGGGAAAAACTCCTTACCCCCAGATAAGACATAATCATGGACTCTCTGCTTCAGTGGAATTGTCGTGGTTTTCAAGCTAACTTTGAGGAATTACGTCTTTTAGTCAAGTGCTATAACCCCTCAGTAATATCTCTTCAGGAGACTTACCTGAAGACTTCTGACCCTGTGTCCTTTAATGGTTTTAACGCTATACATAAAGGCTCTGATTCGGAGAGGCGCTCGGGTGGAGTGGCTCTTCTCATTAGTAGCCAAATTTTATGTAGCCCCGTTAGCATCGACACCTGTCTTCAGGCTGTCGCAGCTCGGGTTACCTTGAAGAAGACCATAACTATATGCAGTATTTACCTGCCACCATCCCTGCGGGTCTGTAGTAATGATTTTTTTAATTTAGTTGATCAACTGCCCCCTCCCTTTATTCTCATGGGGGATTTTAACGGTCACGCTCACCTTTGGGGTAGTGACCACTATGATGGCAGAGGTCAGATGTTAGAAGATGTTTTTTCTCAACTTAATCTATGTGTCTTTAACGATGGTTCACCTACATACTCTAACCCAGGTTCAGGATCTAGTTCTGTTCTAGACCTCACTGTGTGTGATCATTCTCTCATGCTGGACTTTGACTGGAAGGTTCACGATGACCTGTGTGGTAGTGACCACTTCCCAGTAGTCCTGTCATCGGTCAGCTGTGGGGAGGATCCGCCGGTGGGGCGCTGGAATCTTAAGAAAGCTAACTGGCCTCTGTTCGCCTCCCTCTGTCAGTCTCGTCTTACAGAGGAGGTGGTCATGTCATCTGAAGAACCTATTTCTTCTTTTACTACTATTTTGTTGGACGTAGCGGGTGAAACCATCCCTAAAACTTCCGCATCAGTCCCTCGAAAGCCGAGAGTACCATGGTTCAACGAAGAGTGCCGCAAGGCCCAAATAGCGCGCAAATCTGCTCAGCGACGTGCTTTCCGTAATCCGTCGCAAGTAAATATTTTAACCTTTAAAAGACAGAGGGCGAAAGCCCGTTACATTTTTAAACGTGAACGCCGTGCTTCCTGGAGACGCTTCGTCTCATCTTTAACTTCTCGGACTCCGTCCCAAAAAGTATGGAAGGCTGTTCGGAGAATTAGGGGCAGAGGTGGCTCGGCTTCTGTTGGCCATCTTAGAGATGGTGTCAGTTTGGTTACAGATAAAAAAGCTGTGGCCAATTTGCTTGCCTCCACCATTGCCCATAATTCTTCAACGGAGCATTATTCACCTTTCTTCCAGAGAGAGAAGGAGAAACGAGAGTCTTGTATTTGTGATTTTGAGTCCGATAACTCAGAAGACTATAATGTCCCGTTTACATTATCAGAATTGCAGCAAGCTTTGCAGAAATGTAATGACTCTGCTGCTGGCCTAGATACCGTCCACTATCAATTCCTAACGCATCTGCCTGAGAGGTCACTCGTTGTACTTCTCAAGGCCTTTAACCATATCTGGAGAACTGGTCATTTTCCGCCGTCTTGGCGCCAGGCTGTGGTTGTACCGATCCCCAAGCCGGGTAAGGATCCTTCCGACCCGGGCAACTACCGGCCTATCGCTTTGACATCATGTTTATGTAAAACTATGGAGCGCCTGGTCAACGCCCGCCTGGTGTGGCATCTTGAGTCACAGGGTCTCCTCACAGACCTCCAGTGCGGTTTCCGGCGCTTCCGTAGTACAACTGACCATTTAGTCCGCTTTGAATCATTTATTCGAGATTCTTTTGTCAACAAGCAGCATGTCTATGCAATTTTTTTCGATCTTGAGAAGGCGTATGACACTACCTGGAAGTATGGCATAATGTCTGACTTGTTGGACATGGGTTTTAAAGGGCACCTGCCCGTTTTTATTCACAATTTTTTGACTAACCGGTCGTTCCATGTCCGTGTGGGCTCCACCCTCTCCGACTCCTTTGAACAGGAGATGGGTGTCCCACAGGGTTCTATCTCCTGTTTTATTTAGTATTAAAATTAATAACATTGTAAAGGCCGTCAAGGATGATTCTGAATGCTCTTTGTTTGTTGACGACTTTGCTTTGTGCGCACGTGGTCGAGGACTTGCGTCCCTTGAGAGGCGCTTGCAGCTGTGCGTTGATCGCATCCAGCGGTGGGTGTCTCTCAATGGATTCAAGTTCTCGCCCTCCAAGACTGTTTGTGTGCATTTTACTAACCAGACGAATTTTTTTCCAGAACCTAGCCTGAGCATTGCTGGAGTGCCAATTAAGGTGGCCGAGGAGGCAAAGTTTCTGGGGGTCATTTTTGACAAAAGACTTACCTTCCGCAACCATATTAATTACCTTAGAACCTCTTGTCAGAAGGCTCTCGACATTCTTCGTGTCGTCGGTCGTACTGACTGGGGTGCGGACCGTACTGTCTTACTTCGTCTGTACCGGGCCCTTGTTCGGTCCAAACTGGATTACGGCTCTGTGGTGTATGGCTCAGCTTCCAAGTCTGTGCTACAGCGTCTGAACACAATTCACCATCAGGGTCTGCGGATATGTCTTGGGGCCTTCAGGACGTCTCCAGTTCCTAGTCTGTATGCCGAGGCAGGGGAGCCTTCTCTCAAGCTCCGCCGCATCCGCCTCATGCTCAGCTACGTTCTGAAACTGAAGGCCCATCCAGACAATCCTGCCTATGATTGTGTTTTTAAACCATCGTTTGCAGAGATTTACGATACCCATCCGGGAGCTGTCCGTCCACTTTCTTTCCGTGTCCGACCTCATCTGCAGGCGGCCGGATTGGACCTGGACAGAGTTTCGGAATCCCTGCAACACATCACTCCACCTTGGCTCTTACCAGTTCCTGACATCTTGCTGGACTTGACTGCCCACAAGAAAGACTCTACTCCACCAGCCATATACCAACAGAGCCTCAATGAACTGCTTTCAATTTTTCCTGGCTATTGTCGCATCTATACCGATGGGTCAAAGTCTGAGGATGGGAGAGTGGCTGCGGCCGCAGTATCCTCTCGCCATCCTAGACGCCCATTTAAGCACCGCCTCCCAGACCACTCATCTGTATTTAGTGCGGAACTGCAGGCGGTTCTGCTGGCACTCAAGCATGCTTATCGATCTAGAGAAAGGAACTTCCTGATTCTGTCTGACTCTCTTTCTGCCCTGCAGGCCCTTCAGGGCACGGGAAATGACCACCCACTGCTGGTGCAGATCAGAGAGCTCCACGCGGACTTGATGAAGGAATATTATGATATCATTTTTATTTGGGTGCCAGGGCATGTGGGCATCGAAGGCAACAGGATCGCAGATTCTGCTGCCAACGATGCCCGCAATGACCCTGTCCCTGACACACAGACTGTTTATAGTGATTTTAGACATGTGGCTAGTGCGTACATAGCCCGTGAGTGGCAGTCCGAGTGGGACAAAGAGGAAGCTAACAAGCTGCATGAAGCCCTTCCTAAGTTGTCCGACGGTCTACCTTATCGCTGCGGCAGCCGCCGTGAGGAGACTGTCCTGGCTCGGCTCCACATCGGCCACACGTATGTTACGCACTCTTATTTACTTAAACAGGAGGAGCGTCCATGGTGTTATGCCTGCGACGAGCAGTACTCTGTTCAACACTTTTTGTTGTCTTGTGCTGATCTAATCGACACAAGGTATAAACATTTCACAGCAGACTCCTTGAAGGTTTTGTTCTGGGATGTGCCCCCGGACAAGATCTTCAGTTTTCTGAGAGAGTGCCATATTTTTAATAAGATTTGAGCGTTTATAGATTATGATGTTTCTATTATTTTGACCTTTTTGAGAGTCTTCCGACGTTTTATTTAAAGACCTGTGCGACATTTTAGCCTGACATATTTTTAAGGTATATTTACATCATGTCTTAAGACCTTTCTTTTAGTCTGGCTGACCAGATTTTTACCCTTCCCGCCGTGAGATGGCCTTAGTTGCCTGCTCGGCGTTAAACCCAAATAACTAACTAACTAACTAACTCTCTCTCTCTCTCTCTCTCTCTCTCTCTCTCTCTCTCTCTCTCTCTCTCTCTCTCTCTCTAATAATAATAATAATAATTATTATTATTATTATCCTGTCTTCTTTTTATTTTTATTTATTTGTCATGTTATCTTTTCTGCTGTTATATTTATTTAAAATGTTATTAAGGACAGACGTGTAAAAAGGCCTGCGTGCCTACTGTCTTCATCCTTAGAAAATAAAGTTTCAATTCAATTCAATTCAATTCTCTCTCCATCAACAACTATGTAAAGAGGCGTTGTGATTTAGAATCCCCTAATATAGAGTGCTTGTGGTTAGAAGTTAAAACGACCAAGTCCTCGCCTGTTCTTATAGGTTTTGTATATAGAAACCCAGCGGCCTCAGCCTCCTGGCAGGACGAGTTTGTGTTAATGATGGATGTGGTTCAGGAGTCCAAAGGTGATGAACATATTTTGGGAGACTTCAACATATACTTGCATAAGCAAGGACACACTTCGTGGAGATCCATGTTGGATTTTTTAGGGTTGAAACACAAATGTCAGCGTTGTAAAAAATGTTAGCGTACATAATATTTACATTAGTGATCACTTTCCTGTTTGTTTTACGTTGTCTGTTAGGTTAGCTAAACAGTCAATCAAAGGACACACTACCATAATGTATAGATGTTTTAAAAAATTCGACCAAACTGCTTTTTTATATGAACTATCTTTAGTACCATTTTATGATATAAAAAATTGCAAAAAGCTGTTTCTCGCCGTTCTGGATAGACACGCGCCTAAGCGCATCAAACGCATCAAATATCCTGTTATGCCAAAATGGCTCTCTGGTGAGATAAAACAAGCAATGGAAGTAAGAGATGAATTAAAACGAGACAAGACATTTACTGAATACAAGAAGCAGCGAAACCATGTCAAATCTCTAGTTCGTAAAGCACAGAGGCAAAATGCAGAACAAATTATTGCCGACGGCAAAGACATCCGTTCAGTCTGGCAAGTAATAAACAATTTCACCAAAGGTAACAGTAAACGATCGCCTAATATTCCGCCCGAACTTACTGCTGATGCATTCAACGCTCACTTCATAACTGTTGCTCAAAGTCTGGCGAAGTCAAATACACCTAACCCTGTAAACTACACTTGCTCTCATCAACTACGTCACCATAGTCAACAGAGAGCCTGCGGCCCATTTTTAGTACCGCTTATGACTGTCCTAGATGTAGGCAAATCTATTTCCAGTTTAAAGAACAAATCGTCTTGCGGTCCAGATGGCATTAGTAGTCAGATTTTAAAACTATCTCTGCCCTACGTCGTCGAATCCCTGACCTTTATTTATAATTTATCGATCAGACATAACGTTTTTCCCGACGAGCTGAAAAAAGCGAAGGTAATCCCGCTTCCCAAAAGCAAAGATTTATGCAACCCAAACGAGTACAGGCCCATTTCCATATTATCCTGTATTTCAAAACCGCTCGAGAGACATATCCATACTCATCTTCTAAACTTTCTGGAGCAAAACCATCTGATAACTGCAGCACAATCAGGATTTCGACCTCTACATTCGTGCCAAACTGCCCTCAATCATTTAATTGATAAATGGCTCTCTGCCATAAATGACAATAAAGTATCAGGTACAATCTTTCTTGACCTGAAAAAAGCTTTTGATCTTGTCAACCACTCTATCCTACTAAAAAAACTACCATTCTATCACATTGACTCAAATACTGTCTCCTTTATATCTTCCTATCTCAGGGACAGAACACAGAAAGTACTGCTAAATGGCAAGTATTCCTCTGATGATTTAGTAACTTGCGGTGTTCCACAAGGGTCTATTCTAGGGCCCTTATTATTTAATCTTTTTATTAATGATCTGTCACTGTGCATATCTCATTTAGACGCAAACTGCTATCTGTTCGCAGATGACACGACCATACACACATCTGATAAAGATATCACAACCATTAATAAGGTACTCCAACAAAGTCTTGATGAAGTAGCAGGCTGGTGCAGTGATAATCACATGATTATTAGTATTCCAAAGACAAAGAGCATGTTAGTTACTACACGTCAGAAACACCAGCATAGCCTACCACCTTTAACACTTTCCTTAGATAGACAGCTTGTTGAACAAGTAACTAGGCATCGCTTATTAGGCGTTATAGTGGACAACCAATTAAGCTGGGAGCCGCATACTGACTCAATATGCAAAACAATCTCCAAAAATCTGTTCCTGTTATCAAAACTACGCCATATAGTTAATACTGATATCCGTAAACTCTTTTTCCATGCGCATATCAAAACGCATTGTGACTACAGTTCTACCGTCTGGGATGGATGCAGCGAAGTTCACATGAAAAAAGTTAATTCCTTGTATCGTCGGGGCATTAAATGAATACTTCCCAGTCCTACTTCGACTGATGAAAAATTAAAATCTCTCAAGTTACTAACATTGAAGAAACAGTTTGAATTTAATCTCTGTGTTCTACTGCACAAGATCATGCACGGAAAAGCCCCACCCTATCTAAAAACTCTATTTTCCGACAATAATAGGAAAAACACGAGAAATAGTTCGATCCACCTTCCAAAAATTAGATTAGACATCTGTAAAACCAGTCTGTCCTTTTCAGGCGCTAAAGCGTGGAATATGTTACCTCCACACCTGAAATCAATTTGTAAGATTAGCGTCTTCAAAGATCGCCTCCATAAATATTTACTTCAGAAGTAATAGTATGTTCGGCTCCCTTATGCTGCTATTCGTATAGTTAGTGACAAGTTTCCTATTACCTAATACTCTTCTACTGTTGCTACAGATTATGTAATAGCTCGACTGTCTGCATTAACATGTCAGGTTCATACCTGTGTGTGTGTATATTATATCTATCTATCTATATATATATATATATATATATATATATATATATATATATATATATATATATATATATATATATATATATATATAGATAAAATTTTTCAATAAATTCTGAGAATGCTGTGCTAATGCCATGGAAATCCAGGCTGGTAAGCTTGCATTGTGTCATCAGGACATCAGCTGTCCTTTTGTGACTGCATCGCTTATTAGATCTTTTGAGCCTTCCACTGAACACCTACTACATAAAGTAATAGGGACTACCCCCAGGCGCCCCGCAACCCGCTGGAGAATATCCAGTCCTCCCCCCCCCCCCTCCGAGAGCCTACCCGGCACCGGCCTCTACGTGGCGTAGGTGGGTAGTACGCTCAGTCCCTGACTGAGTGGGCTAGCGGACGGGTGCCATCTTTGTCCAGGATTAGGACTTGATGTCAGCAGATATGTTGTTCAGCCTTTTCACTGGTCCGGTTTTTAAGGAGCTGTGCTAACCTAGGTCGTACCATGTTGGATTGGTCCTTAAAAATACTCGTGACTTTTTGGTCCTTTGGATCCCAAGTGTTTGCCGTGCTTGGAGACCCGTGTCGGGGGAGAAGAGGATCCTGGTGGCTGAGGTTCCCTTTGGGCTGCGGCTCACTGGTGCCAACACTCCACTTCGGCCTTGACTTCTACCTAAACGGGAGGCTAGTCGTACCGGCCTAGTCAATCGGCTCTTGTCACGTTGAGCCCTATCCCACTGTTGACATGCGGGTTGCTATACGGAGCACCATGCTATAGCTTCTGCTGCTGATTAGGTGCTTTACGCCAGTATTCCCATGCATTCAACGATGTGATAGAAGGCGGTGGCTCAAACGGTTCAATCGGGCTTACCCCCTTGAGTATATCTTTCGGGCAGTCTCCATTGTGCGTCGGCTGGAGACCCGCCGACAGTTGCACTTTCCCTTGTTGGGCTCGGTGGCGGGCGGGGACCCCCGGGGGATGAATATCTCTACTAATATAATATGGATAAAACCAAAAAACCAAAACTAGCACAGAAACGGCACATAGACACCGACATTGCACATGACAGTGATTCAGACTGTGAGGAAGCAACGCCTCAGGCGTCGGCCGTATGGCCTCGCTTCCTCATTGTCCATAGCAAGGTGAAGGAGAAACCAGTTACCAAGCTGCATCCTTTTCTGGTGGGGGAGACCCTCAGGAGCCGTGTTGGCAGGCCTGACGCCCAGCGCCTCAGGTCTGGTGACTTGCTGGTGGAGTGCCGTACTCGGGCACACTCCAGCGGGCTACTGGGGCTCTCTTCCATCGGAGACACTCCTGTGGAAGTCACACCCCACAAAACTATGAATTCGTCAAGAGGCGTAATCAAAGATCAAGCTTTGGCAGAACTGTCAGAAGATGAACTTGTAAGGAACCTTAAGTCTCAGGGGGTGACTTACGTCAGGCGCTTCGCTTCCAAGCGAGGTGGTGGGGAGATCCGTCTCCCTACCATCATCCTGACGTTTGGCACCCCCACCCCTCCTACTACCATCTGGGGAGGTTACTACTCCCTGAGAGTGAAAAAGTACGTCCCTCTTCCCCTCCGGTGCTTTAAGTGCCAAAAGTATGGCCATGGGCAGAAGACATGCCGTCAGGCAGAGGCTTCATGCGCCCGTTGCACTAGGCCCGGACACTCTGCTGAGTCCTGCACAGCCACCCCCCTGTGTGTGAATTGCCAGGGGGCGCATATGGCTTCGGATAAGAAATGCCCTCGTTGGATATCCGAGTGCAAGATTCAGCAGGTGCGTGTGGAGAAGGGGCTGTCCTTTCTGGATGCCAAAAAACTGGTTGAAGGCCCTGGTGCAGCTGCGGCTGCCCCAACCTCTAACACCTCAGTGTATACTTTTAGTGCAGCGGTGGCAGGCAAGCGCCCCACCAAAGACTTTTCATGTCAGACCCCAACTTCTTGGTTGGGGGCGGAGCCTCGGCTCCTCTCGCCCCTGGAGAGTAACCCTCCTCCGGTGGTGACAAGGAGCCAGGGAACGCAGAAGGCGGACACTGCCGGTCCGGTTGTGCCGCCTTCTGTTGCCCCTAAGCCTCAGCCCCCACCCAAACCTGTTAGTCAGTCAACTCCAAAGGCTTCTGGCTCTGGTCAGCCTTCTAAGGCCGCTAACTCTAGCGGCAGGAACGCTGCCCAGGACCAGAAGTCTAAGAAATCTATGGGACCGCTGTGCGCACGGGCCCAGAAGGGGAACACAGATGTCCCCCTTCAAAACAAATATGCTGCACTGGAGGAGCGGAGGGAGGGAGTGGAAGTTGTTGTTTCTGATGCTGCGGCAGCTCCACCCCCTTCCTCTCCGAAGAACCAGAGGAGGCCCGGGAGCCGGCCCCCCTCTGTTTCTTCAACTCCTTCCAAGGTAAAGGAAAAAGGGGGGAAAAACTCCTTACCCCCAGATAAGACTTAATCATGGACTCTTTGCTTCAGTTGAATTGTCGTGGTTTTCGAGCTAACTTTGAGAAATTACGTCTTTTAGTCAAGTTCTATAACCCCTCAGTAATATCTCTTCAGGAGACTTACCTGAAGACTTCTGACCCTGTGTCTTTTAATGGTTTTAATGTTATACATAAAGGCTCTGATTCGGAGAGGCGCTCGGGTGGAGCGGCTCTTCTCATTAGTAGCCAAATTTTATGTAGCCCCGTTAGCATCGACACCTGTCTTCAGGCTGTCGCTGCTCGGGTTACCTTAAAAAAGACCATAACCATATGTAGTATTTACCTGCCACCATCACTGCGGGTCTGTAGCAATGATATTTTAAACTTAGTAGATCAACTGCCCCCTCCCTTTATTCTCATGTGGGATTTTAACGGTCATGCTCACCTTTGGGGTAGTGACCACTATGATGGCAGAGGTCAGATGTTAGAAGATGTTTTTTCTCAACTTAACCTATGTGTCTTTAACGATGGCTCACCTACATACTCTAACTTAGGTTCCGGATCAAGTTCTGTTCTAGACCTCACTGTGTGTGATCCTTCTCTTATGCTGGACTTTGACTGGAAGGTTCACGACGACCTGTGTGGTAGTGACCACTTCCCAGTAGTCCTGTCATCGGTCAGCTGTGAGGAGGATTCGCCGGTGGGGCGCTGGAATCTCAAGAAAGCTAACTGGTCTCTGTTTGCCTCTCTCTGTCAGTCTCGTCTTACAGAGGAGGTGGTCATGTCAGCTGAAGAACCTGTTTCTTGTTTTACTTCTATTTTGTTGGAGGTTGCAGGTGAAACCATCCCTAGAACTTCCACATCACTCCCTCGGAAGCCGAGAGTACCATGGTTCAATGAAGAGTGCCGCAAGGCCCAAACAATGCGCAAATCTGCTCAGCGACGTGCTTTTCGTAATCCGTCGCAAGCAACTATTTTAACCTTTAAAAGACAGCGGGCGAAAGCCCGTTACATTTTAAAACGTGAACGCCGTGCTTCCTGGAGACGCTTCGTCTCATCTTTATCTTCTAGGACTCCGTCCCAAAAAGTCTGGAAGGCTGTTCGAAGAATTAGGGGCAGGGGTGGCTCGGCTTCTGTCGGCCATCTTAGAGATGGTGCCAGTTTGGTCACAGATAAAAAGGCTGTGGCCAATTTGCTTGCCTCCACCATTGCCCATAATTCTTCAACAGAGCATTATTCACTTTTCTTCCAGAGAGAGAAGGAGAAGCGAGAATCTTGTGCTTGTGATTTTATATCGGATAACTTGGAAGACTATAATGCCCCTTTTACGTTTTCAGAGTTGCAGCAAGCCATGCAAAAATGTACTGACTCTGCTGCTGGATTAGATACCATCCATTATCAGCTCTTAACACATCTGCCTGAGGATTCACTCCTTGTACTTCTCAAGGCCTTTAACCATATCTGGATAACCGGTCATTTTCCGCCATCTTGGCGCCAGGCTGTGGTTGTGCCAATTCCCAAGCCGGGTAAGGATCCTTCCGACCCGGGCAACTACCGGCCAATAGCTTTGACATCATGTTTATGTAAAACTATGGAACGCTTGGTCAACGCCCGACTGGTGTGGCATCTTGAGTCACAGGGTCTCATCACAGACCTCCAGTGCGGTTTCCGACGCTTCCGTAGTACAACTGACCATCTAGTCCGCTTTGAGTCTTTTATCCGAGATGCTTTTGTCAACAAGCAGCATGTCTATGCAATTTTCTTTGATCTTGAAAAGGCATATGACACTACCTGGAAGCATGGTATAATGTCTGATTTGTCGGACATGGGTTTTAAAGGGCATCTGCCCGTTTTTATTCACAATTTTTTGTCCAACAGGTCGTTCCATGTCCGTGTGGGCTCCACCCTCTCCGACTCCTTTGAACAGGAGATGGGTGTCCCGCAGGGCAGTATTCTATCTCCTGTTTTATTTAGCATTAAAATAAATAACATTGTAAAGGCCGTCAAGAATGATTCTGAATGCTCTTTGTTTGTGGACGACTTTGCTTTGTGTGCACGAGGTCGAGGACTTGCGTCCCTTGAGAGGCGCTTGCAGCTGTGTGTTGATCGAATCCAGGGGTGGGTGTCTCTCAATGGATTCAGATTCTCGCCCTCCAAGACAGTCTGTGTGCATTTTACTAACCAGACGAAATTTTTTCCAGAACCTAGCCTGAGCATTGCTGGAGTGCCAATTAAGGTGGCCGAAGAGGCAAAGTTTTTGGGGGTCATCTTTGACAAAAGATTGACCTTCTGCAACCATGTTAACTACCTTAGAACCTCTTGTCGGAAGGCCCTCGACATTCTTCGTGTCGTTGGTCGTACTGACTGGGGTGCAGACCGCATCGTCTTACTTCGACTGTACCGGGCCCTTGTTCGGTCCAAACTGGATTACGGCTCTGTGGTATATGGCTCGGCTTCCAAGTCTGTTCTGCAGCGTCTGAACACAATTCACCATCAAGGTCTGCGCATATGTCTGGGAGCCTCCAGGACATCTCCAGTTCCTAGTCTGTATGCAGAGGCAGGGGAGCCTTCTCTCAGGCTCCGCCGCATCCGCCTCATGCTCAGCTACGTTCTGAAGCTGAAGGCCCATCCAGAAAATCCTGCCTATGATTGTGTTTTTAACCCGTCGTTTGCAGAGATTTACGATGCCCATCCGGGAGCTGTCCGTCCACTTTCCTTCCGTGTCCGACCTCATATGCAGGCGGCCGGAGTGGACCTGGACAAAGTTTCGGAATCTCTGCAACACGTCACTCCACCCTGGCTACTACCAGTTCCTGACATCTTGCTGGACTTGACTGCCCACAAGAAGGATTGTACTCCACCAGCCATATACCAACAGAGCCTCAATGAACTCCTTTCAATTTTTCCTGGTTATTGTCGTCTTTATACGGATGGGTCCAAGTCTGAGGATGGAAGAGTGGCTGCGGCTGCAGTGTCCTCTCGCCATCCTAGACGCCCATTTAAGCTCCGTCTCCCTGACCATTCCTCTGTATTTAGTGCAGAACTGCAGGCCATTCTGCTAGCACTCAAGCATGCCTATCAGTCTCGGGAAAGGAACTTCCTGATTCTGTCTGACTCTCTTTCTGCCCTGCAGGCCCTTCAGGGCGCGGGAACAGACCATCCACTGCTGGTGCAGATTAGAGAGCTCTACGCGGACTTGATGAAGGAATATTATGACATCATTTTTATTTGGGTCCCAGGCCATGTGGGCATCGAAGGCAACAGAATCGCAGATTCTGCTGCCAACAGTGCCCGCAGTGACCCTGTCCCTGACACATAGACTGTCTATAGTGATTTTAAACCTGTGATTAGTGCGTACGTGGCCCGCGAGTGGCAGTTCGAGTGGGACAAAGAGGAAGGGAACAAGCTTCATGAAGCTCTTCCTAAGTTGTCTGACAGTCTACCTTTCCGCTGCGGCAGCCGCCGTGAGGAGACTGTCCTTGCTTGGCTCCACATCGGGCACACGTATGTTACGCACTCTTACTTACTTAAACAGGATGAGCGTCCATGGTGTTTTGCCTGTGATGAGCAGTTTTCTGTTCGACACTTTTTGCTGTATTGTGCTGACCTAATTGACACCAGATATAAACACTTTACAGCAGACTCCTTGAAGGTTTTGTTCCGGGATGTTCCCCCGGACAAAATCTTCAATTTCTTGCGAGCATGCAATATTTTTAACAAGATTTGAGCATTCATAGACTATGTGAATCTTTTTTATTTGCCCTTTTTGAGAGTCTGTAGACATTTCTTTTAAAGACATGTGCGACATTTTAGCCTGAGATTTTTAATCTATATTTACATCTTGTCTTAAGACCTTGCTTTTAGTCTGGCTGACCAGATTTTTATCCATCCCGCCGTGAGATGGCCTTAGTCGCCTGCTCGGCGTTAAACCCAAATAACAAACTAACATACCCCCCCCCCCCCCCGAGAGGGGAGGCTAGTGCATGAATATTCCCAAACAGATCTTGGACCTGCTGGATAGATTTAAGATTTTGCCGCCTACGACCGGTTTCGACCCAAGGTGGGTCTCATCAGGTAGGCATACGTCGTAACCTGAAATTGCAAACACAACGCATATACTAGAAGCCGCCTCCAGAATTTGACTGGTAGCAACCACTAGTCCAGCGTGGAGTGCATCCCTAAAGCTTTATGGGGTGTTGCAGTGGAAGAAGACTGACTAATTTTGAAAAGGCAACACCTAGGCAATTTTGTGGTACAATTATTCATTACTTATAACAAAGGCGTCGCCCAAGCCAAAAAATGCACTCAATCAGAGTAGCTCCAAGGGACATAATTTTTCAATAAATTCTGAGAATGCTGTGCTAATGCCATGGAAATCCAGGCTGGTAAGCTTGCATTGTGTCATCAGGACATCAGCTGTCCTTTTGTGACTGCATTGCTTATTAGATCTTTTGAGCCCTCCACTGAACACCTACTACATAAAGTAATAGGGACTACCCCCAGGCGCCCCGCAACCAGCTGGAGAATATCCAGTCCTCCCACTTATTCTCCAGCGGGTTGCGGGGCGCCTGGTGGGTAGTCCCTATTACTTTATGTAGTAGGTGTTCAGTGGAAGGCTCAAAAGATCTAATAAGCGATGCAGTCACAAAAGGACAGCTGATGTCCTGATGACACAATGCAAGCTTACCAGCCTGGATTTCCATGGCATTAGCACAGCATTCTCAGAATTTATTGAAAAATTATGTCCCTTGGAGCTACTCTGATTGAGTGCATTTTTTGGCTTGGGCGACGCCTTTGTTATAAGTAATGAATAATTGTACCACAAAATTGCCTAGGTGTTGCCTTTTCAAAATTAGTCAGTCTTCTTCCACTGCAACACCCCATAAAGCTTTAGGGATGCAATCCACGCTGGACTAGTGGTTGCTACCAGTCAAATTCTGGAGGCGGCTTCTAGTATATGCGTTGTGTTTGCAATTTCAGGTTACGCCGTATGCCTACCTGATGAGACCCACCTTGGGTCGAAACCGGTCGTAGGCGGCAAAATCTTAAATCTATCCAGCAGGTCCAAGATCTGTTTGGGAATATTCATGCACTAGCCTCCCCTCTCGGGGGGGAGGACTGGATATTCTCCAGCGTGTTGCGTGGCGCCTGGGGGTAGTCCCTATTACTTTATGTAGTAGGTGTTCAGTGGAAGGCTCAAAAGATCTAATAAGCGATGCAGTCACAAAAGGACAGCTGATGTCCTGATGACACAATGCAAGCTTACCAGCCTGGATTTCCATGGCATTAGCACAGGATTCTCAGAATTTATTGAAAAATTATGTCCTTTGGAGCTACTCTGATTGAGTGCATTTTTTGGCTTGGGCGACGCCTTTGTTATAAGTAATGAATAATTGTACCACAAAATTGCCTAGGTGTTGCCTTTTCAAAATTAGTCAGTCTTCTTCCACTGCAACACCCCATAAAGCTTTAGGGATGCAATCCACGCTGGACTAGTGGTTGCTACCAGTCAAATTCTGGAGGCGGCTTCTAGTATATGCGTTGTGTTTGCAATTTCAGGTTACGCCGTATGCCTACCTGACGAGACCCACCTTGGGTCGAAACCGGTCGTAGGCGGCAAAATCTTAAATCTATCCAGCAGGTCCAAGATCTTTTTGGGAATATTCATGCACTAGCCTCCCCTCTCGGGGGGGGGGGAGGGGGGAGGACTGGATATTCTCCAGCGGGTTGCGGGGCGCCTGGGTGTAGTCCCTATTACTTTATGTAGTAGGTGTTCAGTGGAAGGCTCAAAAGATCTAATAAGCGATGCAGTCACAAAAGGACAGCTGATGTCCTGATGACACAATGCAAGCTTACCAGCCTGGATTTCCATGGCATTAGCAAAGCATTCTCAGAATTTATTGAAAAATTATGTCCCTTGGAGCTACTCTGATTGAGTGCATTTTTTAATAATAATAATAATAATAATGAGTATTTATATAGCGCTTAATCTTACTCAAAAGCTCTAAGCGCTTTACAATCTGTACACAAAAATAAAAATACAATGACATATGCACATAACAAACAAAGCACAATGCCCGAATACACCACTTTTACAATAAACTAAACAACAATACATACATAATAATTTATATTTTAATTAACATTCAGTCTAAACAAGGAGGATTGCAGAGGATTTTTGGCTTGGGCGACGCCTTTGTTATAAGTAATGATTATATATATATATATATATATATATATATATATATATATATATATATATATATATATATATATATATATATATATATATATATATAAATATATATATATATATATATATATATATAAATATATATATATATATATATATATATATATATATATATATATATATATATATATATGTATATATATATATATATATAAAATTTTTCATTAAATTCTGAGAATGCTGTGCTAATGCCATGGGATTCCAGGCTGGTAAGCTTGCATTGTGTCATCAGGACATCAGCTGCCCTTTTGTGACTGCATCGCTTATTAGATCTTTTGAGCTTTCCACTGAACACCTATTACATAAAGCAATAGGGACTACCCCCAGGCGCCCCGCCACCCGCGGGAGAATATCCAGTCCTCCCCCCGAGGGGGGAAGACAGAAAATATTCCCAAACAGATTTTGGACCTGCTGAGTAGATTTAAAGTTTTTGCCGCCTACGACCGGTTTTGCCCCAAGGGAGGGCTCTTCAGGTAAAAGAAAGAATAATTGTTAAAAGTAAAGAATATATATATATATATATATATATATATATATATATATATATATATATATATATATATATATATATATACTCTTATAATGTATGGTATCTGGGGACAATCGCATGCCTATGAGCGTGAATCTGGGAACATGCTCTGGATATGGGGACATTGAAAAGTTCCCTTATCCAACCCAAGGTTTTTTTCACTCAATCTGATTCAGGCGATGAAAATAAAGGGAAAAAAACAATGTTCCCAGATACCAAAAATTTTTCGACAGGTTACTTCCCCTGGTCTACAACCACTGACCTATACTGTATGGCTTCGGTGGAGCAGAGGAGCTTTCGTCTTGATACGAAACTAAAAGTGCGACTAAGTCTCATCCATGCTCAGTGCAGCTCTTGATTCTAATTTATCACTTTTTACACAATTACCACAGTACAAAATTAAAAGAAGAAGAGAAACAAATATAAATGATGCCAAATACTAAACTCCGTGCCCAGCTCTGTTTAAGCGAGGCTATGTATACAATGGCTACAGGTATAACACTGGATTTTACCAATGACGCATCATCCCATTTCAGGACCCACTGAGATCGCAAGGTAAATCTATCTGACATTTTGAGTAGTGCATAGCGTAGTGGCTGTATACGATGATCGCTGGCCTGAACCATAATTTTCGCAAAAGTACTTTGCATGAGTTAGAACAGTTGAAAGACGTTTCATTTGCAACCGATTTACGTTGTCTTCACGGTAAACTGGGCGCCGGTTGCCTGTCTTCTAGTCCGTTGCATGCATTGCTCATCTTCATTTTCCTAAGCATGTCTAGTGTCTACAGAAAGCTTATTTTCTTAGCTTTTAAGTGTATGTCTTAAATACAAGATACGTTCAGTACAGCTTAAACAACACGCCGTAAATGACCGGTACCATTAAAATGTATCCCGCGTGGCACACTGTCAGTCCTGAGCGTGTACGTGTACAGAGAGCGTGCTCGCGTAAAACAGTGACAAGAATAGCGTGACTATAGTTGCACAGCCGTAACAGATTGCGCTCAGCTCTGTCAATGCCATGAAAAGCAGAAATATCGTCTACATAATCAACACACAGTTTAAAGTGTTATAAATGATGCCAAATACTAAACTCCGTGCCCAGCTCTGTTTAAGCGAGGCTATGTATACAATGGCTACAGGTATAACACTGGATTTTACCAATGACGCATCATCCCATTTCAGGACCCACTGAGATCGCAAGGTAAATCTATCTGACATTTTGAGTAGTGCATAGCGTAGTGGCTGTATACGATGATCGCTGGCCTGAACCATAATTTTCGCAAAAGTACTTTGCATGAGTTAGAACAGTTGAAAGACATTTCATTTGCAACCGATTTACGTTGTCTTCACGGTAAACTGGGCGCCGGTTGCCTGTCTTCTAGTCCGTTGCATGCATTGCTCATCTTCATTTTCCTAAGCATGTCTAGTGTCTACAGAAAGCTGAATGAATGAATGAATACGATTCCTAGCGAACCTAGCTCCTAGGCCTAACACCTATACGCACTTACCAATAAAACCTACGCGTCATCCTAACACAGCCTAAGCCCTATTTAGGTGAATTAGAACTGAACTAAAACTGAACTGAATGGTGGACAGAAGCTCTATATATATACCATCCAACAGATGCTCTCAGCATATGTAAACGAGAACCGTGATGATTGGAGCGATCACCTCGACCTGATCATGATGGCATATAGAGCTTCTGTCCACCATTCAACCGGGTGTACGCCCAATTTAATTGTTTTTGGTAGAGAAGTCAATCTCCCATTGACAGTCGAACTTGGTGTGTTCCCTAGTAGAGATGCGTCTGAATGTCCCATAGAGTACGTACAATGGGTTCAAAACACGCTGGAACGAGTCTTTCATTTTGTACAAGAGAATTCAGAGGCTAGTGTCCAGCGTTGAACTTTGAGTGGTAGTATTTATAACTATGAAATTTTTCTTCCCCAGATCACACAGCACACAGTTGTGTGTTGTCTCCATTTTCTTCCAGTTCCAACTGATTATGTGTGGACACTGCTTAAAAGAAAGTTAAAACCTGATGCCGTTCCAAGCGTGTGGAAACAGACTCAAACCCGAAAACCACCAGTGAAGCATCCAGTTCTGTCGCCGCTAAAACGTGCCAATAAGTAAGTACATGTTTCAGACTGACAGTTCACATTTCATGATTCAGTAGCGCAGTCTTCACATAAATACAGGAATATGTTGATGTGAGGAAACTGTGTGGTTTACAGTTAAAATGTCTTCCAATACTATTTTACTATCATAAGCTGCAGTCCAGGCAAAGTTGCTTTACTGGCATGGAGAGAAGGGGGATGTGGGTATGCAGCACTAATGGTGCTACATCAGCTCAAAAACACATCTTTTCCAGTCATACCACTCTGTTTCGCCACATTCCAGTCTCTTAACTGTCTCACTGTAACAGTATGAAGATCCCCCTGCCCGTTCATATGGTCACGATGGCTGGTTTTTCGAGGATTGGATGTGTTCAGGTGCTGTCAATTTTGAATCTGTATTTTGTCATGTGTAGATTTTTTTGCTGCTGTCTGATGAGTTTTGTCCAGTTTGGTCATTTTGTCTCAGACTGTACAGGGCTTAAAAGCCTGCACTGCAGGTATTTTGCACTATATATTTCACGGCTGTTTGGCCCAGCGCTAGAAGTGGCCACTTGCAGCCCGTGCGCACGACTTGTGACCCAGTTTCTCGGCTTGCCTGGAAAAAACTAAGTGGCCAGACTGAAACAGCCGTGATTTATTATTATGCACCCTTTTTTCCAGGAAGCTGAAGGCAAGACCAGATTTCAAGGATAACAGTGGATCCAGCAGCAGTGATGTACTTGAAGACCACAGCACTCGCCCAGTAGCAGCTGCATCTGCACCACAGGATGAATGTTCAACCACTACCAGCTGATCTTTGCGTGCTTCCTGCGGAGAAAGATTTGAGCCTCCTAAATGACTGCATCACGGAGCTACAGCAGCAGCTTCTTGCAGCCCAGGCCCAGGTGACGCGACTACAGTTGGAGCGGTTTGGGGATCAGTCGATTTTCCAGTGATGACTACCTATTTGATACACAACTTTTAAAGTACTCTTTGACTACATTGAGACAAGTGCAGCAAGTATGAGGCAGCCATATTATAAATATGTTACAGAGGATGTAGCAGTGACGAACAGATCAAGGGTCATGCCACTGGCTGATGAACTGTTTATGTTTCTGGTTTCACAAGTCCTGCGTGTAAACAAGCAACAACTGTGATAATGGACATAATACTGCCATGGTGTAGCTTCTGTCACCTGCTTGGTGTTAAATCATTATAACTACTATATTTTATGAATATTTGTTAAGCAGCTGGGTGCTAAAGAGTAAATGAAGTTGTCTTTTGTTTTTTCTCATGTTGGTATCTTGCACTGAAAAGCCTCTGCTCTTGTCTTACTTTTTCAGCACTAACCTGAAACTTTAGTCAGTATACAGAATTTGGAATGGAAGTCAGATTGCGTATACCAGGTTAAATTTGCTTTTTGGTTTTTGAAACAGTTACTAAGAATCCGCACTTTACGGTGACACAAATTAAAATTTGTTATACATTTATCATAGTTTTCCAAATTCTGCTCATGTGTTGGTGCATGTGTAACAGAGTGAACCCGATGTTCCTCTGTGTACATAGGCCGATAGCACTTATGACCATTGCTTCTCGGATTTCACTCGTGTCGACTGCTAGCTATGACGTGCGCCGCTCGCGGTGCCCTGCCAAACGCAGCGTTAAGTGTTGTGTACGCGATGGTTTTGGTATTTAAACAGCGAGGTCACTGTATTGTTAAGGCCGATGGGAAAATGTAACAGAGTGAACCAGATGTTCCTCTGTGTACATAGGCCGATAGCACTTATGACCATTGCTTCTCGGATTTCACTCGTGTCGACTGCTAGCTATGACGTGCGCCGCTCGCGGTGCCCTGCCAAACGCAGCGTTAAGTGTTGTGTACGCGATAGCTCAGTGTACGTGTTGTATTGTATATCAGTTTTGACCGTGTATTGTAACCAAAATACAACACCATTGCTTAGTATTTAACATGGTTAGATTTGGCCCAGGTAATAGTTTTTGTAATGCATATGTCTTTCGGTTAACTATAACCTATCAGAGTGATATTTGCGATTTAGCAGCCTTTTTGATTTTCTGTGGCACTCTGCACCGACGCGTGGACTTTGTACTGACGCGGAGACGGCAGCTTGCCTCTATAAGTACAGCTGCTCGCGTGGCAGACTTTTTTTTTTACCAAACGTGCAAGACTCACAGTACCAGTACTTGTGACACTGCATGCCGTGCTAAGCCCAAGAGTGTCAGACCAAACAAGGTGCACGCTGCAACGCCTACACCTCTGCGTCGGTCTGCACGCTTGCGGCAGAAACCATTAAAACTTTTAGTAACCTTGACAGCTTGAGTGTGACCAGTGGGCCTTTAAAGGTATGCCTCTGCAACTTTAAATGCCCACAAGACATTCAAGCTTCAGTATTCCTCCAAGTGCATCGGATGCTTTAATAGTGTTAGGAAAATAGGACAAATTAATATTGAGTAAATTGTTTTGGGCTTATTGTTTTTTATTTAAAGAGACTGTCTTAGGTGAAGGATTGCTTAAGGTGATAGGTTAATTTAAAATTATTGGATTTTTAGTCAGTACAGTGCATCAGATTTTGATTTGTCATGGATTGGAATCCAAGGCACCGGTACTGTGTTTTCGAGTAGTACAATGCTTTGAATTTTGATGTCTTAGATGAATATTGGAAATCAAGGCATCTGTACATCTGTGTCTTTCTAGTCCACAACAGCTGTGCAGTTGATTTCATTTTCAAACTTTGTCTGCTGCATAGGTATTTTTCCAAATGATAATATCCTATGTCAGTTTTCTGCTATGCATAACTTAGTTTGAAAATGACTGTGTGAGTCCAAGTCTACAGTATAATAGTGTAGACAAGAGAGCCTTGGTCAATAGTGCTATATTTGTGGTTTACCATGTGGATGGTACTGTTTGATAAAGTGTTTTGATGTTACATCATCATTGGGCCCAATGTGTTCTTGTATTTGTGTTTTTGGATCGATGGTTTTGGTATTTAAACAGCGAGGTCACTGTATTGTTAAGGCCGATGGGAAAATGTAACAGAGTGAACCAGATGTTCCTCTGTGTACATAGGCCGATAGCACTTATGACCATTGCTTCTCGGATTTCACTCGTGTCGACTGCTAGCTATGACGTGCGCCGCTCGCGGTGCCCTGCCAAACGCAGCGTTAAGTGTTGTGTACGAGATAGCTCAGTGTACGTGTTGTATTGTATATCAGTTTTGACCGTGTATTGTTGGATTATTGTGCAATAAAGGATGTTCAAGAGTAAACAAAGTTTGTTTTCCATATTCTTTATACACTCAAACTCATCACACAAACAGCACAGCTAGTTTTGAGTGCATGCTTAAAAACAATAAAATTTAATGTACATAGTGCATGTCATTATTCTAAAACAATAACTACAAGTGCTAACTGTATTGCAAATGAGTTCATATACAGTACTGAGCACCAAAAGTGGGAAAATAGGATGAAAAATTAAAAAAATGCTACAGATGAAACAATGCCTGTTTTAGACATGTCTGACAAAAGTCTAAATACAAATTGAAAAAACAAAATAAATAATCTGTTTTGTGTTGACACAATTGAGGATCGACTGAGGGGGGTATGATACCCGTTTCAGATGCACCATAGGGACACCTGCAATGCACCCACTCTAATTAAATGTAATATGCACCATTTTGTGAACATGTAATGTTCAATCAAAGAGTAAATATACTTTTTGAGGTGATTTTAGAAAATAAATCACCTAAACGAAAGGTTAGAGCTGCGTCAAAACTTGGGACACCGTAGCATCTGAAACGTCATACCAAATCATTTCACCACAAAAGCAAGAACAGGTGTTTTCCAGTAGTTAAGCACAAGCAAGGTATAAAACAAGTGAAACAATATGGGAACCAAAAACAATAAAATTATAATAGTTGCATCTCCTAAATATTACAATTGTTAGTTATGACGTTTCAGATGTCGCGGGACACCATGAATGAAAGAACACTTGTTTTGACTTCTTATTAGGCGTCATTTCTGGTTGTTCCGTTCTGGGGGACATGCAGTCATTGATAGCATAAGATACCTCATAAAATATAGATTCGAGGGTTGCCCGGATAAACCTCGTATCTCCATTTCAGCTAACTTTACAGGAGAGCCTTTTGAAAGTTTGACATCTAAAATTAAATATTTTCTTTTTCTTATTGCCAAAAAATTTAGTGTCTACCAAAACTTTGTTCTCAGTCTTCTCTGCATCTTCATGTAAATGTTTAACTGCACAAGCATTAATGTTATAAATAATTTGATGCTTTATTACATATGTAGCAAATGCGGGATTTATGTAGTACTAGGAACTGTAAAGTCTAAATGAACAGTGTCCGTATAAACCTCGTAAATGCATTTCCGCTGTTTATACAGGCCAAATACATGGCATGTCATCACAGAACAGGGCTGTCTTTCAGTCTTAACTCGAGACGCTAGCAGGAATGGTTAGCAGGTGGCCAGCTCTAGTTCCTAAATAAAACTCGTAACTAGAACTACGGTTTCGTCGCGGCGGCACTTTTTGGAATAAACAGCCAGCGCAAAGCAATTATATGGATATGCTTGATTGTACATTGCTTAACGTCCCGACAGCAACAAGCCTTTCTCAGGACGTGCCTGCACTGCTTGTGAAAAAAAAATAAATAAACAGAACATTGAATGTATGTCGCCAGCCGGTCAAATACGTTAAATAAACCTAACACATGGGGCTAAATAAAGCTAAGACCATTTAGCAACACACATCCAATATCAAGAGCTACAGGCAGTGCAGACAGTAGGGAGAGTTTTAAAAAGGCAAATACAGGTGAATGGACAAAGGGTAGACAGAAACACATGCCCCAGAATAGAGAGAAAAACCCACCCTGTGGGGCTGAACAGGGTGACCCTGGGAACTAAAAAATACCTAACCCCACCCAAGTCCCCCAGGGCAGACCCGGGTGGGGTTATATGGATATGCGGTCTTAAGACAGGCCTGTGCATGCCTAGAATTTCCAACAACACCTAATGAAAGCCAGTACAACCAGTAACGTCTTTTTTAAAAGTCACAAAAAATGACTGAATCACCTCTTAGTAGAGTCTGAAAGTCGCATTTTAAAATTTATTTTCAACTCTGCTGTCCCGACATAAAGTTCGGGCGTAAAAGCTCTTCCTCTACTTCGTATTCCAATAACTTAATCATAGAGTGGTCTCTTTGCAATGTTGAGTGTTTCGTTATGAATTAATGATAATGACACACACGAAATGATAGTGTGGAAAGGAAACAAAGAGAGAGGCGGAGAAAAAGACACGACAGAATGGTTGCCGAATATTACAGTCCTTAAGTATGGGTTGTTGTGACAAGTGAAAAGTTAAGTTTTTTAATTTAACGCTCCATACAAAGTACAAAAAAAGAGAAAAACTCACTTGGTCATCACCATGACTGAAAGCCAGTGCCGCAATCTGATGTGTCTTCGTGTATGCAGCATGACGGTATCCAAGTCGCACATGTCAATCTATTCAAGTTACACATCAATGTATCAATAAGTCACAAAATGGCTTTTGTTTTCTAGTAGCAACCACGAAACATTTCACACTTAAAATCTCTTTTCGGTACTCGGTCAACAAAGTCAGTGGGTTCCGTATGGATCTCACCTGGACCAAATATGGGGACAGGTTGGGATCAACGCGTTCCATGTGGGTCTCACCAGGGTCTGACCTGGACCCAGGTGGGACTCAAATACTATGCTAACATGGTATCCCTTGCCTATATCAAGTGCGTAATTTGATGTTTGATTTTCGATTGATGCATTTCCTGATTAAAAAAAAAAATACTACATGTATTTTCCAGTAAGAGACACCGATATTTCAGCACACCAGTTTCACTGAGTCATCCACGAGATGTTAATTATCGTTCAGGAGCTGCTGTTGTATCAGAACAGCCTGACGTCAACAAAGTGGCAAAACTCTGTGCGCTTTGCAGGGGTTCTGATAATCATTTTTTTCAAGGATAACGCCGGATCGGTTCCTTAGAGCCTCTGCCAAAAAAGAGTATGATCGCAGTTCGCATCTTCCAGAAGTGTTGATTGTCCTGGCCTTGTGTTCACTCTGAGTCGGTGTCCACTTCATCGACGTCAGGCTGTGGGAGCCGATCTACTGTAGCTGAAGAGGCCGGAAGGCTTCTGTAGAACGCATGGTGCTCCTCAGGAATGATCCCAGACGAGCACAGGGAAAAGAGGTCAGATTTCTTGGCCTGGGAGATGGGAAGTTTGTGGCTGTACAGGTGTGGTATAGTTTTGATAGGGGCAGCACGGCCTCTCTTCCTTCCTCCAGCGACCTTGATGGTCTGGTAGTCGACCTGATCAAAGGAGGTCTTGAAAAATATCTCATCTCCTTTGCCTTTCTCAAAGTGAAATGCTTTTATTTTAAGCCAGTTCACTTTTTGTCCAGTGATGTCAGTCTTGGTGTTGCGTAGTGTTGAGGCGGCTAGTGTTTTGAAGTCAAGGATCTCTGTGTATTTGATTGGGACAACAGAATATGGTCGCGTCCTTCTGGCCATTCTTAGGATGATGTCCCAGCCGCTGGGCATATAGATGGGTGTGCTTTTCTTTGCAAATGTAATGGCTGCATGCATGGAGTCGCATTCCATCTGCGTATGCCCACTTTCCAGGTATTTGTGGGTTATGATCTTTATGCTTTCGATGTTTTGTACAGCATGGGATAAACCGGCTGCCAGGTATTGATTCCGATTTTGGCCTGGACAGCAGTCTGAATAGATTGTAACCTCCTCAACGCTGTCTGGGAGTGAGCTGAGGTAAAAGTAGAGGCAGGTTGCGATCTCATACGCTTCCCTTTTACCTTCCGACTCATCCCATGTGTAGCATTTGGCTTCCCCGTCAGCTAGTAAATAGATGGTAAAGTTATACACGGAGAGTTTCCTTTTATAGTATAAGTGGCTGACGAGGCCACAAGGAGCTTGCAGGACCGCCTGGAGATCCACAGTGACCACATGCTTTCGGCGATTTTCTTTGGCTTCTGCCTTGTCATTCTCTTTCTCAAGGCGTGCCTGCTTCTTTCTCTCCTGGTGTTTTTCAAACGCCTTCTTGTCATCTTCCATGACCAGCTCTTTCGTCTTCCTCATGGCAAAAAGCAGCACACAGCGCACACTGGTCCTTTATGGGGGCATGAAAAGATAAGTTATATTCAGTGTTAAAAACCTGTCTGTATTTCTTTGTTGACACTGGTTGATGGGCGGCCCTCCTCTTTGCACTGCTGTATGTACAGGTCGTGCATCGTTTTCACCGTCAATCCGGGCTGTAGATACTTGCGTTGAGAGTCTTTCCTGGTATAATGTGACTCTACAGCGGGGAAGGACTCGATGTGTTTTCCTACCCCTTCAAAAGCTTCTTCACTGGCCTTGTTGTATGGCTTGCCACTTCCTCGGCGTTCCTTGCCAGTGAAAGCTCCGTTCGTGCTATTCTTTAAAGCATGGTCAACATAGGCTTCACCAAGTGCCAGTGTCGCCAAAAAGAACATCTTGCAGACACGTCGCTCTTGACCATCAACAATAAAAAAAACAAGGTGCGGCATCTCTGGCGTTTCTTGGGCACTGGCTTATTGTCTGCACCCAAAATACGGACAGTCTCTCTTTCTCTAACATGAGCACAAACAAAGTCTTTTTGGCGTTCGTAAGTGTCTAAGGCATAAAATGTCTGAAAGAAGTCTTGCCGATACTCCTCTGAGATACGATTATTGCAGTCGTATCTGCACTTGCTACAGTCGGTCTGCTGGACACGTTTGGGAGGAACAGTCTTGCCAGCCTGAGATATATACTCTTTCCCTTGCAAATGCAATGATTTTCTTACGTTTTGTTTCCATGCTTCTGGTTTAGATTTTTTCTTCCTGGAAAGATTTTTCTTAGGAGGCGTTTGGAAGAACCCTTGTTTCCTGGGTGTGATATTTGTTTTGTCCTTTGACTGCTGTTTTGTTGGGGTGGTGTTCACACTGTCGTCCATGGTAGGAAAACTCAGCCCTTCCCCCAGGCTTTCCCCATCGGTCAGATTGTGGTCTTCATTTGGCGTCGACTGGTGAGTGGGTTGGAAGTCCTCAGCCTCACCATCAGAGTCAGAGTGAATACAGACGTCACCCTGAGGCCCTGGTGTCTGCTGTCTGGCGTCGACTGGTGAGTGGGTTGGAAATCCTCAGCCTCACTATCAGAGTCAGAGTGAATACAGATGTCACCCTGAGGCCCTGGCGTCTGCTGTCTGGCGTCGACTGGTGAGTGGGTTGGACGTCCTCAGTCTCACCATTAGAGTTGGAGTGAAGTCTCACCATCAGAGTCAGAGTGAATACAGACGTCACCCTGAGGCCCTGGCGTCTGCTGTCTGGCGTCGACTGGTGAGTGGGTTGGAAGTCCTCAGCCTCACTATCAGTCAGAGTGAATACAGACGTCATCCTGAGGCCCTGGCGTCTGCTTTCTGGCTGGTCTGTGGCAAGTGTCGTAGTGAGACGGCTCGTGAGCAATAAAGGCCAGTGTGATTGGTTCCGCCTGTTGACAAGCTATGGCAGCGGTGCTACCGCAGGACGGCATAAAGTCTAGGACAGATTTGAACAAATGTGACCCTCTCTCACGAAACCAGTCTTAACTCGCAGGGATCCGATCAGCACTACACGCAATATTATGTGGTGCGGGTCAATTTGGGTCATTTTAACTTTTTTGCAGAAATGTATTCTACACGCACCAAAATATCGTATGGTTAAAATCTTTATCATGAAATATGACATTAAATAGGTTTAAAATGATTTTAAAAGTCTGCCCTTGGCCCCAATTATGCTGCACACAGAAACTTCCCAGGCTGTTTTCTCAAAATGGCCGCCGGAGGCTTTACCAATTTTAAACACTGAACTTCTACAATTTTTGCACTACAGCATACAGTCATATATCACAGTAATCAGCAAACATTGTAGTGTTCAGAAACATCCAAAACGTCAAAACATCCAAAATGCGAGTTAAGACTGATTTTGTGAGAGAGGGTCACAAAT
Source organism: Semisulcospira habei (assembly GCA_036245525.1). Taxonomy (NCBI): domain Eukaryota; kingdom Metazoa; phylum Mollusca; class Gastropoda; family Semisulcospiridae; genus Semisulcospira; species Semisulcospira habei. The sequence goes on from BTPG01000005.1 coordinate 53,554,898, forward strand.
TGCTTGTGTAGATACGGACAACTCTCTGGGACCAGTCAGCCAACACCCGTGGCAGAAGATCTGCGGCATCATTGCTCCACTTCCCAGGCTGTCGCAGTTCACTGACATTCGAGAGGAACCTCATGAATATGTCATTTTCATCATCTCTGTCTACTGGAGCAATGAAGGGAACGCAAGTTCCATAATTGTCCTCAAGGTATTCACACAGACAGTTCCGCAGTTCCTCCCCTGATATCTCATCTAAATGGAAGGCGGAGGCTTCGAAAAAACAGTTTCCATCAGGATATATTTCTGTTTGAATCAATCCTTTGGCTGATAAGAGGTTGTCCAGGTGGGCTTGGTGTACTGCAACATTTTTCTCTCTTTCTTTTGTGTGTGCTAAACTTGCAGCTTGCGCCCTCATCATATCACTCTGTCGTTTGGTCTTTCGACGTCGTTTTCTGCTGGTCCGTTGGGCTTCTTCGACTGAGAAGCTGCTGTCGACGGTGTCAGATTCATGTTGTGATGTCTCGGATTCTTCTGATGGCAGAAATGTTGGGTCTGCAGAATCATCGGCAGCATCAGGCACTTGCTTCGAAATGAGGGGCTCGTCATCTGATGTGCTGAAGTCTGAATGTGAAGCCAGTTTCTTAATGAAGGGTTCGTCATCAGACGTATTGAAAGCGGTTTTTTGTTCACGAATCAGAGGTTCATCATCAGACTCATTAAATGCATCCATCACGCTGCTCAGCTGCTCGTTGTCGGTTGAGCTGAAGTAATCCGCTGATCTCTCAGCTGCTGCGACAAAAGATGTCGCCAGATTGAGATATACGCTGTCTTCAGCACTGCTCGGGTCCATGATGTTCACACCGGGTACTGATCTACAAGAGAAATGATATTGGTTCCGATCAGATACAGTTACATTATGAAAATGAAGACACATTTGAATGGTTTTGTTTTTAAAGATACTGCTATCCATTATACGCATTGTTGCAACAGATAGTATTGTTTGCCAGTCAGGCTTAAGTTATCATTATCCACAACGAGGTAATGACCCGACAATTTGAACAAGCTACCAGGGTGGGGTTCGAACCCATTACCCTCTCGCCCTCCTCTACTCAGCAGCGGCGCTCATGACTGAGCTGACGAGACTCACGTAACAGATACTAATATCAATTTCTCAAATGCATATTTTTTTTAGAAAGCTTATAAACTAATCGTGTGTGTGTGTGTGTGTGTGTGTGTGTGTGTGTGTGTGTGTGTGTGTGTGTGTGTGTGTGTGTGTGTGTGTGAGAGAGAGAGAGAGAGAGAGAGAGAGAGAGAGAGAGAGAGAGAGAGAGAGAGAGAGAGAGAGAGAAACAGAGAGAGAGAAAGAGAGAGAGAAAGAAAGAAAAGAGAGAGAGAAAGAAAGAGAAGAGAGAGAGAGAGAGAGACTGCTGAATAATTTTCACAAAAATTAATGATTGCTTACCTTCCAGAAGAAGATCTGCTGAATTTTGGCGAGTACAAAAGGTAAAAGGTGTAGCCAACGCAAGCCGATCTTTCGGGAGGGAGAAAAGTCAATGAAATGGGCAGTTTTAATTTTATGTGCTTGTGTTATACTTGGGATATTTCTAAATTCCTGGTGGGAAAAGTTCCGCTGTGATAAGTAAGCGACCACAGCTGCACTGAAGTCCTGTTAGGAGTGACATGTGTTGACAAGTGTCTTATCTCCTACACAGTCCAGATTCCCATTAGTTTTTTTACCCTGGTATTTGTTCAGGATGTGTCTGTTAACATGTTTAGGGTGCCTGCATACCTAGCAGATAATCACAGAACCTAAAGATCTCTAAGTATTACTGATAATGTTATTTTCTATTCAACAAAAAAGCTGCTTTTTGAATGAAAAACTTAGATCACACATACACACACACAGACACACACAGACACACACACACACACACACACACACACACACACACACACACACACACACACACACACACACACACACACACACAGCATGAGAGAGAGGGGGGGGGGGTTAGGAGTTGGAGAGATTTGCAAGTACAGACGGATTTCTTAATTTCAGACTGATTCAAAGCGTTCCCCATCTCCTACAAGTTTCAAAATACTTTCTTCTAACTGTGATTGAGACCAAGAAATGGTGATTTTCATTCTACATAAAACTCGTAGACTGTTGTACTGTGATTAAACGCGCAGACAGCAGCAGTCGGGCCCTTTCCTGTGCCGATGTAAACAAAGCCACTTTTTCAACATTTTATTATCAGTTCAGAATTAAATTCATCAAGCAGATAGCCCAAAATATACAAATTTATACATTAACATTATCTTAATGCATTGCAACAACAGAAATGTCACTACATGCCTTATTTTGATCGAAATCTGAATAGCACCACACTGACCCCTTTTGGTGCTCAGTACTGTAGATGAACTCAAATGTAAGCATCCATACATTCCACACTTCACAATGCAGAAGATGAATAACTGATAAATTACAACACTGCCAATAAGGTGCAAGCAAATTAATGATTAACAGACTTGCTTTTTTGTCATATTTTTGCTGACATTTTAAGTTGTAAATCATGGGCAATGACCAAACCTACTAAACATAGCCAGGATCCCAAAAACATGTACACAACTTTAATATATATATATATAACGGTAAAGTTTTCGGGAACGTTGCATTTGGGAATCTTAACATCTACTCGTATATATATACAAATTATTTTTCTCACATTTCAAGTCATATTTGGCATCAGCATGTGTCTTTTGGTGAAATTGCAAAATACCAGATTTCTGCATGAAGTGGAAAGGCATGTTCCCAAAAAGCTGTTGTGGGCATATGTTCCCGAAAACAACAATTTATGTATATATATATATATATATATATATATATATATATATATATATATTTTTTTTTTTTTTCTTCTATTTTTTCCCTCTGAGTGGTGGTGGGGGGGGGGGGGAGGGGGATGGGTCTTTTTACTTACATATGTTTTATCTTTTGATGTATCGTCTGATGTATTTTTATATGTGTAGAGTAGCAGGACAGTTTGGAAGATAGGCATTGCTATGCCTAAAACTTTTTATCCTGAATAAAAACGTTTCATCATCAGCATCATCATCTCTCTCTCTCTCTCTCTCTCTCTCTCTCTCTCTCTCTCTCTCTCTCTCTCTCTCTCTCTCTCTCTCTCTCTCTCTCTCTCTCTCTCTCTAAGACATCTTTGGTCATGTCGGTGCCTCTAGCGCATCTACTGGCTCAACGTTCTCAGCTTTGTGATTAGTCTTTGGACTGCATTTAACGCTGTACACTGCTCTAGGCGAGTGGTAGCATTCCGTTTGTACGTGTGCACGTGGTTGCGTGAGTGCGAGCGTATGTGAGTGCGTGTGAATCGTGCATCTGCTTTATTTTGTGTGTGCTATATTTAGTTATTCGCTCACATTAATGCTATAATAGCTGTGACTTCATGCAGTGACGTACCTCACCTGCTGTCTCACTCGAGTGACTATTGTTGATCAGCGAAGTCGAGGGAGACAAACAGTTTGTGCAGGTACTAGTTATCGTGGGGAGAGGGAAGGGAAGGTGGCAGAATGTGGGGACGTCGATAGAACGTTTGTGTTAATTTTTTTTTTTTTGGTCTATTATGTCTATTTTGATTTCCCACCTTTTGAACTTTGGGTGTTTCGATGTTATTTGCATGCATTTTCTTTTCATTTATATCATTGTGTGTGTGTGTGTGTGTGTGTGTGTGTGTGTGTGTGTGTATATGTGTGTGTATGTATGTGTGTGTATATGTATGTGTGTGTGTATGCATGTATGTGTATGCATGTGCGTGTCTGTGTGTGAGTGCATGTGTGAGTGCGCGGCTGAGTATACATGTTTGTGTTTGTGCGTATGTGTGCATAGTCATATGTGTGTGGTATACATGTATATAGTTTCATTTGTCGTTAGGCTTGATTCTGTATTTCTTTCAATTTTCCTGTTTTGATATGCATGTATATTTTTTAATATTTGTTATGTAAGTTGTATGACTGTGAACTGTATTTTTAATTTTTTTTTCTATGGAAAATTGCACCTCACTGTTGCTCTGAGGGAGAGGGGGGGGGGGGGGGGGGGGTCGTGTGAGTGTGTGTATGCGTGTTGTGTAGTGTGTGTGTGCGTTGGTGTGTGTATGTGTGTTTGCGTGTGTTGCAGTATGTGCGTGTGTCTCTGTGTATGGTGTAGAATGTGTGTGTGTGATGTAGAGAGTCAGTGTTTGTGCCTGTGAGCTTGTATTTACTTTCATGTGAAACTGTTGTTTTGTTTGTGATAGTGTTCAATGGTAGTTCTTAGCTTAATGGTAGTAACGGCAAGTTTGAAAATTGGTCCTGTTACCAAATACTTTTACCGTTATAAAATAAAGGTTCATTGTCATTGCCATTCTCTCTCTCTCTCTCTCTCTCTCTCTCTCTCTCTCTCTCTCTCTCTCTCTCTCTCTCTCTCTCTCTCTCTCTCTCTCTCTCTCTCTCTCTCTCTCTCTCTCTCTCTTTCTCTCTCTTTATGCTTACAGTTTTGCGTGTAGTCTTAACAGTGTGCAACGTATACCATATGTATGTGTTTATTATGTAGTTGTATTTCATGTACCGTGTGTAATGCATATTAGCCAGACGTGGGTCGGGACTGTGCTTCGTCTGACGAGGGCGTTGGTTGAAGGCCCCGGACATACATCACGATACCACGTTTGTCCCGGCCTTTAATCCAATGTTTGAGCGGCCGTAGCGGGGTCTGACCTAACTCTGATTTACGTACTTCCGTGTGTGTGTGTGTGTGTGTGTGTGTGTGTGTGTGTGTGTGTGTGTGTGTGTGTGTGTGTGTGTGTGTGTGTCTGAGTGTGTGTGTGTGTGTGTGTGTGTGTGCGCGCGCGCGCGCGCGCTTAGACCAGCTAGATCAATGATAATTGGTCTACAATGCAGAGTTCTCTCCTTATCAGTGATTTTTCCCCACAGTCTACTTGGTACGGCTTCTCAGTTCTAAAACTCGCACGTCACGCTCTGTCAGCGTTGCCCCGTGTTTTTTGTCGACACTAAGTACTGTGGCAGGTTTTGGGATAGCCTGCTTATTGGACCAAGGCAGTACTGTACGCCGACCTCTTTAGTTTTGAAGACACGCAGCCAGCGCACGGATAGCAAAGGCCCAACGCGCAAAAGGCCATCCGGCCGACATGGGCCGGATGGTCTTTTCGCATTAGGTGGTTATATTTCTTGACGCTATTGTAAGAAACGTTATCACATTTCTATATTGGAATGCTCAGAAAAAGACCTAACTTGTCACTCTGTGATACTGCTTTTGCAGACTCCCCTACCCCCTCCAACCCCCCCCCCCCTCCGCCCGTACCCGCACACCCCACCGGGCCTCTGAAGGCCTTTGCTATCCGTGCGCGGGCCAGCCAAGGCCTACAGAGGCCCAGAGGCCTTTTGCTCTGTTATTAATTACAGAACATAGGGTGTCATTGTACATCATTTGTATGCAAACACAATTGAATGTTCATTACAACGCACACACACCGTTAGGTCGGAAGCACTTTTAGTTTTCAGCCTTTTAACTGCGGCTTCAGGAACAGAATATTTTGTTAAAGAAAGATCGCTCAACACTAGACGATATTGTCAACGTGAGGTCTCATTGAATAATATTGACAATAACGTCCAGGGTTGAGCGAAGTTATTCACAATAAAACATTCTGTGCCTTATGACATAAAGTCTTTTTCGAAACGCGAACTGTATACCTAAGAAATTCGATCTTAACAAAAACTTCTCCGCCCTTTTTTCCCAACGTATCCTCTATTTAACGCTCAATTTAGTGCGGCGGGGTAAGACATTTTTAAAGTGGGGAAATACTGATCCAGGGAAATATGTGTTTTGTTTTATGGAGAGCCTTGTGTTGATTTTTTTTTTTAACAAATGGGACAGTTTAAAGTGGCCTGCCCCACGGACATGAGAGATTTTCTACTGCCCCTTTCAGTAACGGAATAACCCTCCTACGTGCAACGTCTTTCATTGTGCGACTCACACTCAAACTTTACAGTTTAACCCTTTGGCTTCCGGTAGCGCCTTTTGTCGCGATGATTCCAGCAGGAATCATCGCGACAAAAAGCGCTACCGAAAGCCAAAGGGTTAAGTAGCCCTTTTTGTGTCATTAGGACTTTTGTAAGACATCCTGAGAGCATTCGTAAAAGTAAAAATAAAAAAGAGAAAAAGATATTGCGAATTATTAGCACTTTATGGCCAGGGGCGCGTCTCTTTGAATATAGTTTTCAGTTCAGAACCGAAAGGCGTAGGCCTACTCTTAACCCCTATCATACCGAGGCTAAAAGCGTCAAATTTGTACACTGCCGTATGCAAGCTACATTATAATACTTACAGATAAGGATACAGACCAATGGCTTTAGTTCAAGGGTGGTGCCAGAATAGCTTGGCGCCACTAGGCGCCAAGCTATTCTGGCACTACCCTTGAACTATTTTAGTCCAACTTATTTCACACACTGGTGTATTCCGAATGATAAGGGTTAATGCATTGGATAGGCGGCCGTCATAAGTGCCTGATGTATAAACGTCGTTTCTCACGGGCAGTCCTGATTAGCTTGGCGTCTGGACAGGCACCAAGCTAATCAGGCACTGCTCTTGAGCTATCACGTTAGTTGAAATTTTTGCCGCATGGCGTTGGACGTGTAGGGTACGATGGCTTGTGTGACGTCAGAGGGTAATTTCCTGTGTAAAGAAATGCGATGAAAAAAACAGGAAGTGTGCAACGTAAGGATCGACCATGATAGTTCAAGGGCGCCAAGCTATTCTGGCATCACCCTTGAACTATCATGGTCGATCTGTGTCCTGCACTGCAATGCAGTCTTCAGAGGACAACGGCAAAATTTGGGGATTTCGGTGTTGGGGTATAATGAGTTAACAAATCTCCTTTATTACTACTACACTTCAAAGTTTCTCTCATTAGGCAGATAGTAAGCAAGTGTTAGGGATCAGCTGGCGTCACTTGCAGTACTACACTCGGCAAAGGCCGCACGGTTCTAAGAATTAACCCCTTTTCCTGCCGAGAAAAAAACTGAACACCACCCAGCTGCAAGAGGTATAGAGCCTCATGAGCCTCCGCAGTTGCAGGGGCTCATGAGGATGTATGCCTCTTGCTGAAACCATTTCAGTCGTGTCCGCGTTCCTTTGACGGCTCTGGAGCGTTGACGTTTTAGTCCATAAGCTAGACAGATCTACCGTGCACCTTCCCCCCCCCCCCCACCCACCCCCCCGCCCCACCCAGTACTCAATAAGATGGGGTTCAAAGTGTACCTTAGTATGTTCTGAGATGTTTAAACCATGTTTTCCGAAAATCCTTAGGAACACACCAGGGATATAGCCGATGGCGCAACGGTACCCCATTCATGCTTTTCACAGGTACTAAAATGAGGTTGAGAAACATTTTTCTCTAAATAAAACAGAATTCATCCCAGAAGCCCAGATCAGGCAATATTATGTTAAGGCACACCTTATGCATCCTCTAAAAAAAAATAATGAAAATATATTAAATCTCTGGCTCACAGTGAAGGTATTCGTGCACCCAGTAAAAGGCCATTTCTGTGAAATCCCAAAAAAGGCAAAAAATAATGTGTCAGTTGAATTTAGACATTTTTCTATAGCACTGGCAGTCCATTTTCAGGCTTGTCATTAAAACACAACTTCACAATTATTATAAACCTGACTAGCTGATCCTGTGATCAATGTGAGTGCCACAGTGGTTGATTTTGTATCCCTACCCCCAAGTTGTAAAAATTCACAAAATTAATTAGAAAAAATTACTAAAGTTATTCCATTTGATTTTGACCTCTCTTTGCTATTACGTTTCAATAATATGAGCATAAAGTGCAAGAATATTAGGAAAGTCGGCATCCGTTACGGTACATTCGTGGTGAATGATCGCTTTTTTCCATTTAAAATTGCCGAATTGGGAAACATACGTTGTTTCCGGTGCCCTCAGAAATGTTGTATACAACCGATAAGTCTTTGTTAGGTTTAATTGGTTAGAATAGAGTACTTCAGTCACTCCCAACCTGATTTTATGATTTTTTTTATGCATTTAGGGGCCACATTGGCGGAATCTGCTGCTTTACCCCCATTTTGCCAGTACGCAAAGGAACGCAAAATAATCATAAAAATTGCTTAGGTCATACTCCTCTGTTTAAATATTTTTTGTTGCCAGTTTTCTTAAAAACGTATGCATATTGAGCATAGAAATGTGTGATCATTTCATTAATTTCAATGTGACCCATCAATTTAATTGTAACTATGTTTAACTGGCTGGTCATTTAGGTGATATTTTACCTAGCGTTGGGCGGGTCTAGTAAGGTCTCCCCTTTTCCTTTCATTTATTTTCGTCTAAAAATGTGTAAATATGAATATGCATAATAAGGTTTCATGGTTCCTAACCGCGGCCAAAACAATGTTATCAAAATACTTAGTTTCCATATGTCCACCACGAGATCACCACTTCCACCTTCTTCTTTTGCAACGTTCAATTCTTTGAAGGCCGTCTTTAAATCTTATCTTATATTGTTCTGGCTGCCAATACGTAAGCTGTTAAGAGCTCAGGCAGCATGTTTTCAGAGTTTGGTGTACAGGGGCGTGTCTTCTGGTCAGAACTGCCAGCAGACCGCTTCTCTGTATGGACAGGTTTGGAGAATGTGCTAAGGAGACTGATTTTCTACGCCAAATTCGCATGGGGCTGTTTCCGCATGACCCAGTCTCACCAGGTAGGTCCAGCAGCGTCCGTATGGTCTGTGAACATTTGTGAAAGTTGTTAAAACAAATACAAGGCTTTTTCAGGGCCCTGGAAAGTCTGTCAATTTCAGTCTTTTACCTTAAAGTCTGTGAAAGTTTGTAAAAAAAAATTGACAACATGCTGGCAAACTTTTGTCTACTTCTTTATTTTTTCCCCCAATTTGTAACTATTCCATTGCGAAAGATCATGCTGACGCTTGTTGCAACTGATCTATATTTAGCTCTGATTATAAAGTGACTGCATGGCCTTTCTGCCGAACGTTTTGACTGGTTGTTTACTCTTCTACCGAGCTCCGCCATTCCTAAGCGTTCTTTTATTTTGGTATCTCTTTATGCATTAGGCACGAAATCTTCAAATAAGCTGCTGATACAGAGAGATCTAATTAAAGTGTGTAAACATTCAGGCTTCATTTTGGTTTGTGAAACGTTTATGAAAAGTTTGTGAACTTCGTCCCGGCTTTTCTGTACGGACCCAGTCCAGAGTAATCAGTGCGTAGATGAAAGATGGTGGCATGGCTCTCCCTGTTCAGCTTGTTGATGTCTGCCCACGGGCTGCGGCCGCCATTCTGCTGTTGCCAGCCACTTTGTTGTTATAGTGTCTTGGTTTCTTTACAGGAGGTTGTGATCTTAATCTTTGGCCAGGCTGTCAGCCTCTCCATTCCCAGCTACTCCAGAATGCCGCACTGGAATCCACTGCAGCACTATTTTGTGGACAGGGCATCCAGTCTATCTTGAAGCTTCCTGGTGAGATCAGTGGATCAAGCTGCTGCCTTACCCTAGCTAGTGCTCTGCTGCTGTGTTGAGCACCTGCAGATCTGTACGATACTTGGAGCTGCTGCCGCCAGCTGGTAGTACACGCCACTTCCTTCATTCCGCACGGCATCTTGTGCTGTACCACAGCTGCTGTGAGGGTAGCGCTTGTGCATAATCTCCATCGAGATGGCTTTTTGCAGTGCCTCGACCTTTGTCAAAGAGTCCTGGAACATTGTTTATGTTTCTAGAAGGCTCTTTCGAGATGTCCAGGTATCTGAAGGGAGCTCTTCACACATCTTTGGGCTTGTTTCGAGGACGTCAGTTTTAGCCCTTTGTAGGACCTTCAGTTGGCGGTTCAGACTTTGGCGTTTCTGACGGTTCTTGTTCTGCTCCTGTTGTCTCCCATGCTGTCCGTGTTTAGTAAGTCTCTTCATCGTGTGTGCTGTTCTGCGTTCCAGTGGCCCCAATGCCCTCCATTTCCTAAATTGGGGTGTTGCAGATGGCACTAAGATTGCTAATGCATCATGGGAATGACCCATGTTCTGCATCTTGTCAAGCCTGGTTTTTTTTGGGGTTTGCAGGCAGTGTTTCATGTTGTCGATGTACCTTGGTACCGCACTACTGGTCTGACCGAGCAGGTGTTTGCTTGTGCCAGGATGCTGTAATTTGCGCCAATGTGGTCCCCACCAGTTTCTTCATCAGAGACTTTTTATTTGCAGCTCTAACTTCCATGGCTTCGATGTGAGGCCTCCACGTGAATCCAGTAATTTATTTGTTGCCAGTAAAGTTGGCCTGTCTGTCTTTGTTACTGGAAGGTCTCCAGTTTTAAGGTGACCTCTTCCGTCTGATTGAAAGAGATGGTCTAACTCAGTTTGAAAGGCCTCTTTCAGTCCAGCTGCTGACTCTATTGGCAGCATACTGGATTCTGCAGGATGCTATTTCTTTATGCTCTGCAAAGTCATCTGCATGGAGGATGTTCAAGACGAACCTTGGTACTGTTGTACTGATGTCATTAACGTAGACCAAGAACAGCATCAGATACAACATCTCCCTAAGGTACACCTTCCCCGAGTTTGACAAGACTGCTGTATGTGCAGACAGTAGAAGCTTCAGCAGCAGCCCTTGTTAAGCATGCCTTAACTAAAAGAATTACAATTAAATTGATGGATCACATTAAAATTGATGAAATAATCACAAATTTGTATGCTCAATATGCATAGTTAGTTAAGAAAACTGGCAACAAAAATATTTAAACAGAGGAGTATGACATAAGCAATTGTAATGATCATTTTGCGTTCCTTTGCATACTGTTAAAATGGGGGTAGGGCAGCAGATTTAGCCACTGTGGCCCCTAAATGCATCACAACATCATAACATCAGGTTGGGAGTAACTGTGGTACTCTATCCTAACCAATAAAGCCTAACAAAGACCTATCGGTTGTATACAAAATTTCTGAGGGCATCAGAAACAACGTAGTTTCCTAACTCAGCAATTTTAAATGGTACAAAAGCCATCATTCACAACGGACGTACCGTAAAGGATGCCGACTTTCCTTATTTTCTTGCACTTTATGCTCACATTATTGAAACTTAATAGGCAAAGAGAGGTCAAAATGAAATGGAATAACTTTAGTAATTTGTTCTAATTAATTTTGTGTATTTTTGCAACTTGGGGTAGGGATACAAAATCAACAGCTGTGGCACTCACAGTAATCACAGCATCACCCAGTCAAGTTTATAATAATTGTTACATCCTGTTTTAATGATGTAAGCCTGAAAATTGACTGTCAGTGCTAGAGGAAATGTCTGAAAACATCTGACACATTATTTTTGTCTTCTTTTGCGATTTCGCGGAAATGGCCGTTTACTGGGTGCACATATACCTTCACTGCGAGCCAGAGATTTAATTCTGTTTTCATTCTAAATTTTGCAGAGGGTGCAGAAGGTATACCTTAACATAATATTGACTGATTTAGGCTTCTGGAATGAATTCTGATTTATTTAGAGGAAAATGTTTCTCAACCTCATTTTAGCATCTGCGAAGAGCGTGAATGGGGGTACCCTTGCGCTATCGGCTATATCTCTGGAGTGTTCTTAAGGATTTTCGGGGAACATGGCTTAAACATTCCAGGACATACTAAGGTATACCTTGAAACCCATTTTATTGAGTACTGGGGGAGGGGGGGGGGGGGGTGCACGGTAGGCCTGGCTAGCTTATGGACTAAACACAATCTGCCTGCACTTGCAATGATCTTGGTGGGTTGTCTAGTTTTTAGTTTCTAGGGGCACCTTGTCTACCCCTGCAAGGTGGGTTCTACTCTTTTGGGGGTTTGTATTTCTGCCTTTCTGGTCCATTCATCTGTATTTTTCTTTTGAAATTCTCCCTCCTGTCTGCGCTTCTTGCAGTTGTTTTCTTCATTTAGCGCAGGCACGTCCTGAGAAGGCCTTTGTCGCTTGCGGGACGCAAAGCAATCTATACTCACTCACTTGCAATGAAGGGCTGAATATTGGTCAGGTGTGAATAAAGCAAAGGGATGTTGGTTCTCTTGCCCGAGTTCATGCAGCCTTCTGGGAAAAGTTGGTGGGGGTGTTCGTGGTGGGGATGGTGGTGGTGGTGGGGTGGGGTGGGGGGGGGGGGGGGGCAGGGGCCGAGGGAGGGGGTGGGGAGGCGCGCAATGAGATGTATGATTAGTGCATATCTAGAATTGCTGCCTTTCGCGCTTAGTTTTGGTGTACGGAACAACGGATGTCGCTGTACTGGTTTTATGGGAATTAGAGATCTATAGACGAAATGAATGCTTTTGTTATCTCATCAGTCACAACGATATATGAACTCTCATTCAAGCAGAGAATGTCGCTGCCGCCGCATTGCCAAGATAGCACCATAAAGCACCCACACTTCTAACACCAGCAGGCGTCAGACTGTGTAATACTTTGTCATTCACCATGTCGATAGCTTCTCCCAGACGCCCAGCTATCTTGGCGATGTATGTACCTTAGATAAGAATGCAGATGATCGTCTTGGTCTATACCTGCGTATTTCTCTGTGGGCTGGCGATTGGGTGCCTGATAGGCGGGGGCAGGGCCTTGTGTATCTAACTGTTTGTCTGTCCAGCGCTGAGTCAGTGTATTTAGATGTATTTATCAAGGCGGATCTGTTTCCCAGTGGGATGGTTAGATGACTGTTAAGGCTTCCCTACACGGAGAAACGAAATGCACAAGAAACGAAACATTTTCATTGCATCGAAATGCCTCCTCCGCACACGCAGAAACGCGGTGAAAATTCATTTCGATTGGTACAGGGGAAGTAACTCTTCACTGACACATGCTCTGGTTTGTATCGGTGGATATCGGGTTATATTTCTGATTACTGACGCTTAAAAACTAAACATATAAGACATGTGTGCCTTCACTTACACAATTAAAGTGAATTGCCGACCATATCGAATAAACGTAAGCGCTTTTGAATGCGTAAACAGGGCTGGTTCAAGTGAATCGAGGATGCCGCCGTCTCGAAGCGATAGCCTCCATATTGTAGGCGGCTTCGCAGAGCAGCCGATGAAAGTGGAGTTGAGAAAACTGACCTAAAATCATATTTTGGTGGTACTTTAGTGATGATACTTAATAGATTTCATTTCGAAAATGATTTCTCCGCTTAAATCTTACAGAATCGTGCGTCACATCATGCAATTCTAGCCATAATAGACCTGACTCCACGGCATAGCTTTACCGTTGCTATCTTCAGTGTTTGGGCTCGAATGACGTCAGATTGGCATGTGACCGAGCGGACGGCGCTGATTGGGCGACGGGTACAAATGTTTCGGCGAAATGTTTCGCGAATAGGGACAGGTTCTATTTCGTGAAATGTGTCGTTTCGCATTTCGTGAAACGGTGAAATGTTGGAGAAATGTCTGAAATTCGGACATTTCGACCAAATGTTTCGTTTCGTTTCTCCGTGTGAGGAAGCCCTTAGGTTTCAAAATTAACCCATTATGCCCCAACGCACTACAGCAGGAGATGGATCGACCATGATAATTCAAGGGTAGCGCCAGATTAGCTTGGCGACTGATGGCGCCAAGCTAATCTAGCGCTACCCTTGAATTACCATGGTCGATCCATCTTCCAAAACTGGTACACGCTTGTAAAGAGACACCACTAAAATTGGGGAAATGCGGCCTCGAGGTTAAATGGGTTAAATGTGGAACGTGTGCTTCACATGTCAGTGGGGTCTAGTCTGTCTGTTTGTATGTCTGTCAGTTTGTCCGTCTGTCCGTTTCTATCTACCCTGTTTGATCACGGGTGAATCCGTTCAAGTTATGAAGTTGAGCAGGGTATGTAGACAGGACTACGCCTGTGCACATAGCGGAAATGAGGACGACCCACTAGGCTGCAATTTATGCTTGGATCGTGCAACATGTAAGTCAATAATGTTAATGTTTAGCATCGCCTCGCTGCAAATAGATTGGCGCACCTGTAGCTAGTTTTAGAGGTAAAAAATGTGGCCGCAAACTGCCATAATTTAATAAAATCGGTGAGATTTAAGTGTGCAAATTTTGATCGATCGCGTGTCCGATTTTTCAGGCCAGATTCTATTGTTTAGCTGCATCTACACTACACTAAATACACGTGTCTACTTTTTTTGTTGGTTTTAAAAATGACAATAAGTGGTTGGGTTAGGGAATTTTAGTGTCCTTCGAACTGAAAAAAGCTTATTTGATGTTGGGACTACGCTGTGCAAAAGACGATCTCGGTTGTTCAGAAACGGCCTACGGTGTTAAGGATTTGTGACTACACTGTGCACTTGACAGAAACAGGAAACACTTTGAAGTACTTGCAGTGCAACTATTAGGTATGACATTTCCAAATGCCAAAACAAAAATTAACATTTGAAGTAAAGCAATATTTGTAAAACAACAAAGACGGTAAAAACATAAAGATGTGACCAGCTGTTCTTTTTAAGTCTTTTCTATAAATAGACCTTTTATAATGGGTCTCCGTGGGGCGAATTTAATAGCATGTCCATGATGCATGATGTCAAAGGCGGGCAGGCCTAAACCTCTGACAACTAAGTAAGAAGATAAAAATTACGTCATGTCAGATATGTTAACCTCGTAGCTGAAAGTACATTTGCTGCGAAAGGTTGTGTGTGTGTGTGTGTGTGTGTGTGTGTGTGTGTGTGTGTGTGTGTGTGTGTGTGCGTGCGTGCGTGCGTGCGTGTGTGTGTGTGTGCGTGTGAGTGTGTGTGTGTGTGTGTGTGTGTGTGTGTGTGTGTGTGTGTGTGTGTGTGTGTGTGTGTGTGTGTGTGTGGGCGCGTGCGTATGTATATAGACACAAGAATCTCAGATCATTGCTGTACGCTCAAGCGTGAAACTTTGCGAATAACTTTATTTAAAGGTGGCTAAGAGAGCTAGAGCCTCCGAGCATGTTGTAACTGGATGTATCATTGAAGACATAAAAAGACAGTTTATAGAAAGTCAGTTGACCCAGATTAGAGTCCGTACTTTTTGTCACATTTATTTGAAATTTTATACATAGCTAGTTTGGAGAACAGGCTGAAGCCACAGGCAGTGGAAATCATAGCTGATGAACAGGCAGGCTTCAGACCAGGGCGCAGCACAACTGAGCAGATCTTCAACCTGAGAGTTCTATGTGAGAGGTACCCCCAGCACCCGCAAGATCTCTATCATGTCTTTGTGGATTTTAAGAAAGCATTTGACAGGGTGTAGCATGCAGCCCTTTGGTCCACAATGAAGCTATACAACATCAATGCCAACCTGATCAAAGTCGTAGCAAACCTTTACAACAAGGCCACTAGCGCAGTCTGCTTCAACGGCAAAATAGGAAACTGGTTTAGGACTACAGTCGGAGTCAGACAAGGCTGCTTGCTCTCACCTACTCTTTTCAACATCTTCCTGGAAAGAATCATGACAGACGCTCTGAATGATCATGAAGGATCTGTCAATATTGGAGGCGGAACAATCCTGAACTTGCGCTTTGCGGACGACATTGATGGCCTTGCAGGAACAGAGAAGGGGCTAGCTCAGCTGGTGGAAAAGCTGGACAGTACAGCCATTGCGTATGGGATGGAAATGGGTGCAGAGAAGACCAAACTAATGACCAATAACACCAGTGGCATTGGCACTGACGTGATGATTGGAAGCCAAAAACTGGAAACCGTTAATAAATTCAAATACTTACGAGCCATTGTGACAGATGAGGGATCAAAAACAGAAACACTGTCCAGGATTGCTCAGACAACAACAGCACTGACAAGATTGAAGACTATATGGAAGGACAGAAACATCACACTCTGCTCCAAGATCAGAATGATGCGCTCCTTAGTCATCTCGGTGTTTTTGTATGCCTGCGAGTCATGGACCCTCACTGCAGACCTTGAAAGGAGGATACAAGCCACTGAAATGAGATGTTTTCGAAAGCTGCATTTCATACAGAGATCACTCCACGAACGTGGAAGTGGGAACTAGAATCAGGCAAGCCATCGGGGCCTATGAAGACCTTTTATCCATTGTGAAAAAAACGCAAATTGAAATGGTATGGGCATGTGACGCGTTCAGCAGGGCTTGCCAAACAATCCTGCAAGGCACTTTGCAAGGAGGACGAAGGAGAGGAAGACAGAGGGAAAGATGGGAGGACAATATCTCAGAGTGGACAGGACTGAAGCTGGGCGATACGCTAAGAGTGGCAGAGAACAGAGAGGAATTGAGGGAGCTGGTTGCCAAGTCATCAGTGGTGCCCCAACGGTCGGCAAGACTACTGGATATAGATAGATAGATAGATAGACAGACAGACAGACAGACAGACAGGCAGGCAGGCAGGCAGGCAGGCAGGTAGGCAGGCAGGCAGGCAGGCAGACAGACAGACAGACAGACAGACAGACAGATAGATAGACAGACAGTTTGGAGAAAGACATTGGGTGAGTTCGTTAACCATCTTTGTACCTCTTCAATGTCTTGAATAATAATTAATTCATTATATACTCCCATCAAACAGTCAGCCCTGGAAGAGTCTGTGTGGAACGAAAAGTCAGCCCTGGAAGAGGCTGCGAGCCTTTTGGATGAGTGACGTGAGACAGCAATTTCGTCACTGTGTACACGGCGTTGTGAGACTAGTGATGCCATGACTTCAAGCTTATAGTGACGTCATTTTCTTTAGTTGAAGCTTGCAACGTGACCATTAAAAAACACAGAATGAACATACCCACTGCTCTTCGTGTCTTTGGTAACACGACTAACATCAGTTGTTAGTCGTATTACCATAGTTATTTATGGCTAAAAAATAAACAAGCACGGTTTGTACATCCAATTGTATTTCTTCTTCTTCTCCGTCTTCTTTTTGTGGGAATATTCTGCTCGGATTGAGGTGGTCCACCATGCACTTCTTGACTCATGTGCGATAGCAAAAGTAAGTCTATGAAATGGGCCAGTGGTCGTCTGTCCGTCGTAAACTTTAACGATGGTATTTTCTACTCAAACCACAGACCTCAAACTTGGCCCAGGCCAGACCTTTCTAAAGGTACCAATTTTAGTGCCCTCTCTCAAAGGTCAGGGTCACAGGGGATCAGGAAATATGTCAAAACTAGCAATATTTTGACAAAAGATTTTTTCCCTCAAATACTATTAACAACCCGAAGCCCAAACTTAGTACGACAAAGAGGAAGGAAACAAGCTGCATGAAGCGTTTCCTACGGCGTCCAACAGTCTACCTTTCCGCACCGGCAACCGCCGCGAGGAGACTGTTGTTATTTGGCTCCACATCGGGCACACGTATGTTACGCACTCTTACTTACTTAAACAGGATGAGCGTTAATGGTATTTTGCCTGTGATGTGTAGTTTTCTGTTCAACACTTTTTGCTATATTGTGCGGATCTAATTGACACGAGATATAAACACTTCACAGCAGACTCCTTGACGGTTTTGTTCCGGGATGTCCCCCCCCCCCCCCCCCCCCCCGGACAAAATCTTGAATTTCTAGAGAGAATGCAATATATTTTACAGGATCTGAGCAGTCATAGACTGTGAATTTCTTTATTTTGCCCTTTTTGAGAGTCTGTAAACATTTATTTTAAAGACTCGTGCGAAATTTTAGCCTGACATTATTTTAAGATATATTTACATCTTGTCTTAAGACCTTACTTTTAGTCTGGCGGACCCGATTTTACCCATCCCGCCGTGAGATGGCCTTAGTCGCCTGCTCGGCGTTAAACCCAAATAACTAACTACCTAACTAACTAATACGAAGACACCTGATGGCAAGACCTTCCTATGCATACTAATTTGGAAGACCCAGCGGAAATGTCAAGGTAAAAGAGATCAAGAAATAGGTATGTCAATAGGTATGTGGATTCATATACAAATGTTTCCAACAAATTTGGAATAAAGTGGTTTTCAGACTGACTTTCTGTCATCTGAAATTTCGTGCAAATTTGAAAACAAAAAACAGTCATATAGTCCAAGGTGGACCTAAATAGGAGTTAGTTACTGCAGGGGTTAGTCACTGAACATCTATAAGTAACAGAAGCCATTGTCCAAGGGGGACCTATATAGGAGTTAGTTACTGCAGGGTTAGTCACTGAACATCTATAAGTAACAGAAGTCATTGTCCAAGGTGGACATAAATAGGAGTTAGTTACTGCAGGGGTTAGTCACTGAACATCTATAAGTAACAGAAGCCATTGTCCAAGGGGGACCTAATTAGGAGTTAGTTACTGCAGGGGTTAGTCACTGAACATCTATAAGTAACAGAAGCCATTGTTCAAGGGGGACCTATATAGGAGTTAGTTACTGCAGGGGTTAGTCAATGAACATATATAAGTAACAGAAGTCATTGTCCAAGGGGGAACTAAATAGGAGTTAGTTACTGCAGGGGTTAGTCAATGAACATCTATAAGTAACAGAAGCCATTGTCCAAGGGGGAACTAAATAGGAGTTAGTTACTGCAGGGGTTAGTCAATGAACATCTATAAGTAACAGAAGCCATTGTCCAAGGGGGAACTAAAATTTTAATAGGAGTTAGTTACTGCAGGGTTAGTCACTGAATATCTATAAGTAACAGAAGTCATTGCAAGCAGCTGACATGACATGGGAGTAACGTGTGTTGTGTTTGTTGTTCCCACAAATGTTCGTGTTGATCAGCCCCATATTATTATAATAGTCAACATTCCCGCCGGGGTATTTTAGCAAAGCAAAACGCATTCTGTCATAACAGACACTTTTCCTTTGCCTCTATCATACTTCTTTCTCCAGCATGTATCTTTATTTGACCTTTTCTACAGAATTTCAACTAGTTTATTGCCAGTATTTTACTGTATTTTAAAATCAGACAGCTGCATAATGAATACGTGAAGAATGAATTCAACGTATGCTGTGGGGCAGTGACTTTTGCGCAGTGTAGTCCCACATTCTTCACACCGCAGGCCATCTCGGCGCAACGCGACCATTTTTGCACATCGTAGTCCCAACATCAGGCACCCTTTTCTTTTCAAAAGAGACTAAAATTCCCCAAATTGAACACAGAATACCACTTGTACAATCCGCGAGAATGTTGACAAGTGCATTTTGTGTAGTGTGGACGCTGTTTTGCAGCAGAATCTGTCCCAACGAATCAGACACGTTATCGATCAAATTTTGCACACCAAAAGGTCAACGATTTCTTCAAATTATGATACTTTCCCGAAAGTTTTCGAAATTCTGCAAAGAGCTGCAGGTGTGCCAATCTATTTGCAGCTAGCAGATGTTAAAAAGAACAACATCGACTTATGTTTTGTCAGATACAAGCATAACTTACAGCCTTTGGGGACGTAGTTCCGCCTTCTACACCGTAGTCCTGTCGATATACCCTGTTGAGTGCACGGCGTTAAAATGCGCGTTGAGTATCAGTTCACCTCCGCCCATGCATATCCATTTGAACTATCTAACCCGTCCCTGCTGTCCTTTCATTTTATTCATTCATACTTTATTTTACGCATCCATCCCTCCATCACTCCTTACATACATCCACCCATCCATCTTAGATCCAATTCACAGAAAAAAAGCGCCTTTAAGATGACCGGTATTATTATTATTATTATTATTATTATTATTATTATTATTATTATTATCCATCCATCCATCCATCTGTGGTGAAGCTCTATGCTTATGCATAGTGCGCACACATTAAGATAAATACGGTACGGTGTTTGTTAACGGTTTGTTTGTGACGATAGTCCGTGGGGCCTGCTGTCCACGTGAAATCTGTAAGGCATGGTTAGCACGGAGTTTTGGTGAGTTCTGTTTAGTGAGTTCTAGGCAAAAGTCAGTCTGGCAGAGGAGTAATATACTAGTACGGGGCTTATCGTCAGCTTGGACGGATGTGTTTGAGATACTTAGCCCGTATTCCAAGACTCTGGAACCTAGAATTCAGGTATGTTTCTATATGTAGTGTTGATAGTTGCTTAAAGACAGTATGCGTTGCTAAGAGTAATTTGCTTGTATAGTGTTGACCGGTTTGGTTTAGTTATGTTGGTTTAGAATTCAGAGAAGTAACCGGTGGTTTTTGTATACAGTTGTTTACCGCGATAGATAACTAAAGGAATGTGAGGTGTGTATGTCTAAGCCGCTATGAAGATAGTACGTGGTTGGTTAAGTATAGTCTTTTCCAGTGTATAGAATAGTGTATAGCAAGAGTGTTAGGCTGTAGTCAAGATAGTGACAGAGATATGGGGGTGTTACGGAAGTAGACAGTTTATGAAGCACGTGTGTGTGTGTGAATGAACGTGTGAGTTGTTTGTATCGGCCAGGTTACGTGACGTTTCTCATTGATCCAATATGTTGTGTGTTTAGCAAGTGTTACGTTGGGACTTTTGTTGTCGTATTCAGAGTGCTTGTAAAGAGGGAGCGACGGACGCCGAGTCACCAGACCTAACGTGAGGTCATCACCCCTCCAGCTCGTCACTCAGGGAGTGAAGCGACCGGGACCAAGACAACCGAGTCAAAGCGAGAACTGCGCTATAGTACGAGTACGAGGACGTCCGTGTCAAAGAGACAGGACGGCAGGAAGAAGCGTACAACGAAGAACTTTCACGCCAAGACGTGAGAAGGACCAACGTAACCAGGCAATAACATCAAACAGGTTGGAGACAGTGTGAGACTAAAGCCTAGCCTGGCCGAGACAGTGTGTGATGTGTATGTGATGTGGATGCTGTGTGTGGGAAAAGGAGTGATGTATATAGCTTGATAGTTGTGAGCGTTTTTTTCGTATATTTATCTCGTATAAAAGTCACTTTAGAAAGGGAGCCCGTGTGTTGAGTTTTACCGCATGAATGCGCCCGTCTGAGTCAGTGGCGGTGTATGCGTCTGTTGCGTGAGAGTCTGTGCGTACGACTGTGGGCAAGTCTGCGTGCGTTACACATCCATCCATCCATCAATCCATCCAACCCATCCAACCCATCCCCACCCATCCATCCCATCCATCCCATCCATCTCATCCATCCATCCATCCAATCATCTTTTAGAACCGATTCACAGAAATAAACGCCTTTATAATGACCGGTATTATGATGATGATGATGTTGATTATCCATCCGTCCATCCATCTACTCTTCCTTTCTTCCATGGATCCATCCATCCATCCATTCAACCATCTTAACACCCACCCCTTATAAACGGCACTCTACTAAAGGGTTTAACGTTGAACTCTAGATGTTGAGGAAGCGGTCCGTGTTACTTACCGCCACAGCTAGAATTTTGCGCGCGTCGTTCGGTTCCTCCCTTGTATTCTGAATGGAGCTAATGATGCGGTGACGCGCACGCAGCGGATTTGCATTTAGTCAAAGCGCCATCGTCAGGCCCCTATGTTTGTAATATGAATGCAAATACAGACACAGTATGAATGTGCACGTTTGGTGCATGTTTGTGTGCTTGTATGTGCAGTTTGGACATTGTTTAAATTCTGTATTCTCATTTTTGTGTCATGCATAGTTGTATTTTCCCCTCCCCACACTCACTAGTTGTTTGTTTGGGGGCGGTGGGGGTGGGGGTGGGATTGGGAGAGGAGGGGGGCGCGGTGTCCAACTTTTTGTTGGGGGGGGGGGGAGGGGGGCCAAATTCACCAAAACATCAACCAGAGAGGAGTGGGGGTTGGAAGGGGGGGGGGGTGTTCGAAACACCCCAAAAATAAACTTTATTATAGCATCTATCTTAAAGAATTTGTGTGGGCGGGGGGGGGGGGGGAGTGGGGGGGGGGGTCGGAACCACTGGAACACCCAACCCCATCCCCCAACCCCCAGATCCGCCGCTGCTACGAAATGGCACTCTGAATGTTTCTCGCCATCATTATTTCTTTCTTAAAGGCCTTTATTTCTTTCTTAAAGGGCAGCGAATACACTCTGAATGTTTCTCGCCATCATTATTTCTTTCTTAAAGGCCTTTATTTCTTTCTTAAAGGGCAGCGAATACACTGTGAATGTTACCTAGGAAAACTGAACTATTAATGAACCCAACACTCCCTTCCCGCCGCATGTTAAAGAGAGACCGCGGCTAATGTTGACATTCGCAATGAGTTTTGCGGAAATACACCAACCAAAAAAGCAAACTGTTCTAGTCATTTTGAACTGTGTTTCTGTCTTTGTTGGTCATGTTTCAATCCTTTCACTGCCGAGATAAAGTCAGCACCATCCAACTGCAATAGGTACAGATCTTCGCGATTTCCCGCAATTGCGGGGGCTGGTGAGGATCTGTGCCTCTTCATAAAACCAATTTGCATCCACGATCCCTGGACGGCTGGGTCTTTTGGGCCTTAAAATAACGTAAAGGGGGCTACCTACCCAGATACACGGGTCCGATACAAACCCGATCCGAATCCGAAGCGGGTCCGAAACAAAAACAAGATGGGATGAACCATAACCCACAAAGTCCCTTCTATATGAGAGCTGTCCTCGCTGTAAAGGGTCTCTGCCTTTTGTCTTTGACTTAATTTTGATTTTGAAATATCTCCTATTGAAAAAGTCTCGCAGATCTGCCAATGCGTCTGTGAGGTCTATAATAGGCGCAGGACATACGCGTCATTGATTTGTCAAACATCATTTTTCATGACGTAGGCTTTAGTTTTACACTATTTTATATTTTACGTGATATGAGTTTCACTTTCGCTTTATGGGCTTAAGAAAATGGTGACAAATCTAGAGTTTTGCGGTACAATTTTAGTCTTGGTATAATTTGCGTCAAAGCAGGTTGACTTTGTCTAGCTAATTATACTAAGTACACGGATTACTTGCATGCTCTTCTGAAAGTGCGTCGATGTGTGAGTGCTCCAAACATCTCCAAGATATGAGGATCTATGCCTCCTGGAGATGCCCACATGATGTTTGTGAGAGAGAGAGAGAGAGAGAGAGAGAGAGAGAGAGAGAGAGAGAGAGAGAGAGAGAGAGAGAGAGAGAGAGAGAGAGAGAGAGAGAATTACGTCATATTTAGAGTATTATGTCAATGTCTAAGTGGTGACGGAGTTGCCCGTTTTCCGTCTCAGCCACTGACTTTCTCTAGAATCAAGTGTGGTTTTTTTTAGTGTTTTAATTTTTTTCTGAAAAGAATTAATTTTTTTCTAAAAAAGTTGAAAGAATACATAGCTGGCTAACGAACTCATTCAATGTCTTTCTTCAAATTACCTAAGTCCAAAATTTCAAATAAATACGACAAAAATTACGGACTCCAATCTGGGTCAACCTACTTCTTATAAACAGATGTTTATGTCTTAAATGAGACATTCAACTACAATATGTTCGAATGCTCTCTTAGCAACCCCTTTAAGAAAGTATTTCGCCAAGTTTCAAGCGTGTGTATACAGAAATATCGGAGATTCTCTTGTTTACATACATACGTACACACACACATACATACATACATACACACACACATACAGACATACATACATACACACACATACATACATACATAGATACACACACATATATACATACATATACACTCATACATACATACATACATATATGCATACACACACATACATACATACATACATAAATACATACATACATGCATACATGCATACATACATACATTGTTTGTTTTTTTTTTTTTTGTTTTTTTTTTTTTTGTTTGGCATCCTGTCTCGGAAGACAATGGAGTATATGCGCTTGCTGGGTCAGTCACTGGAGTGACCTCTCCAGGGCGCAAGCCTGGGCAAAGTGTATGGAGATCATGGGGTGCCCAGTCGTCAAGATCCCCCTCTCGGCCTTGCTGATGTATCCAAAGGAATGCAAAGCAGTACGTTTGGCACCAGTTTGGCTGCAGGAGCTGCCAGAACAGTGCGTGAATACAGGCAACTGTCTGCCTTCGGGGCTCCACTCCTGATTTGAAGGGTTTACTCCCCCACATTTGGCCGTTGGATCCAACCTGATCTCCTCCGTCCTCTAGCCGTTGGCTGTCAGAAACAGCTCATCCGCCTAGTGGTGCAATGTGAACACCATCCCCTCACGTGGTTTAGCCCACCAGCTGAGGTGGTTTGCCAGGGTGTGGCGCTTGGAGCCAACACGAGAGAGATTAAGGAGATGGATGAGGACCAGTGATGCCCGTCCGTCCTATGTAGGACGCAGCTGCCGAACAGCAAAGGTGCTACCTCTGTCCAGAGCCCCCCTACACCCTACATACATACATACATACATACATACATACATACATACGCACACACGGCGCTTTGCACCAAATGTACGTTCAGCAGCGAGGTTAGCGTAACTAGACATGACGTAATTCTTATCTTGTTACTTCAATTGTTAGGGGTTTAGGCCTGCCCGCCTTTGACATCATGGACATGCTATTAAATTCGCCCTGCCGCGACCCTTCCTAAAAAGTCCCTTCTGTAAATAGATGGGACTTAAAAATCGTGCAAGTCTTTTTCATATTTTGTGTGTTTCCATATGTACGATGCGATAAACGAATTCGCATCAGGCTTCGAACGAAAATGACGCAATTTGGGAAGGAAATTTGCGTCATCGCATCGGGTTCGGATCGTATTCGTATCGGATCCGTGCTTGTGGAAACGTAACTTTAGAGTTCAAAAACACAAGCTGCGTCCACTGGACGAGAAGGGGTGAATCGCTCCCCCACACCAACACCAAGCGAGTGACTAGCGTGTAAAATGCTTTACGTTGTCCAACAAGAGGAGTGTTACGTGGTGGAGTTGTAGTCGAAGTATGATAAACACACTAGACACACACACACGTAAGAGTTCTTTAAAATAAACCTCGTTCAGCTGCAATCCGTCACACGTGGCTTAAGGATGTAGACAATACTGGAGTAACAGTTCCAATAATATTTAATTCAGCGATGCGATATCCACACAGTAATGCACTCTCAAATGCACAAACTACTGATACAAAGTCTCTTCTGCCATGTCCTCACTGCGACACAAAGTTTCTCATACACAGCGTCTCTCTCAATAAACTATACGTGTCTCTACAACTGACAAAGCAATACAATGTACTCCCGGGCTTTCCCAGCGCCCTCCTTATATATACTATCAAATTCCAGAATCGTCTACGGAAATCATGAACTCAAACAACCAGAACGAAACACGCAGCCGAAGCTCATTAACATAAACCTTCCAGAAACAATATAACAGGCTACAAAAATACGGCTGCTCACTTCAGCTCTAAATTCTAGCGTATAATTAAGTCACATAAAAGTATGGTATCCCTATCACCTGGTAGCTCTATAAAGTACGAGAACATTCCCAAAACAAAATAAAAGCTGCTCACTTCACGCGCGCAGGAAAACAAAAAGTAGCGAAAATGTTGCGATGTCAACTAACCGACGTGACACTTACGATGTCACAAGACAGTGCGACCTTTCCAGCACGCTCCGAACTAAACACAACAAAACGAAATCGGCTCTACTCACGAACAAAAGAAAAAACTTACTAAAATGTACGCTCTCACAGGATAACACAACCACAATCGTAACAAGGAGAAACGCACTTGAAACGACAAGAGCGAGACAGGCCGCATTCCCAGTAACCAAAGGTCCTCGGGCTCACGACGGCCGCAGTGGGCCCGCGTATGGCCACTGCGGCCGTCGTGGGCCCGAATATGTTTTGGTACTGGGGCCGCTGGGGCCGTACATAGGTGTGTTTATTGAGATATTGGCTAGTTAGTTTCATCAAGACGAGGCAAAATGTTCGATTCACCTGGAAAGAAGCATGGCCTGAATTTGTGTGTGATTGTTTTCACTGACTGTGCGTGCGCGCTTTTTTGTTTTTACCTGGCTGGATGTGCGAGCGAATAAGATGAAAATGTAGTTCCTTTGCTTAAAATGAACGCATGAATTTTCTTCACGTTAAGGAAGAGCAGAAAAGCGATACTTAATTGTAAAAGTTTATTCAAGCAAATCACTTAAAACAAAACAGGTTATGCAAGCAGTAATATTTGCTTGGAATCATGGAAAATGCCTCTGGTTACACATAAAATATTATAAATTACACCGTAATAGATTTTCAGAGAGCTACAGAGTGGCCAAACAGTTCATGAAAATCCGTTAAAACAAATAACAGATAAATAAAATCAGTTAACTCATTCTACACCAGACACACCACAGGAAGATAAGGATCGACCATGATAGTTCAAGGGTGATGCCAGAATAGCTTGGCGCCTATGGGCGCCAAGCTATTCTGGCATCACCCTTGAAATATCATGGTTGATCTGTGTCATGCACTTCAATGCAGTCTACAGAGGACAACGGCAACGTTTAAGGATTTCGGTGTTGGGGTAGAAGGAGTTAAAGCGATAAATGACAAAATGTCGGTACAACAAAATAGTCAGGCGCACAGTCACCAGCTGCATTGTAACCCGTTCAGTGCCAAGAAATTTTGAATACCACCACAAATGCTAGAGGTATAGATCCTCATGAGGCCACTTCAGATGCGGGGGCTTATGAGGATCTATGCCTCTTGCTGACACCACTTTGAATCCATGTCCCAGGGACAGATAGGGGATTTTTGACTGTTGAAATGACGAAGCTTGCAGAAACACAGTCTGCGTCCGCTGGCACTGAAGGGGTTAAACAATATCACAGACGATACAGGACAATTGATGTCATAAATCTTTATTGCCTTTTTTTACATTACTTCCGCCGTAGAGCCAAATGACTAATTTTTTACATTATTTACCTCATGTGCGACATTATTTCTTCATTAATTGTGAACCGTTTTACTCAACTAAGGCTCTTTGCCAAGATTTAGTCTGGTTGAAGGCTCACGCTCAATTTGAGGAACAAATGAAGAAGTTGTTTGGTCTGCAAGAGGCATATATTCCCATGAGCCCCTGCAAAAGCAGGGGCTCATGTGAATCTGTCTTTAGTGGGTTAAAGGCACCGGACGGTATTGATCTTTCCGTGATGTCGACAGCATATTTTTATCCTCGTGCCATCTGCACGAAACTGGACAAAATGGGTATGCCATTGTGGTGTGTGATGGTCTGTGACTTTGGAACTTCAAGCTCAGAACCGTAACGTCTTAAATCACAGGCCAGCACACATTAACTCTTTCTACCCCAGACACACCACAGGAAGATAAAGATCGACCATGATAGTTCAAGGGTGATGCCAGAATAGCTTGGCGCCTATGGGCGCCAATCTATTCTGGCATCACCCTTGAACTACCATGGTCGATCTGTGTCCTGCACTGCAATGCAGTCTTCAGAGGACAACGGCAAAATTTCAGGATTTCGGTGTTGGGGTAGAATGAGTTAAGTCATGTATTCCAAGTTAACCCATTTAGCCTTGGCGCACTGCAGCAGGGGATGGATCGGCCATGATAATTCATGATAATTCAAGGGTAGTTGCAGATTAGCTTGGCGCCTTATGGCGCCAAGCTAATCTGCCACTACCCTTACATTATCGTGGTCGATCCATCTACTGCAGCGGTATACAGTCGTTAGGCGACACCTCCAACATTTGGGATAAACGGCCGTGGGGTGAAATGAGAGTTGTGGATGAGAAACTCCAGTCTAACCGAGCTGACAATACTTATTTCCAACGACAGTTTCAGGTTACTGTCCGTTCGCTGACAAGACGGACAATTTGCAGATAACCAGTGTGTACCAGAAGCATAGACAACACTCTGAACATCTCCAAGAGGCATAGATTCTCATGAATCTTGCGGGCTCATGAGGATCTAAGCCTCTTGGAGATGTTCACAGTGTAGAAGCTGGTTATCCCACATGACTTTGCTCTCGTTCGTTGCTGGGAGTCGTTCGGCATAAATGTAACTTCACTAATGTCAAGGCAAATACCAGTGACTTGGAGTTTACATGCGCGGTGAAAGAGCACCAGTTTCACTAGGTATGACATACACATGAATTATTTATATCAGCAAAAGTATACGCAAGAACACACACACACACAAGCAGCAGGCTATCAGTAATGACAATATAATTACATGTACTAACAATCGTAATAAATACAAAATGACAGCAAAAAAAAAAAAAAGGAAAATTATTCAGGGCTTCTTTGTTAAAGATAGTAAGCAGATAGGGTATCAGCAAAGCCACACAGTTAAGATAAATAATTATAGAAGTTTCCAAGGCCACTTTTACATAGGAAACACTCCCACACCATATGTCTTAGTCTTGACCGCGCTAAGCTGTCTGGGATATCATGGTGAACCTGTTGCCAGTTTGCAAACTAGAGTGTGCGATTGTTCGCCCAAAAAACATATTCCACATTTGAAAGAAGGCTAAAGCTCACTCCCTGCACGTAGAAAGGCCACAAATAATTCGAAAATATAGTTATTTCCCCAGTAATCCTGCGTTGACAATATGGCGGCCATGCAACACCACCGGGCCGCCCGCTCCGGCAGAAATGGTCGTCACCAGCAGTATTCTAGCATACAATGTACATTTGTTTGATATACAATGTCAGGCACTGCAAAGATGCATCACGACCGGTATTTCGTTTTGATGACTTTTGGCCATTTGTTGTGATGTGACTGTTAATTGGATTTTTAAATTTTCTCCGCTGTGCGATGCTGGGAGTTGATATACGCTGATTCTTGTTGTGCCATGCGGATATCAGAAGAACTTACAGCCCGCGTTATGCTGTGGCAATACAACCAACGTGCTTTTCTCCCCTTTCATCATCTCAGGAGTGGCTCTTCCCACGCCAAGCTCAACATCACTGCCTACGGAATAGCGGGAGTGCATACAACGAAGCGAGTACCAGCAAGCTTCAGGTCCCACATTCCAGCCAAATGATGTGATGACAGACACCTCCCCGACAGTGACTGTGTTTCTTTTCGAACAGTGTGTGTACTCTTTAGACACCACTTGATTTTGGACTGCTTTCACGTTAATGATGTAGATTTACTACTATTGCTTTAAAAATGACAATGAAGTTATAAAGTTAAGTTATAATTAAGGTGGTGACTGTTTATGCCGGAGCGAATGTCTAATAGTTCATGGCGACGGCCGACCCCAGGTAGCAACTGCGAAAGTATTCGTCTCTTTTAAAAAAAAAAAAATATTGCGTATTTTTTATTTGTGTAATTAGTCTAGCAAAGCAGAAAGTTGAAAAAACAACAACATTATATTATGTGTAACAGAGATACTATGATAGGGCTGTCTTTAGTTTGCTTTGTGTTAGGGAAGTTCAGGTCGGGTTGGGGCCGTTGGCGCCGGCCATGAGACGCCTTGGCGACGGGCTTCATCCGTCCCGAGCCACTGTCCATTTGTTGTTTGTAAACTGTTGTGTGTGTGTGTGTTTGTGTGTGTGTGTGTGTGTGTGTGTGCGTGTGTGTGTGTGTGTGTGTGTGTGTGTGTGTGTGTGTGTGTGTGTGTGTGTGTGTGTGTGTGTGATTGCGAGTTGCATCTGAGGTGGCGAGATAAATTTCTCTTTTAGAGATAATAAAGTACTCTTATTCTTCTTTATTTCGAAATGAGACGTTTAGATCGCGCAGAGTACGTAAGAGGTTTACATACCGAAATACCACAAGAATGCAGACAGTTAGCTTCACATTTGCATTGTACTGTAGATTTCACTTTATAGATACTGAGTTCAAAATAGTTTTGTATTACACTTTGTTATTTCATATGTTGCAAATTAAATTTTACCTTTTGTTGTTGTTGTTGTGGTGAAAACGGACTTTTTCTTACTAATTTTATTTGTTGATTCAACTGTTGAGTTGTATTGTGTACTTTTTTAAAAATGCGTCTCTCCTTTTCGAAACATGGCTTTGGCCTACATCACTATTCTGCGGCTGTGAAAGGTTCTATTAAACACAGAAGTGGAGTATTCGAATACTATCATTTCTAGACAGATCTCTGCAACTGTTTAATGCAACGTCACCTCGCGCGTTGCGCCTAGAAATGATAGTATACGAACATTCCACTTCTATGCTATATAATGTATTGTTTTCATAGCTACAGCAAACCAGACCAAAAAGGTGACTGCCAAGCGTGTTTTTCTAAGCGTGTTTCTTTTTCCGTTGGGTACTTATTTTCATAACTATGTCAAACGACCAATACCTTTAGCGCAATTTGCACCATGTGACCGGACACAAAAACCCTTGTATCAACAAATGGCGCACTTTCTGTAGCCCTCTTTCTGGTGCGGCTTGGATGCCAGTTTTCTTCTACAATAGATCACCGAAACGTTCTAAAGTACAAAGTTACTTAGTGTTGTTCAAACATCAGACACACTACTGGAGACGTCATGAAATATTTTAAATTACTTCATAAGACTA
>BTPG01000005.1:53585210-53607710 GCA_036245525.1 Semisulcospira habei
TTATGTATACACGTATATTCCATTGACATCAGTCAAATCTGGTGTAATCCAGGTTGGAAGATTTTTTCTTGATTTTTTTTTAAACGAAAATAGTAGAGGAATGAAAACAAATATGCTATATAATGTATTGTTTTCATACCTACGTCACACGACCAATATCTTTAGCGCAAACTGTACCACATGACCGAGCTACAAAAACCCTTGTAGCGACAAATGGGAGGACTTCTTGTAGCCCTCTTTGTGGCGCATCTTGGGTGCGAGTTTTGTTCTATAAAAGATCACCAAAACGTTCTAAAGTAAAAAGTTACTTAGTGTTGTTTGAACCACCATGCACACTACTGGAGATGGCAACGTCATGAAATATTTTAAATTACGTCATAATATGCTTAAATGTATATTTCTTTGACATCAGTGATGTCTGGCGTGATCCAGGTCGGAAGATTTCTTCTTGATTTTGTTTAAGAAAATTGTGGAGCAATGAAAACAAATATGTTATTGATAGCAGGGGCTTGCTGCACGGACCCCTACAAGGGTCCGTGTAGCAAACCCCTGCTACCAATAACTTATATCATCAAGCCGTAACTGAGAGGGCGAAAATGACGTGTTCTGCAATAAATATGTGTACTCAACACTCAAGACATGGTGGTTTAATGTGTATTACACCGCTATACATAGTAAAGGACCCGGAATCACTAGGTAATCTTTCTAGCTGCAATAGGAATACAATGTCTTAAAGCCGCAGAAGTCGAGGGAGCTTATTGATGAGAAGTTGGCAACGTTATCAACAGACGTTGTTCGCAAATCAGAAGTAGGTCAAAATTGCGTGTTTTGACGAAAACAGTGTATTCAAAGTCTAATAACGTCTAATTGCGTCTTTAAGAAGTACATCAACATGTACTTAAACCCATTCGAGACGAACTAGATCCGAATACTCGGCTAAAGCAGCGTACCCGGATGCAGTTTGTCTAGAATGAGCTGATAAGTGTGACTTTTACGACTTCAATTGGTTTTTGGGTTGTTGTTTTTTTTTTCTTTTGATAAGGGACAGTCAAGTGGTAAATCATTGGTTAGAAAATGAGTTCGATTATCACACATTTTGTTTTTTAAATTTTCAGTCTCTGCTTATAATATTTTTTTTACGAACCTCGCAGCACACGCAATTTCTCAAACAAACACGTTTAGTTTCATTGATAATTTGGCCTGTAGAAATGTAAATTTCAATGTCAATGTTAATGTTTTAAACAAAATGTACGTACGAATAAAATACAATTCGGGTTTTTCGTTGCTAACCTGTATATGCGAGAATCCAACCAACCATTCTATTATTTTGTGTTTTAAGCGTTCCTGTTCAGGGAAGACCTTTAATTAAACCCCAATGTATATCAGTCACTTACACCAAAGACAACATATTATACTGCAATCAGTCATAACTCAAATGTCTTCATTTGGTACACTATGGTACTGCTGGGCCTCGTAATGTTAACGCCGATGTCTTCATTTGGAACACTATGGTACTGCTGGGCCTCGTAATGTTAACGCCGATGTCTTCATTTGGTACACTATGGTACTGCTGGGCCTCGTAATGTTAACGCCGATGTCTTCATTTGGAACACTATGGTACTGCTGGGCCTCGTAATGTTAACGCCGATGTCTTCATTTGGTACACTATGGTACTGCTGGGCCTCGTAATGTTAACGCTGATGTCTTCATTTGGTACACTATGGTACTGCTGGGCCTCGTAATGTTAACGCCGATGTCTTCATTTGGAACACTATGGTACTGCTGGGCCTCGTAATGTTAACGCCGATGTCTTCATTTGGTACACTATGGTACTGTTGGGCCTCGTAATATTAACCCCTTCCCTGCCAATGGCCGCATTTTTTGTTCTCAAATCTGCTCATTCAACGATCAATACACACATCAGACATAGGAACTTGTTGGTCTAAACAAGAGGCATAGATCCTCATGAGCCCCCGCGACCGTGGGGGCTCATGAGGGTCTATGCCTCTTGCAGATGTGTGGTGTTCATTTTTCCTCGGCATTCAAGGGGTTTAAGCCGACCGTATACAGCGTAACACGATATAGCGTTTTCTCGGCAAAAGCTAATATCGCCTTCTACGCAGTATAAGGGGGATTTTTAGATCTAATTGTATAGCCTATCTGCAAACACCCCTTACTCTCGCTTTCAGCAGCTGGACTCTAGAGGGTTATCTCTGAATGTACCTCAACCATCACAACCGAACGAACACGTCGACTTGTGAGCCATGGATTTCAATGTGGTCAGGAAAGTACACATGATATGCTCATTATGCCTCTGCAGTCGCGGGGACACACAGACGTCTGTGCGAGTATGAAGGCTATTTTCAACATTCACATGCTTTGGACGCATAATATTGACTTCACCTTGTTTCATTACCAAGTCTGCTGACAGCGTGAGGCAAGTACAGATATGTTTTATCACAAACCGAAAATACTATTTGCAAGCAGTGGTTATAGGCCTACTCACATTGATTATCTCCCCCGTGAAGCGTAGTAGAGCGAGGGAGATGACCAATGCGTGGTTATGCTTTGTCACAGAAACAACACACATTTGTCAGTAAACATAGAGCATGAAAGCTACTTTCGATTTCGAGTTTTTGATTGTTTCGCTGTTTACAGTCCGGGATCCTGAGTATCTGCCTTCCTCTGCTCCTGGTCACGTGTCATCTGATCTTTTAAGTTCTTCTGCCCTCTTTGTCAACTGCAATATACGACGCCCGGCATACAAATGAATATACATATAATTCCTAAATAACCCTTTAAAAACTGAAAAAGGCTTTTAAAGCGGCCATATCCAGACCCAAAAGTGGTTAACATTTCACGCTCTATAGGTCTCGATTCCTTCTTACATGGATGCAGCACAGACGGGCTAACTTAACTTTAATTTAACACATTCTGCCCCTAGGACCGAAATCCCCAGATTTTGAAGTTGCCCTCCGGAAGACGGTATTACAATTCTACAGACATGTCGAGCATGATAGTTCAAGGGTGGTGCCAGAATAGCTTGGCGCCTATGGTCGCCAAGCTATTTAAGCATCACCCCTGATTGGGCTGAATGAGGCAATCATACACTTTAAATGTCGTAAAATAGTTGAGTTTTCTGGTGTACTTCTCCTTTGTGCGCAGTAGAGTTTACCCCATGCGCACAAGGGGCAGCAGGGGCGGATCAGTTACCTAAAAGAGGGGAAGGGGATCGGGAGGGATGGGAAGAGGGGAATGGGGAAGTGGGTAACACGCTAAGCGTCAGGACTCTCACAATCAAACAACAGGAGGAGGGGTGGGGTCCGAACTCTCAACAAGAAAGGCGGAGCCCTTATGACTCACGTGTACGACCAATCCATATAATGAGTGTTACCTTTGTGACCTTGACCTTTCCAACAGGCCACTGAAATGGGGCGGTCCGTGGCGCAGTGGTTAAGACGCCTGCCACCAATGCTAAAGGTGCGAGGTTCGATTACGGGTTCCGGCGTCGGATTTTTCTCCTCTAGTAAGTGTCACCATTAATTCGGGCGGACCGTCGGGGGTTCTTTCTCCGGGTACTCCGGCTCTTCCTCCCCCTCCACTTTGGTATCAGTTTCAGTCCACTTAATCAAATTTCACATACAAACGATTTTGAATTTCCAAAAAAAAAAAACTACAGTAGCTCGCTTGAGCTTGCCCTTAGCACCACGTGAAAGTTCTGTGTTTACGTTCAGTGTGTGAGTGAATGCGCGTGATTCACGTGAGCGTGCTTGTTGGGTTCAGTTCGCGGCGGCGCTTTGAGCCGATTTTCAATTGGGATAAAGCGCCTATTTAATGCGCTTATTATTATTATTATGTGTCTACACCCGAGTTTTCTTAAAATGTATACATTTTTCACATTTGCCGACCCTCCGTGATCCTTGACTTTTGTGAGGGAACGACTAAATTAGCATGCACTGAAAGGTGTTATCATCAGCTACGTTTATGCCAAGTTTGATTGAAAAGTTGGCAAACATCTTTGATAAAAACCACAATTTCTACAAAAACTGACATATTCACACACTTGCTAACCTCCTGTGACCCTTGACGTTTCCGAGGAGTCGTCCATATTAGTATGCATAGAAAGGCCTTATCATCAGGTATCGCTCTACCAAGTTTGAGTTTGAAGCTAAAAATAGTCTTAGAGAAAAAAAAAAAAAACAATTTTAGTCAAAATATGGCTCTTTTTAATTATTTCTGGACCTCCATGATCCTTGACCTTTGCGCGTGGACCACTAAATTAGTATTATAGTATGCATAGAAAGGTCTCATCATCAGCTACCTATGTGCCAAATCCGACTGAAAAGTTGACCAAAACCTTGATAAAAACTACAATTCTATTAAAAACTGGCATTTTCAACATGTTTGCCGACCTCCTGTGACATTTGACCTTACCGAGGGGTAATCCAAATTAGTATGCATAAAAAGGTCTTACCATCAGGTATCTATGTACCAAGTTTGGGTTTGAAGTTCAAAACAGTATTTGAGGAGAAACAATTTGTGTCAAAATAATTATGACTATTTTTTTACCCCTGTCTGGATCCCTTGTGACTTTAAACTTTGCGAGAGGTCACTGAAATTTATATGTTTAGAGAGGTGTAGCACAAAGTACCCTTAGGCCAAGTTTGAAGTCTGAGGCTTGAATAGGCTCCAACGTTAAAGTTTACGACGGATGACAGACGACAGACAGACGACAGTTGGTCTATTACATAGACTCACTTTTGCTATCGCACGTGAGACAAAATTTTATTTTTGGCCGAGGGGTGGGAGGTTGGGAGGGGGGGTAAGGGGGGGGGAGGGCAAAGAGAGGGGGAACACCCCGCACCTGCCCCCCCCCCCACCCCCCTACCTCAGATTTGCCCCTGGGCAGACGAAAACCTCTGTTATGTATGCCTACTGACAGGTATTGTGAATAGGGGTCCTTTGTGAAGTATGACTACATTGTGAAAACGATGTTCCGGCGAAAGTTTGCAGTCAGGAGCAGGTCGCTTAATGTTACAAAATGTTTAAGTTCACCTAGAAACATTGATTGGGCATGTATTATTGCTATCATACTTAATCCCCCCCCCCCCACCCTCGCCCAACGACCCCATGCCCGCCAACCGACCTCTTTCCCCGGCCATCCTTTTGTTGGATTTTTGGTGAGTTTGGGCCATACCTCAGTCCCTATAATGTTCATACGCGACTGAGACTAAACTACATTAGGGGAGCTGGGTGGCACAGATGGTAGAGCGACTGAGACTAGACTACATTAGGGGAGCTGGGTGGCACAGATGGTAGAGCGACTGAGACTAGACTACATTAGGGGAGCTGGGTGGCACAGATGGTAGAGCCACTGAGACTAGACTACATTAGGGGAGCTGGGTGGCACAGATGGTAGAGCGACTGAGACTAAACTACATTAGGGGAGCTGGGTGGCACAGATGGTAGAGCGACTGAGACTAAACTACATTAGGGGAGCTGGGTGGCACAGATGGTAGAGCCACTGATACTATACTACATTAGGGGAGCTGGGTGGCACAGATGGTAGAGCGATTGAGACTAAACTACATTAGGGGAGCTGGGTGGCACAGATGGTAGAGCGACTGAGACTAAACTACATTAGGGGAGCTGGGTGGCACAGATGGTAGAGCGACTGAGACTAAACTACATTAGGGGAGCTGGGTGGCACAGATGGTAGAGCGACTGAGACTAAACTACATTAGGGGAGCTGGGTGGCACAGATGGTAGAGCGACTGAGACTAAACTACATTAGGGGAGCTGGGTGGCACAGATGGTAGAGCGTTCGACTCGCGTCCGAAAGGTCGTGGCGGGTTGAAATCCAGCTGGACTCAAAATTTGTTCACGCGCTATTCGGTGCCTCGTCTTTGAAATCACCTTTATGGTGGACAAAAAACGTTAAGCCCCAAACATTTCACTTCTTTTAAAACTAAATTAATCTAACCATAAATTGCTTACTTGCTCACTCACTCAATAGCGTTTTAGTAATTTACTTTACAACTAACCTTTTTGATTTTGTTCTCCCAATCCAAATTCTTCCAATCCTTGAGAGCTGTGTCTATCTTCTTACCAACGGCTGCGTCAGCTTTGTCAGCTTCGTCAGGTTCGAGGTCCTCGGACGGCACAAGGTAGACGCGGATGACCACCTCGTTACATAACTCACTAGGGAAGCTCAGCAGGGACACCTGACACAGGCAAACATGTCAGACATGGGGTGAATCCCGTCAATAAGACTGTGTATCGATACTCTACGTATCTATCGAGACCACTTTTACATAGGAAACACCCCCATACCATGTGTTCTAGTCTTACCGCGCTAAGCTGTCTGGGATATCATGGTGAACCTGTAGCCAGTTTGCAAACTAGATTGTGTGATTGATCGCCCCAAAACAGATATTCCACATTTGAATGGCTAAATCCTCATTTTCCCATTATTTATATCGATATAAGAAGTTTAGATCGCGCAGAGTACGTAAGAGATTTACATACCGAAATACCACAAGAATGCAAGAATGCTAGTAACAAGGGAAACAATTTCACATTTGCATTGTAATGTAGATTTCAGTTTATAGGTATTGAGTTCAAAATCGTTTAGTATTACACTTTGTTATTACATATGTTGCAAGTTAAATTACATCCTATTTTTGATGTTGTGCAAAATGGACATTTGTTACGAATTTTATTTGTTGATTCAACTGCTGAGTAGCAGTTATTGTGTTCTATTTACAAAAATATATGCGTCGCTCCTGCTCAAAAGATGGTTTCGCCTACATCGCTATTCTGCGGTTGTGAAAGGTTCTTTAAAACATAGAAGTGGAGTATTCGTATACTATGGTTTTTAGACGGACCTGGCGGGTGGCACTTCTGCAACTGTTTGATCCATAGTCACCGATCGCGGAACGTGGACATTTTCTTAAATTTGTCACAGGCACGGATATAAAACAAGAAAACTCACAAACCTTGACGTGCTAAAAGAATATTTGCTTGGGAGTCAAACACAAACAAGTAAGTTTAAGTATATGACTGTGTTTAACTGCCAGCAAAAAATCCTTTTCTTCAATTTGCCAGAAGGCACTGGCAACCAGGATTTCGTAACAATTTACATGCTTTGTGACTGTCAGCGCCGTCATACCTCCTTAGGGTCAACAGGCCGTGCCTCGTTCTCTCCCTTCTTGTATTCATATATGCGTTGACCCTGCTTTATTCCCAGGTCGAAGGTTATCACCTAAAACAAAGACGTCAGCGACTGAAAACATAGATACAAATTAAAGGCGACACTGCCATGCCTGATAATCTGAAGAAACTGAAAGACAAGTCACAAGTACGTTGCGGATCATGAGCCCAATGCGCAAAAGACCATCGGGCCGACGTCGTGCGCGGGCCAACGGTACCGTGGTCGGCCCGATGGCTTTTTGTGCATCGGGAGGAGGAATGTGAGTGAGTGAGTATAGATTGCTTTACGTCCCGCAAGCGACAAAGGCCTTCTCAGGACGTGCCTGCGCTAAATGAAGAAAAGAACTGCAAGGAGCGCAGACAGGAGGGAGAATTTCAAAAGAAAAATACAGATGAATGGACCAGAAAGACAGAAATACAAACCCCCAAAAGAGTAGAACCCACCTTGCAGGGGTTAGACAAGGTGACCCTAGGAACTAAAAAGTAGACAACCCCACCAAGGTCCCCTAGGGCAGACCAGGTGGGGGAGGGAGGAGGAAAGGCTTCCAGGGGACATTTCAGGGTGGTCTGCGTGTGATCGTATTTTGCTTATTACTTTTTGTCAGAATGGCAATGTCTTCTGTAAGATGATAAACAAAGGTTAAATCTTTCACATTTCTAGCAGAAGTTGAAAAATTTGCGTATTGTTTTAGAAAATGAGGTACAAATCCGTGCCATTCAAACGTTACACACTGTGTCAAAATGCCGGGGTGAAGAAAAACGTCATCTGCTATTACATCGTGGAGTCTTATCACTGCTTGAATAAAACAGTAGCTGTAAAAATCGTTTTCTGATGAAAATATGCACAAATAAAAGTATTAAAGTCTTTCCAAACCAACATTTGGGCAGATTTACGACGGCCACTTTTTTAAATTTTATTTATTTATTTATTTATTTATTTATTTATTTATTTATTTATTCTTTTTTTTTTCTTTTGGGGGGGGGGGGGGGAGAGGGGGGGGGGGGGGGGGGGGGGCAAACGTAATAGTCTAGCAGCTTACTGCGCAATTTCTGTCGAAGTAAGTAGTTCGTCAAAAGAGTAACAATGGTTAGCGAGTGTAAAATTAACGTGCGAAAGGAAATAAGTTTGTTTTATACCACAATAGTTTCCTATGTCCATTTTTGTAGAAGTGTTTTTTTTTCTCGACTATATTTCGAGATGGGGACCAGTCCGAAAGTAAGGGGGAACCAGTCTAAAGTAAGGAACCTTAAAAAGAATCGAACAAGTATTTGATATTGAAATCGTATATATAACTGGAATAAGTTGAATATGTTTTCTAAGAGATGGAATGAAATTATGATTGCAGCAAATATTTTTTATTTTATTTTTTTCTGCCATAAATTGTGGAAAAAGTACTTTTTATTGTGGTAAGTAGTATAGAGTCGTTAGTTGCAAGATGGCGCCCGCACCTACGTGTGTGACCAGCACACTCGATAAAATGCAGATTTCTTGCTGTTCATGTGGACAGGAAGATTTCTTTTACAATTTAGGAACAACTGGGAACACCGCAAACCTTGATTTCATTTCCTGCAGTACACCTAAAGTGAACTTGCAGAGCTGAGTACATGTTTGTCTTTTAGTTCGTGGACGTACATGATGTAGATTCGACTAATACAACCACGTGCGCGCGCACAAACACCCGCAGACACAGACATACTTGATAATGAAATTCCAAACACAGATTGGTTGGTCGTACGTTGCTTAACGTCCCGACAGCAACACGACTTTTTTAGGACTTGCCTTAACTGCTTGTGAAACATAACTAAACAGAATATTGAATGTATGTCGCCAGCCCGTCTAATACGCTAAATAAACCTAAGAACAGTTAGCAACACACATCCAATATCAAGAGCTACAGGCAGCGCAGACAGTAGGGAGAGTTTAAAAAAAGGAAAGTACAGGTGAATGGACCAAGGGTAGACAGAAACACATGCCCCAGAATAGAGGGGAAAACCCACCCTGTGGGGCTGACAAGGGTGACCCTGGGAACTAAAAAGTAGTTAACCCCACCCAAGTCCCCCAGGGTAAACCCGGGAAGGGGTTCAAAAATAAAGCCCATGTCAACAAGGAATTGTAATGTAAAGTAACAATTTAGTACATGTAGTGCACACAAATGTGGTATTGACTGACTCATGATGGCTGAAGGCATGGGCATCTGTGCTAAGTCATACTTTATCCTCACCATGAACCTTTTGCAATTTTGACTTTTCATATATATGTAAGAAAGTAGATTTTCATTTACTTGACAATTATGTTTTCATGGTGTAGCATGTTTGGTTTTGGTTTTGCACTAACTTGCTAACGTGTGCATTCTTATTGCAGACATGCAGTTTTTCATATTCACTAAAATTATTCCTCTTGGACAGAGACCAGAGCCTGAAAAGGTGTAGACCTTGTACATTTCCTGTAAGGCACAACTACTAAGGATGGACTCTTTTTGCCGCATCTGACAAGTAAGTACAGGGAAAATGTTATAGTTAATATTAGAGTATTGTTGACTATGATCACAAAAGGGCTGAATATTATACAGCAAGCAAGTTACTGTTCATTTTTCTGTGTTGCTCAGGGACCAGAGTAACTATCATTAACTGACTCAATTGAAACTTTCAACACTATAAATATTCTGGTTCAGATGTCTTCCCAAGAGATGCACCCTGAGCATGCTGCCTCCATCGTGAGTGGATTTGTACACCACTGGTCAATCTCAATGTCTGACAGTTGTGCCAGGCATTGACACATAGCAGTGCATGGCTGATTAGTGGTGTAGCAACTGTAAGTTGCATTGCATGCGTCTGCTGGGCAGTCACGAATGATGTCAGACAGTAGTTCAGGGGCAGACACCTCTTGTATGGTCATAACAGGTGTAATGGCACCAGTTTCATTATCTCTCATGTACCCAAACTTTGTGGGATCTAGGTGAGTCATGATAGGTTCATTTGCATGTTTCCACACATACAGTTGGATTACTGCTCACAGGTGGGGGAGGGGGATTTTTTGTTTGCACTCACAGGCTTGTGGCCTCTGGCCATTTTGCATCGAACCTTGTTGGTGTCATTTTCATGATGTCCATACATCCAGCACACAAACTTCATGCTGGCTGACCTCATGTCAGATGTTATGATAGGCTCAGTACCAAGTGATGCGAAGTCTTGGAAACCTCTTGCATGATCAGGCGAAATGCTGTTCCTTTGCCATGACCATGAAAGGAACTAACGGTATCACACCCTGTATGCAGTACACTGGCAGCACATTTCTTTGGGGAACAGTCAGCATACCATACAAGTTGTGCACATGGATAAGCCTTCTGGAATGTGTGAATTTAGCCGCACCTCCTGTTGCAAAGAATACACTCTGTGCTTGTATTGCAGGTCGGTGGTGCAGCAAGAGTAGAAGGACATCTCTGTCAGGACTGTGAACAACCACCGACTGCTCCACAGGCAGCAGCAAAGATGGTGTGCAGAACTAACCGCGTGTCTGCTTCCTCATGGTTGGACTGGAGCTGCGGACAGTCTTCTTCTTTAATGCGCTCATCTCTGCCTGGATCTGAGTAAGTGTACACACGTTTACATGTGTCTCCATCACCCCCACTGATGAACAAGCTTTGTGTGGCATTCAAGTGCTTAGCAGCATGACGGGCTAGGGCCTGACTGCAGCAGCATGAAGGGCTAGGGCTTGACCGCAGCAGCTTGCGAGCTGGGCTTCATCACTGACACGCAAGAAAGCAATTCCAGTCAGGTGGAACTTGGGTCTCAGGCTGAACTCTGTACTTCACTGTGCCTTCACTTCCAGCCCTCTTCTGTCGTGTAGCACCCTTCAGGCTGTCTGCAAAGTACCGGTCAAACAGTAGATGAAGTTGACTGAAAGCTAACCCACAGGTTTGTCTTGCTGTTGACATGATGTGCAGAAGAAGATCATTTTTGCCAAGTCACTGAATGCATAAGGCATGCCAGTTTTGCAGGGGGGTTTCAGAGTGTGCAGCACAGCATTTTCGTCAAAAATCACAGCGTCAGCATCATCAATCGTGGCAGGCGCAGAATTTGGCAGTGGTGTTTCAAGTTTATGTAGGAACATAGACTTTGGACTCGAGAGCATACTGTTGTCATCAGTTAAAAGACTGATAGGAACGTTAGAATTCTCATATGACATGACTCTTTCAAGGGGCACCATCTTCTTCAGATTGACAGCCATGAGCCGCATGTACATTTTCTCTCCAGTCATGCTCACCTCTTTCTTTTTCACCTTAACAGTTTTCAACGTGTCACTCATGGTTTGTTCTTTGCAGGGGGTGATAGAAGCTCTTAGCAGGAACCTCTTCCCCATCTTTGATGTACAGACGTTCAGCAATGAATTTCTCCGCAGCTACTTCCCCTTTGTCAAGCACGACCAGAAGGCTTTTCTCGACATCAGGTGCAGCCAGGGCTCCAGTCGCGAAGTTCATCAACTGAGGTGGAAAGTCAATAATGGTGAATGGATTTCTGAAAGTTTCAGATCTGAATATATCTTTCATCTTGCCAGAGTCTGTGCTCCATTTTTTCATTCTGCTTTGCTCATGGTGTGATGTGAGTCTGTTTGTGTAGTGCCGCTTCCTGAACACATTGATTTTTCAAATGTTTCAGAGTACTTGGCCATCAATGGACGGGACAGGAACCACCTTGCCAGCACACCATCTCTCAAGGTCAGCTCGATGATGCCTCCAGACCCTTCAAAGTTTTGTTCTGAGTTTTCTCCAGAGCATAGTCATTCGCTACTCCCTTGAAGGCGCCTCCAGTGAGCTTGGCTGCAAAGCTGCCATTTCTGAAGGCTGTGATTACTTCTGCAGGCAACCTCTTTGACAGCAACAAGATGGCTGGCATATATCTGGCATATGTGGTGCGGTTGGCTGCAAATAACAGTGCCAGAAACTGTGCCTTGCTTGACATGTTCACATCCCAGTCACCATTTCGCGTGGATGACAGAAACATCTTCAGTGGGACTGACACACGTTGAAGATAGTCATCCCAAAATTGGAATGTGACTGACGCAGCTCGACCATCTTCTCTGAACTGGCCAAGAAGCGGCACAAGATCCTCTTCCAACACTTCCATCAGCTGGATAAGCAGTGCAGGATCACCTGACTGTTCAAGATGAACGTGCAGCTCTTCCAGCAAATCAATCAGCGTGTGAGGCAGATCTGTCTCCCAGTGCACCACTTAGTGAAAGCCTGGAAGAACTCTGCATGCAACACTTCATCGACTAGCTTCATGGCACAACCCTCTGTCAAAGTCATTACCTGCAAAGATTTTCCGCACAGTGCCTGCGGCAAAGACACCGGAATCAGTGAGGAGTTGGCGCATGCCAGCATCACTGTAGAGACTTCCAGTGGAGGCCATGACTGCCATCAGCAAGTGCATTCCATTTTCACATGAAAACACATTTTTCAGCAAATGCGGTCGAGCCCACTTGATTTCGAAAGCCTTGGTGAGCAGCCCCATGTAAAAAAGATATTGGGAGGTGCTGGTAACCAAGTTTTTCTACAATTTCAATGTTCCGCTTTAAGGCTGTGTAGACTGTGTTCAGGTCTGTTGGTGAGGCCATGATGATGGGGTTGTAGGAAACAGCAGAAAGAGGGACACAGTCTTCGGTAAAGAGACAGAGATACGGGCCCCATGGAGGAAACTCATACTTTGCATCAAGAAAGTTTCCGCCAGCATGGTAGATCAGCTCCAACATTCTGGATTTCGTGACTGCAGAATGTTGACTGTCGTGCTTGATCTCGTCAGGCTTCGATGCTGGTTGGATCACTGGCTCAGGACGCTTGGCTGGTTTCTGGTAAGGAAGCACCTTACTCAGATTCCCACCTGATTTATGTTCACGAACAATGATTTATTATGTGTACCACAGCCACTTTGCATAATTGTTTTATCTGTTTATTAATTTTGTTACCTTATGACTGTATATACATTTTTTCTTGCACTCAGTGCTTTTACATTTATGATGGCCACCTGAACCTCTTTACTGCAGGAGGATAGAAAACAACACCCAAACTCAAGAGGCACAGATCCTCATGAGCCCTTACAACTACCTTCATGAGCCCCTGCAGTTGCAGGGGCTCATGATGATCAATACGTCTTTCTTGTCTTATCCCAAAAGGTACCTTCACCAAATTTGGGAGGTGTCACCAAACACCTATTTACTAGTTGCAGGAGACCACCATAATTCAAGGGTAGTACCAGGTTAGCTTTGCGCCAAGGTAATATTGCAGTACCCTTTAATTATCATGGTCAATCCATCTCCTGCTCTTGTGCGTTGGTGTTAAATGGGTTAATAGAGTGAAAAGATATGACTATGTTGCAGTACGTTTGCAGTAGTGTGAGAGACATCATGTCTTGACACTGACAGTAAACTGAAGGGTAAACTTTGCTATATCAAGGCATAAATGTACATATGAATCCACACAGTAAAGATCTGTCCAGCACAAATCCTCCTAGGCTTGGATCCACCCATTTTAAATATGTGCTGCCATGATTACACCCTTGCATACACAATCTATCCTATGTACATATGGGCTAAATACTGCAGCCAAAATCTATGCTGGGTACATCATGCCTGGCTGGATTTGCATCGGGTTGATTTATGCTGTGTAGGCTTATGCCTTTTTAATACCATCATGGTAAGTTTCAGCAACATTTAAAGGTCTAACCAATAATGAAGTAATTATTTTTTCATATTTTTCACAATACAGTCTTTTTCTCATTGTACATGTTGTGACATCTTACTCTTGTTCAAAGTAAAAAAAATGCTTGATGAAAGGGCTGCTTTCCAACACCTGAAAATTATGCGAACAGTTTGTGTGACAGACTGAATTATTAAGAATTATTAATTGGATGTGAAAACTTAATGTGAAAAGCATTGAGCGTAATAAATATGAACGTTATATTATGTGTGTCAGTATGTGTGTGCTTATGATTATGACAATTTAGTGGCACTCGTTTGGTTGACACTTCTATAAGGAACACATAAGTGTATCAACTGTAAGTGCTGTCATCTTTCAACCACTTTTTTCAAGCAATATACAATTATTTTTAGCACTGACTGCAAATTTAAATTCTTGCACACACAAACCACTTGTATCTCAAAAAGGTAATTTTATATAGATGCTTGAAAATTTGTAATGACTGAAAAAATCTGCACAGGTTTCATGGACACACATACACCTGGCAGCATCTTCATGTCATATGGTTTTTGTTCCACACTTAGGGATCCTCACTGGAGGTAGTAGGCATGGCTTGTTTGCGATAAGGATGCTAGTGAGGGCATGCGTTATGTTTTTGCCATCCACTGTTGCTTCATTGT
Organism: Semisulcospira habei; assembly: GCA_036245525.1. Lineage (NCBI taxonomy): Eukaryota > Metazoa > Mollusca > Gastropoda > Semisulcospiridae > Semisulcospira > Semisulcospira habei. The sequence continues at coordinate 53,599,795 of BTPG01000005.1, forward strand.
GGTCCAGTTGTCAGCGGCAGCTAGTACTAGGTCTTCATGACACTCTTTGGAAGGAAGATCAGCAGGTAAAACAGCACCAGAAGGCAAGGGTGTCTGGCCAGCTGAACCGCAATAGAAGTGAGGAAGTGTCTCAACACGTCATAAGAAATGCCATGCCCAAGTGCATACAGCTCGTCCACAAGTTTCCTGCTGCCATCTTCCTTATATGCATGCACCGATAATCCAAGATGTTTCGGGGAAATCACCTTAGTCACCAGTGTTGTGATGTCGCACGCAACAGATGCTGCTTGTTTATCCAGAGCTCCATCAGAGGCAGTGAGATATGCAACTTCGTCACTTAGCCATTTCAAGGTTCTGTAGAGAAGAGGGTCTACAAATTCTTTACAACTGTCGACTGTCATTTCATTATATGAGTGACATTCAGTTTTCAGTTTTCTGGTTGCCTGCAGTCTAGTCCTCAATATTCCTTGTGAAATGCTTGTTCATCGGTATGCACACATGTACTTGGTTTTCCTGTGACAGAACCTGTCAGGGGTAGCTGTTGTGTTGTTTCCGCCAATGGCTTGCATAGAGTGTGGGCAGCTCGCATAGCATCACCCACTGTCACTCCAGCCCAGCACACCAGGTCAGCGTAACCTCTTTCAGAAATAAATGCTCAGTTTGGGCACTCTGCCTGCAGTTTTACCTTCAATGCATGAGCTTTCATTATGACTTTTGGTGTGATGTCACTTTGTGCAAGCAGATAATTGTACGAGTTGGTAATTGTTGAAAGCAAGAACACTTTTTTTTTTTTAAATCTTCAACTTGAATACAAAACTTTTCGATGACTTCGGCCAGGGTGCCGTCTTTTCCCTGCTGTGGAGTGTCTGAACTTTCTACTTTTGTGCTATTGTCATTTTGTTTCTTGATATATCTGGATAGGCAGTTTTTCTTTTTGTGATACCTTCCCTCCACAGCCACCAGATCACCGCAAGCTCCAGCAAGGCGAATGAGCATTTCCTTATCATTTTTCTTCAGTGCTGCTGAGTATACCTGGTGGAATATACTGCATTTTCTTTCTGTGACGGTTGTTACCTGAGACCAGCTTCTGTCTTTGGAGGTCCTGTGATGTGCCGCACATGGCTTATTGCTAATGAAGCAATTTTGCTTCCAGTTCAATGCGGTAACGGAGGATCGAAGGCGTGGTGGAGTTTTGGCAGTGTTTGTGTGTATTACTTCAGTATTTGTACTTGGAGTAGAGTTGTCATTTTCTAGCTTTCAACTGACTATCATCTGTGCCAAGACTCTGCCACGGCATAGGGGGTTCAGCCGATAAACGGCGTTTATTACAGTTTGATGGAGCCCGGAATACTTTCATTTTACCGCCTTGAGCCCCCCAAAACGCGTGGTACATGCATGATTGGCTGCTCATCGCAACTCATTTCCGAAGATAGCGTTTGTTTTTGTGGGTTGCGTTTTGATTTGGTGCTGTGGCAAGCTTGACAAGATGGCGGCCATGCAACACCTCCAGGCCGCCGGCTCCGGCAGAAATGTTCGCCACCGGCAGTATTCTAGCAGACATTGTACCTTCGTTTGATATACGATGTCAGGCCCTGCAATGCTGCATCACGACCGGTATTCTTTTTGACGACTTCTGGCAATTTGATGTGCTGTGACTGTTAATTGGATTTTATATTTTTCTCCGTTGTGCTATGCTGGGAGTTGATACACGCTGGTTCTTGTTGTACCAAGCGGATGCTGATCAGAAAAACTCAGCGCGCGCAACGTGCTTTCCTCCCCTTTCATAATCTCATCTCAGGAGTGGCTCTTCCGGCACGCCACGCACAACATCACTGCCTGCGCTAGTGCACTCAACGAATCGAGTACCAGCAAGCTTCAGGCCCCACATTCCAGCCGAATGATGTAATGACAGACACCTCCCAGACGCAGTGACTGTGTTTCTTACTGAACAGCCGCGTGTGTACTCTTTAGAAACCATTTTGGACTGCTTTCACATTAATGATGTAGTTCTACTACGTTTGCTTTTAAAATGACTATGAAGTTATATACTAGTTAGGTTTAGTATAATTAAGGTGGTGACTGTTTATGCCGGAGCGACTGTCTAAACACCGGCGCTGTACTATGGCGGCGACGGGCCCCCCAGGTGCTGTTTGACCGTTGTTCAGTTTTATCTTCACTAGATTGGAGATATCTCCGTATCGACGCGGGTATTTTGTTTCTGTTGTTAACTTATTTTTATGTACTAGCTTTAGTCAAGTAGGAACTTAATAAAGAACATTATAATAGTGTGTTCAGGAGACATAGAGCTGTCTTAGTATTCTATTTTTGTTAGGGAGGTTCGGATCGGGATGAGGCCACTGGCGCTGGCCATTAGATGCCTTGGCGACGGGCTTCACCCGTCCCGAGTCATTGTCCATTGTGTAGCTCTGTTATTGTAATTTGTGGAATGAGCGAGTGAGTGAATGTAAACAGCAATTTTGGTGGCAAAAATGTGAATTTCCCCATAAGGGATTATTAAAGTATTATTAAATTGTATTGTATTATGGTATTGTATTGGTATCGAAATAAAATGGGCAAAGCGATGGTAAAGTGAATGGAAATAAACGTGACAAACCATTAATAAGACGTTAAATTGTACAAAGCGACCTTGCACCTTCACATTTCTTGGGAAAAAATAAGCTTAGTAGAACAAATCGAAAGCACTCGTCGGCACACCGAACTTTACGACTACCGAGTCCGCGTGCATCTTGTACCACGTGGCGATCACGTGATTTGGGATATTGTTCAGTAAGGATATTTGAGCTCAAGGCATGCTTTTTTATTTTTTCTTCTCTTTATATAATTAAGTGTGGAATTACACTTTAAAAATAGAATTGAACTCCTATTGAGTAATATATGGTGCATTCTGCAACCAAATATACGATCAGTGAGGCCCGTGTAAACTACTGATCCCCAGTGAACATGGCTGCGACAGTCCTGGTTTCGTCTGCAGACGTACTGCAAAACAAATGTGCTACATAAAAATGTCTCCATCCTCCGGCGATTTAAAATGAGTGCGCATTGCTTTTATTCACACTAGACTTTATTTTGGTATACCCAAACCTTTGTGTTACGATTGTGGTTGTGTTATCCTGTGAGAGCGTACATGTGTTAATCGTAGGTAACGATCCGTTGTTTATTTGAGCTATCACGGTTACGATTTCGTGTCTTTTTAGTAAGTATTTCTTTTGTTCGTGAGTAGAGCCGATTTCGTTTTGTTGCGTTTAGTTCGGAGCGTGCTGGAAAGGTCGCACTGTCTTGTGACATCGTAAGTGTCACGTCGGTTAGTTGACATCGCAACATTTTCGCTACTTTTTGTTTTCCTGTGCGCCTGTATTGGGCAGCCGTTATTTTGTTTTGGGAATGTTCTCGTATTTTTTTAGCTACCAGGTGATAGGGATACCATACTTTTATGTGACTTAATTATACGCTAGAGTTTAGAGCTGAAGTAAGCAGCCGTGTTTTTGTAGCCTGTTATAGTTTTTTTCTGGAAAGTTTATGTTAATGAGCTTCGGCTGCGTGTTTCGTTCTGGTTGTTTGAGTTCATGATTTCCGTAGAAGATTCTAGATTTTCGTAGTATTTATAAGGAGGGCGATGGGAAAGCCCGTGAGTACATTGTCTTGCTTTGTCAGTTGTAGAGACACGCAGTTTAATTGCGATAGACGCTGTGTATGAAAAACTTTGAGTCGTAGTGTGGACATAGCAGAAGAGACTTTGTATCAGTAGTTTGTGCATTTGAAAGTGCATTATTGTGTGAGTATCGCATCGCTGAATTAAATATTGTTGGAACTGTTACTCCAGTGTTGTCTACATCCTTAAGCCACGTGTGACGGATTGCAGCTGAACGAGGTTTATTTTAAAGAACTCTACGTGTGTGTGTCTGGTGTGTTTATCATACTGCGACTACAACTCCACCACGTAACACTTTGTTACTCTCTAGAAAATCACTATCTCGTAAACGGCTGATCGAAAGTTTGCCAGTCATAATAATAATAAATAATAATTACGGTATTTATAATGCAAAGAAGTACCCAACGGAGAAAGAAACACGCTTAGAAAAAACGGTACAACACAATTTATTAATATTTCGGGTAAATACCCTTTGTCAAAATAGACAAACAAACAGTTTCAACAAACAGACAGACAGTTTCGCACGTTATAAGTCAGCAGGACCTGACAAAAAACATTTTTTAAAATGTAAACTATCACCTTCCCTCCTGGTTGACGCCATCTCTTTAGAACAAAAGCCAAAAAACATTCTGGGTAGAAAGGACTTCTTGTTGGCGATAACTCGCGTAACTCGCGTCCATGCTACTACTAGCTGCCACCAAACTTGCTGTCTCTCTCATCTTATCTCGCATCGACTACTGCAACTCTCTCCTTTCCGGCCTCCTTCACTCCACCAATTTCACTCTCCAGCGCGTCCAGAACAATGCTGCCCGCCTGTCCTCAGAAAGAAGAAATCCGACCACATCACTCCCCTGCTCAAACTCCTTCACTGGCTCCCCATCCCCTAACGCATCCAATACAAGATTCTGTTTCTCTGCTACAAATCCCTGAACAACTACGCTCCTGCCTATCTCTCCAACTTACTTCACCCCTACACTCCTCCCCGCTCCCTCCGCTCCGCCTCCGATCCTCTCCGCCTCCACATCCCCCGCACCAAAATCAGCACTTTCGGCCCCCACTCCTATCCCGTCTACGGTCCAACCACCTGGAACACTCCCACTTTCTCTCCGTCGGAAACACTCTCCCTCCACCTTCCAGTCCGCCCTCAAAACTTTCAACAGTTCTAGCACTATATCACCACACTCCCCACCCCAAGCTGACCGTCGTAATGTATTTCACTATTTGTGGTACGTGAGTCGTACAAACTGTCTGTCTGTCTGTTTGTTTGTCTATTTTGACAAAGGGTATTTACCCGAAATATTAATAAATTGTGTTGTACCGTTTTTTCTAAGCGTGTTTCTTTCTCCGTTGGGTACTTCTTTGCATTTCACACGCTTGGCAGTCACCTTTTTGGTCTGGATTGGTATTTATAATGCGCTTATCTTACAATAATTATAACTCTAAGCGCACACTCACAACTCGCGCACGCATGCGCACGCTTTGGACAACGACTCACGTACCACAAATAGTGAAATACATTACGACGGTCAGCTTGGGGTGGGGAGTGTGGTGATATAGTGCTAGAACTGTTGAAAGTTTTGAGGGCGGACTGGAAGGTGGAGGGAGAGTGTTTCCGACGGAGAAAAAGTGGGAGTGTTCCAGGTGGTTGGACCGTAGACGGGATAGGAGTGGGGGCCGAAAGTGCTGATTTTGGTGCGGGGGATGTGGAGGCGGAGAGGATCGGAGGCGGAGCGGAGGGAGCGGGGAGGAGTGTAGGGGTGAAGTAAGTTGGAGAGATAGGCAGGAGCGTAGTTGTTCAGGGATTTGTAGCAGAGAAACAGAATCTTGTATTGGATGCGTTAGGGGATGGGGAGCCAGTGAAGGAGTTTGAGCAGGGGAGTGATGTGGTCGGATTTCTTCTTTCTGAGGACAGGCGGGCAGCATTGTTCTGGACGCGCTGGAGAGTGAAATTGGTGGAGTGAAGGAGGCCGGAAAGGAGAGAGTTGCAGTAGTCGATGCGAGATAAGATGAGAGAGACAGCAAGTTTGGTGGCAGCTAGTAGTAGCATGGACGCGAGTTACGCGAGTTATCGCCAACAAGAAGTCCTTTCTACCCAGAATGTTTTTTGGCTTTTGCTCTAAAGAGATGGCGTCAACCAGGAGGGAAGGTGATAGTTTACATTTTAAAAAATGTTTTTTTGTCAGGTCCTGCTGACTTATAACGTGCGAAACAATGTGACGATCAAAAGAAGTAACATTACTCTATTATCAGGCTAAAATAGTTATTTTACTAGAGTCTCCTTTGTTCAGACTTTGTTATTCTGTTTAGACATACGACTTAGATATTAGTACTGTGCTGCGCTACTGTAGTAATACCAGAGTACATTGTGACCAGCAGAGAATATATTTTTCTCAAACGGCCTCATGCCGGGGCATTTGTTGTCGCTTTACCCTTATTAGCCTGTACTGCAATATATACACGAAATGCGATCTTCGTTTCACTGTTTTATTGTAGTTAATATCGAGTGCGAGTGACTGTGCTTGTGTGTGTGAACTTGGCATCCTGACACGAGCAAACATTTGCATACACATTCACCGGTCACACTAACATTGCACACGGTCAGCGACGCTACAGAATTTGGTGTCGAAGGCTGGGGGTGAGGCGACACTACATAATTTTGGTGTCAGAAGTGCGACACTATATATATATATATATATATATATATATTATATATATATATATATATATATATATATATATATATATATATATATATATATATATATATATATATATATATATATATATATATTGCATTGGAAGAAGACAGACTAATTTGGACAAGACGACACCTAGGCTATTTTGTGGTACAATTATTCTTTACTTTTAACAAAGGCGTCGCCCAAAGCAAAAAAATGCACTCAATCAGATTAGCTCCAAGGGATGCAATTTTTCATTCAATTCTGAGAATGCTAATGCCATGGAATACCAAGCTGGTAAGCTTGCATTGTGTCATCAGGACAGCAGCTGTCCTTTTTGTGACTGCATCGCTCACTAGTTCTAGAAAGGAGTGGGTAGTGTGAGAGAAGGGATGACAGACCTATCATTTTGAGCCTAAGCATATCATTGGTCGTAGGCGGTAATAACTTAAATCTTCTCAGCAGGTTCAATGTCTGTTTGGGAATATTTTTTAGCATCCTCCCTTGGGGGAGGTCTGGATATTCTCCAGCGGATGGTGGGGCACCTGGGGGTAGTCCCTACTGCTTTATTTAGTAGGTGTTCAGTGGAATGCCATGGAATTCCAGGCTGGTAAGCTTGCATTGTGACATCAGGACATCAGCTGTCCTTTTTGTGATTGCATCGCTCACTAGTTCTATAAAGGAAACATTCCTTGGCAATAGCACAGAATTTTCAGAATTGAATGAATATATATATATATATATATATATATATATATATATATATATATATATATATATATATATATATGTATATATATATATATGTGTGTGTGTGTGTGTGTATACGTGCGTGTGCATGCATATGCGTGTGTGTGTGCATGCGTGCATGCGTTTGTGCGTGTGTTTGTGTGTGTGTGTGTGTGTGTGTGTGTGTGTGTGTGTGTGTGTGTGTGTTGTATTTTGCAATGCAAGGTACATGTAAATATAGTATGTAAACTGTGGGGTTCTGCGGCCCCTAAAGAACCTTTATTGAAAGTATAGGCGCCTTAAAATTATACATCGCTCATATTATTTTATTATTATTATTATTATTATTATTATTATTATTATTATTATTATTATTATTATTATTATTATTATTATTAATGTTGTTGTTATTGTTATTGTCCACCGCTCATCAGACAGTGCTTCTTTTTCTTCTTTTTGCCAAGTGGGCCATTAAATTAAGCCTCATAAGGAGCCGGGTTAACCCCTTCACTGGCGGAATAATGCCAACTCGAGCCAACGGCAATAAGCAAAGAACATCATGAGCCCCAACAGTTGCGTGGACTCGGGCTGTTCTTTGCCTCTTGCCGACCCTAATCATATATCAGTGTTTCTTGCATTGCTGAGATTGTTCTGTTTTGAATTTGACCTTCTTTCAATGACATAATGTTGCCCTCCACTAACAGTGAAGTGGTTTAGTGGCTTAAAAGTGAAAATGTAAAATTACCGAAACTTTTATGCGTCCGTCGGGTATACCTTGGCCCTCCAGTTGCTTCATAATGTCTTCCTTGAACACTTCCTCCTGCGATAAAATACAGAAC
>BTPG01000005.1:53615210-53620371 GCA_036245525.1 Semisulcospira habei
TTTAACTAGACTTCTTTTTGCAACAGACCTTGATGCACTCTGTCTACAAGTCTGTTCAATATGCTGTTTGACAGATTATTTCCTGTTTATCTGTACTGTTTTATTGCATGATTTATTCGCGTCGGTTTGTTTAGTCAGTTGTGTATGTGGGTTGTTGCTTTTATTTTAATTTCTTAAAGCGCTTTGAGCCAACTTTGTGGGGAGCCTGTGCAATATAAAAACAGTAGTAGTAGTAGTAGTAGTAGTAGTAGTAGTAGTAGTAGTAGTAGTAGTAGTAGTAGTAGTAGTAGTAAGATGGAGAAGGGACATTTCTACGTACATCATTTCAACGGCATTTATGACTTTGTGCTGGTAAACTCTGCGGTGGAGAGTGTAGCGCGTGATGAACATCTGATGCACGTTGAACATCTCCTGTACCAACAAAGACGTCAACTAGATGTTACTTGACGTGCACTAAAACGGTCGGCCTGGTCTAAGCGAAACCAAATGCGCAAAAGGCCATCGGGCCAATGTCGGGCGCCGTTGGCTAGCACACAGCTATGCGCGGGCCAACGGCGGCCGACATCGTCCCGATGGCCTTTGCCCACTGAGGACTTCTTTGCCTACTGTCAGAACAGTCATCATTGCTAAGTGGTGCCACTTAGGCAGCTCTGCCAGCCCAGACCAGGCTTCCAGTGTATGGTGGCGGACTAAACACGTCGGCTTATACATTTATAAAGTTCTGGGCCGGAATTCATGGGCAGACGATAAGGCCCTTACCGCTCCGGTAGTGCTACCGGCTCAGTAAGTTTACAAACTTGTTATTCATGGATTGCCGGTAGGCTTACTGGCTGGTAGTTTGCCGGTCAAATCTTACCGGCTCGGCATAGATAACGGCACGGCAAGGATTTTATCGCCGCGTTAACGATTTTAGCGGCCCGATAACTCTACCGGCCCGGTAAGTGTACAAATTGGGCATTCATGGAGCGCCAGTAAGCATATCTATTGATAGGTAAAGGGTCACATTTCTACAGGAGGGGGGCAGGTACTGTAACTTTACCGTTGGCGAACCGGCAAAAAGGACCAAACAGTAATAAATCAGATGAAATACTTACTATGGAACAGATTTATGTTTCTAATCTTAAAATCTAGATCAGTTAACTGCCACTTCTGAGTAGGTTTTATAAGTGAAAAAAACTGAAGGCACACAGAGGATTTACCTGTAAGGGGAAAGGTCGCCATATTGAGTTAGCTCCATAATTTTAACAACCCTCTGACCCTCTTAGTCTTAGACTAACGGTCGTTAATGAAAATGTATAACGTAATGGTTATTTAAAGGACAGTGTGTAAATAACATTAAATAATGATTCCACCCGAATTTTCACACACACACACACACACACACACACACACACACACACACACACACACACACACACACACACACACACACACACACACACACGCACGCACGCACGCACGCACGCACGCACGCACCGCACACACCACACACACACACACACACACACATACACAGCATAAACGACTAACCATAAATATGCCAACTTATCCAGCTATGAATGTGGAGTGTTAACGCTATAACGGATGTAATAATAATATATCATAATTGTAACTCTAAGCGCCCACTCACAACTCGCGCACACATGCGCACGCTTTTGACTGACCTGGTTGGGTCACAGTGGTGCAATCCTCCCTCCCCCTCCTTATCCCCACCCCTACCCCGCCAACCGCCCACATCCTTTCCCAAAAAAGAGAAAAAAATATAAAAGCGGGATTTATTTTCTCTTCAAGTCGTGTACATACACATCGTATTATAAATGTTATAAACTAAATCAGAAGTAAGATCTGCCCTATTACCGCCATCTGTCTCAAGTTACAGGTCCCAAAGACAAAGTTGGAACCCTTCCTCCCCACCCCCCCCACCCCTCCCCCCTTTCCTCCGAAGGTAACTGATCCGCCCTTTGTCGAACATACGGACATGCAATGGTTTACAACCACTTCACTGCCGAAAAAAAAAAGTGAACATGCATTAACAGTCATGACCCCACACAATTGCCGGGGCTTCTAAGGAAGTATGCAATAGGTTAATGTTTGGGGATAACGCTTTCGGTTTAGATCTGTCGACATCATTTGCGTTCAGTAGTTATTTTCCACACACAAAACCCGAAACAAAGAAAACACAAACAAACAAAAAACATACAAATGACCACTAATACAAAAAAAACACAAAAAAAACCCATCAACCACAAAAAAGCCACACTTGAATGCATTGACGGAAAGAACATTCAGCCCAGTACCACAATATCCTTTTGCATGTGAATGTTTGAAGGTGACCAAGTTTCCAAATTGAGGAGAAAAAAAAAAAAAAAACAAACGTGCAGATGTAAAACCGTTATACTTGACCTTGATATTAAAATCTGTGTTCCGGCGTGCTCTACACTATACGTGTATTCTTCTTCCTTTCCTTTGACCAAATTTATGACTACACATGAAAATAAAAAAAAAAAAAAACATAGACGTTCATGCCAGTGACCACTAAATTAATTAATGACATGATCATTTTTTTAATGGCTTGCGTAATGTGAGTTTCCATAGTGAGCCGCTAATATTATATTATACTTTCAATTTTAGAATAGCAAGAGTAGGCGGGTTATCAAAGGGTCTCTTTGAAAATATATTATTTAAAACTTTTTTTTGTTTGTTGCAAAATTTCACCATTAAATCGGAAAGTACACAAATCGTCAATGTCTGTCTTTTTCATATTTGATTGCTTTGTTTGAGGGTAAAGTCCACGGGAAACGGAGTGATAATGGACGGCTCTAGCGGGCAGGATATTGGGGAGCAATGGCAGCCGTACATTACTATGGATTTAAAACCTGTTGTGATGTCGGATTTAGAAGAGTTGACATGATTTCGGACAACGTCCTAGACGTGGATGAGGAGATTTCGTTGGCGAAGGTGAGTTTTTTAGTTAACACTGGCCCCGCCTGACCGAGTGTCACCGACACGAGACTCAGAGCAAAACGAACAGTTTTGCAGCCCTCTGTAAAGCGGTGCAACTTCTCACCGAGAAGGCCGTTAACACTTTGGAAAAAAAGGAAAAGACCGCAGGACACCGTCCACACTGGTCCTTCAGCAAAACGCAGACGTTTTCCGCCTCAGAATGACAGCACCGCTGGTGGGGCGTAACGGCGAAATGCAGAGGCAAAAAAATATAGAAAGGGAACCGCTTGACGCAGGGGGGCATGGGACTGCGGAGATTATAGGAGATGATATTTTGGCCGATATGGAGGCAGCCTTTCGTGTCTCGCCGAGGCGGGACCACCGGTCAAAGAGAAAGATAGGCAAACTGACCTACTTAAGCGGCTGTCGCATAAAAATCTCCAAGAAAAGCTGTTACAAATTTCCCGAAAACTGCAAAAATATGAGTGTGCCCCACACAAATAAAGTGGTGTTTCTTGTGCTAAAACCCCACCGGACAGACGGACGTACGAATGTACAATACTGAAACTACCGTTTGTAAGGCAGCTGTCGCGGTGACCTTGTGCACCGATAAGCCTCTGACCTAGAGACTTGCAGCGAGCGCGTTCGCCGCGCAAAATTGCCAGCATCTGTGCTCCGCACGTAGCAATGACGTCTGCTGGCTCTAACCTTTCATGGCACAGATTTTGGGAAATTCCCCCCAACAAGCCCGCGAAAAAGTCGCAATATTGCCGGCATCTGTGCTCCCGGCGCACGTGACAATGACCTAAACTGAGTGGCTGGCTCTAACCTACAGATTTTGGGAAATCCCCAAGAAGCCCACGAAACAGACAAAAGGCGGCGGTCAAGATTCACGTAGTCATATGGCTGGTCTCACAGCCAGCCACAAACTGGCAGGACCAATGGCGAGGACCCCTTTTTAGGCCGACACAGAAAGGTCGGCTGAAAGTGGGTTACGGGGCGGAAAAGCCTACCCCGCGCGGGGAGTTTTCCCTGGAAGTTCTAGACGCACACCTGTTAAGTACTCCCCCTCTACAAACTAGGTCAATATGTTTTAAGTATGCATACCTTGGGTGCATGAGTACCTGAACAGGAAACATTTGTAGTCTTTCAAAACCGGCCAAAATGATACAAAATTGAACATTTGGGAAAAATTTCTTCTAACCAGGAAGTACTAAAAACGGTCATAGGTGTGAAACTTAGTTTTGAGCAGACACCTGACACTAAGCTGTCTAAAGCACAGTTATACCCCAGTGAAGAAAACAAAATGATGAAAGCAGGAGTCAAAGACCTGCTACAAAAAGGGGTCATAAATTAAAGAGTCTTGCAATGAAGCAGAGCAATTGGCCTCTCACATTTTTTTTCAGAGAAAAACGGAACCATACCCACCGGGTTATATTTCTCGGCTCCTCAACAAGGACATTGAGTACCACTCAGAAATTCAAAATGGAAACCATTCATACTGCACTTAATATTGTCACTAAGGACTGCTATTTCGCATCGCTTGATCTTCGAGATGCGTACTACTACGTCTCTGTACATACCGAACTGAATACCAATCAATGCTCATTTTCCCAGGTATGTACGCTTTCTCCCAGACCCTGGAGCTTTCACTGGTGATGCTTTCTCCATTGGTTGGGGTGATTGTACTACGTGTTTTTCCCCCTTTTAGTCGAGTTTGTTACTGCTGGTCCTGGCAAAGATAAAGACAAAACCAGGGGAGTGGTAGTGGCACCATCGTGGCGAACCAGAGTGTTTCTGGCCAGTGCTGATGCAAATGCAAACCAGTACTGCTGTCAGCAAGAGATACTTTGTTATGTCAACCAAGCGACTTGACACAAAGACATCCAGAAACTACTCATTTGCAAGGTAGATTATGACCCCTTTTTGTAGCAGGTCTTTGACTCCTGCTTTCATCATTTTGTTTTCTGCTTCACTGGGGTATAACTGTGCTTTAGACAGCTTAGTGTCAGGTGTCTGCTCAAAACTAAGTTTCACACCTATGAGATAGATACAGAGGGATTTTCTTCAGATGCAACCGACATCACCATGTTATCGTGGCGACCGGCCACCTGTCGCTTGTATGAAGGATACATCACTCCTAGACGGTACGCGAAGTGAGAGATCGGTGGATCATGTCTCACCGCTGCTAGCCGAGGCAGTCAAATTTCTTGCATCA
>BTPG01000005.1:53620391-53665391 GCA_036245525.1 Semisulcospira habei
TTGGCACTCAATAACCTGTGCTATAAAGTATAATGCTATGGCTACAGAAGGGTCAGCGCTCAGTAGTTATTTGTGTAGATGGAGTGCCGCTAGGGTCTACAGAAGTGATTAAGAGATTCATGAAGGGTGTTTTTGAGAGAAAACAGTGTTTCCCAAATACCATAGCACATGGAATGTGAATGTAGTGTTGCACATGCTAAAGACGTGGGTGCCTCTAAACAAACTTACGTCATCGGCAATGAACTCACGCTAAACTTGTAATGCTTTGCTCTCTGGATAGAGGTGCCAAACGCTACGAGCGCTAAATGTTGCTAACATGCACTTAACTTGTCAGAACGCAAGTGTATATTTTATGTAACTAAGCTGTTAAAACATTCAATAAGGGGAAAACATAAGGAACCCATTGAATTTCAAGCTTTTCCAACAGTCAGTTCTTGGTATGTGATTCATACCTTAAAAAATATTTGAAACAAAAAGACAGACTGGAGCTGACAGACAAAACAGGTTTGTTTGTTGCAATCCTCGCTCCCCACAGCAGGCCAAGCTCGAATACTGTGGCCAGGTGGCTAAAATGGACTCAAAAGAGAGTCCAGGTGGACACTTCGCATTATTCTGCTCAGTCCACCAAGCTGGCCAGCGCCTCAGCAGCATAAGATATGGGTGCTTCCATAGATGTCATCATGAAAGCTGCGGGATGTACGTTATTATTGCCGGGTTCCGCGTGTGAAACTCACCTTATGTCGGGTGGTGATGGACAGGTATCTGGCAAAGAAATAGAGATAAGGCTGCTTGTCATTTCAGCATGACTTAGCCTTTACGCTCATTACCACTGTTGCTCTCAAATCTCAAGTGCACGTAGTGACGGGATACAGGAAATGAGTAAGAATTTTATCAATACAGCGAGACTTACCTGTAAGGTGAAGCTGATTGCAAATTCTTACGAATTTGTTGTAGACCGAAACTGGTGCACTTGCCCACCCCACACGTGTTGAAGAGCACTGCGCTCTACCCTGCCCTTTCACTTCATTGTAAGGTGCACTTGTTCCGGGGTTATGTCAGTGGTAATGAGCTGTCTTTCAATACTGAGGGGATAGGCAGCCCGCGTTTCTCAAGTGCACTAGTTCCGGTCTACAACAAATTCGTAAGAATTTGCAATCAGCTTCACCTTACAGGTAAGTCTCGCTGTATTGCTAACAATTAACTGTAACCCATTACTCAAAAGTGACACTAAATAATACATGTATTGGTTCTTCCTCTTGCGTGGGAAAGTTCGCCTTGCTAAGATATTTGGACACTCAAAAGTCGTGCTTCGAGGCTCAACGCCTGTGTATTCGCTGCTATAGGCATGCGGAAATAGCCCAATGTTAAATATAGACTAGACAGGCCGGTAGTTCTTACAAGTCAGCCAGCTACCGACACGCCACTTAACATTTTACCGGCAAAAAGTGTTTATATGCCCGTTAGCTAACGGCTATGTAGCTTGTTATCGGCCGGTAAACTATTATGAAATCGTGAATACCGGCTCTGGCCTGCCGTTGTAAACAGTAGACCAGGACTTTTTATTTCGACCAGGCCACAGTTTTTAGTCAGCCTGATCTAATCCCGTCTTCGCTGAGCTAGGTACCACCCTCATCTGGTAATCCAATTTTGGTCCCAATATTAGAGGTTAAAATAATTGGATCTGAAGAGGTTGGTTTTAATTTGTTTATTCATATTGATTCATTGTGATATGCATCACAATGCATACATTTATGTAAATATATGTGACTCCTGGCAATATAGTTGTTGATTCATTACTTGTCTGACAAAAGCAAGATTATACGCAATGGTGAGTTTTTATTTTAAGTATTGGTACATTTCAAGCTCTTTAGCACATGAAAATGAGTCATAGCTACGCCCACCTCACCCTCACTCCCTACTCCCCACTCCCCTTCTCCCAATAACGTAACTACGAATTATGATAATGAGGTTGAACGTGGCTAAGCGGAGGTATTTTGATGCTACTGGTACATTTGATCTAATCTATGGCGTTTTTCCTATTATGTTTATAGGAATCACAGGGACAGGAGATCGAGCGGTCATTTTGAAGACCTTAGTGGGGACGTCACGTCCGCGTTTCGGCTGAAAAGAAAATAGAATAAAATTTGCTGATAACATTTCAGTCCATACATAAATATATGTACACGAAGGAGTTTGTCCCTCTTTGATAGAATGAAGATGTCTCACTTTTCTAGGCTCACTGAGTTCTCCTTCTTTGGTAGAATAAAGGAGTTATCCCGCTTTTTCTAGGGTAAAGGTGTCCCATTTCGCTTTGCTAGTAGAATGAGTTGTTCTTGTTTGAAAGGGTGAAGGACTTATCCCGCTGTGTTATTATGAACGAGTTGTCCCGCTTTGCCGCACTGCAGTTAAGGAGTTGTCCCATTTTGCTACGATGAAGGAGTCCTCTCACTTTGACAGGCTGATAATGTTGTTCCACCTCTTTGAACAAAAATAAAAGAGTGTGACTTACCCGCACGAATCAGTAGCGAATCGATAGAGATAACCAGTATGCGGCCTACCTTGTCTCTCCAGCAGATCTGCATCCGTTCTTTTCCATCTATTTGCACTCGGAGGACTCGCGAAGCCTCGATCAGACGCCCGGGGTCGAAGTCCGTGCCGACACCCACGTGATGGCAGTCACGTAGGAAGTAGTCCCACTTGTCAACATCCACACCGTTTCGGCTGTTGTTAACTATCTGAGAAATACAATGTTGCACTTGCATAAAAGGTGTTTCTACATGTGAACCAAATATTGGACCCGCTCAGCCCTGACACGGGTCAGATCCACTATCAATTGAAGGGTTCAAGAATGGTGCCAGAATAGCATGACGCCTCTACTAGCCTAAAGCCTCTATTAACGACCCTTGATCATGGTAGATCGAGCTCCTTAACTCATTCGAGACGTGCGGCACGACCCGAATGAGTTAACTGGCATGTAGGCTTCATGGGCTTGTATTCATATCAGTGAAATCGGTGGGGGGGGGGGGGGGGTAGGGAGGGGGGTTAAGACCACGCAGTTCAAACTGGATATGATGAATTAACAAAATAGACAAAACAAGCTGTTTTTTAGTAAGAGGCATTCATGATCTTATACCAGCAGTGTTTGCGAAGTAATTTCATACAAGAGGGCAATTGACTAGAGTCCTCTTTATCACTTTCTGATGGCATCAGTGGAAACGCAAGCAAGGAATATTTTCTCTTCCTCCCATTCTTTTGAATATTTTCTGTCGTTTAGTGCCGCGCCATGAGTAAAAGGCAACATTCAAATGGGCGGCACTTTCCGTGTTGTACCTAGCGCGAGGACCACTAGCTGTTACTCGAAACGAGTCAAATTGCCTCGGACATTTCTTTGGGATCTTGTATTCACATCTAACGATTATTTGCACGATATCAATCAAATTTTTCTCCATATAATGTAATCTTCGGTAAAGCAGAAAAGTAACTCTGCGTTTACTTTACAAACACAAATGAACTGTGTACTAGCGTGTCTCGCTTACTATAACTATAGAATGCACATGAACTCTGTAGAGGGTATCTTACTTGCTGTACACATATACTCTGCATCTTACCTGATACAGGAAATCTCGATCGGGATCATCTTCTTCCTGTAGACAAAAATCATGACTCTTGTGCACGCAGTTAGCCACCATAACTGTTAACAATTTGAAAATGCATGCACTAGAGGGTTAACAACAGCTAAGGAGAAAAACGCGCAGTCCGCATGCATCCACACTGACTGTACTGTACTCTGGACATTACTAACCATTTTGTAAATATCTGCGCATTGTTGTAACTTATAATTGAAGTTAAACAACTGTGTGGATTTGCACATTTCTAAATTGAAAGCTAGAGGTCTATGTGGTCGTAGGTTTTTAACCTAGTCCCTCTTTCCCCTCCACACTACACCCTGGCGCGCGCGCAAGCACACACACACACACACACACACACACACACACACACACACACACACACACACACACACACACACACACACACACACACACACACACATCTCTTGGCTTGACTTCGCGAACGAAGATTCTATAGGAGTTGTCCACGACGTCTGCAGGTATGCTCGTGACTGCGGAGGCCAATCCGGGACAGGCAAGTTCGACCAAGTGGCTGCAGAGGGAGGTCTTGCCAGGGTTCTGAGTTGCGGCATGTCTGTTTTTTTTTGTTTTTTTTTTCTTTCTCCTGAGCCGCTTGTCTTTAAGGCTAGCTCTGCGAGAGTCCTCAAAGGAGACAGCTGCCTTGTATATGGTGGAGCGCCAGGTGTCACGGTCCGCAGCAAGTGAAGACCACTGCCGGTGGTCGATTTGGCAGGCACTGAGTGACTTCTTGAGACAGTCTTTGTATCTCTTCTTTGGTGCCCCTCTGTCTCTGTGTCCAGTGGCAAGCTCGCCGAAAAGGGCGATCTTGGGTAGGCGATGATCCTCTATCACGGAGACGTGCCCAGCCCTGCGGAGCTGTGTCCGCAGCAGCAAAGCCGTGATGCTCACAGTTTCTGCCTGTTCAAGGACCTCGATTTTTGTGACATAGTCACTCCAGTGAATCCCAAGGATTGTACGCAGGCAGCACTGGTGGAAGCGTTCGAGGAGTCGTAGTTGGCTCCGGTAGAGGGCCCAGGACTCGGAACCATCCAGCATGGTGGTGAGGACGACAGCTATGTACACGCTGATCTTAGTGCCTGTTTTCAGCTGTTGATTGTGCCACACCCGCTTGTATTGACGCCCGAAAGCGTTGCATTCTGCCGTAATCAGCGGACTAGCAGTAGCTTACTCTATGCTGGGAAAAAGTATACTCAAAATAAAATCAGCTGATCTAAGTAGATGATGATGCAGCCAAGGTAGGTAAACTGGTGTACTGACTTCAGTTCAGACTCGCCGATGGTGATGTGGGTGCCGGCTGATGGAGGACCTCTGTCTTTTTCAGACTGACCTTAAGTCCAAAGAGCTGGGCGGCGTCTGCGAAGCAGGATGTGATGCGCTGCAGGGCTCTCTCTGGGTGTGTGCAACGAGGGCAGCGTCGTCAGTAAAGAGCAGCTCACGAATCAGTTGGTCTAGGGTTTTGGTGTGGGCCTGCAGTCGTCTAAGGTTGAACAGGCTGCCATCGAGACGATACCTGATATACACTGCATCGTCATCGTCGAGGTTCACTGTGGCCTGCTTCAACATCATGCTTAAAAAGATGGTGAAGAGGGTCGGTGCCAGCACAAAGCCCTGCTTCACACCGTTGAGAATGGGGAATGGTTCTG
The DNA here is from genome assembly GCA_036245525.1 of Semisulcospira habei. NCBI lineage: Eukaryota > Metazoa > Mollusca > Gastropoda > Semisulcospiridae > Semisulcospira > Semisulcospira habei. The sequence goes on from BTPG01000005.1 coordinate 53,625,685, forward strand.
AGAGATCATTGTTGAGTCTGACATGGCCTTGCTGGTCCTCGTGTAGCTGAACGATCATGCTGAGGATCTTTGGGGGACAGCCAAGTCGCTCCAGGATCTGCTACATGCCTTGCCTGCTCACAGTGTCGAACGCTTTTGTTAGGTCGACAAACATTACGTACAGCCCTTTGTTCTGCTCGCGGCACTTCTCCTGAAGCTGTCTCAGCACAAAGACCATGTCGGTGGTGCTCCTGTTGGCTCTGAAGCCACACTGGCCCTCTGGGAGGTGGTCTTCTGCAATGGCAGGTACCAGGCGATTCAGGATCAACCTTGCAAGATATTTTCTGGCAATGGACAGCAGGGTAATTCCATGGTAGTTGGAGCAGGCAGACTTCTCGCCTTTGTTCTTGTACAGGGTGATGACGACTGCATCGCGGAGATCCTTTGGTAGTGTTCCTTCCTCCCAGCAGCAGAGAAAGAGGTCGTGGAGCTTGTTGAGCAGTGCTGAGCCTCCATGTTTCCCGATCTCTGGTGGGATTCCGTCAATGTCTGCTGCTTTGTCACTCTTTAGCTGGTGGATGGCTGTGAGGGTCTCTTCAGCAGTGGGCGGTTCGTCCAATTCAACCTTTACTGGGAGGTGTGGGATTTGGAGGATGACTGCTTCTTGAACAGTGCCCTCAGCGCTGAAGAGGTCCAGAAAGTATTCCGATCAGCGGTTCAATATGGAATTATTATCTGTGAGGAGTGCCTGTCCATCTGCGCTTCACAGGGGACTTTGTATCAGGTGCCTGAGGCCATACAATGCTTTCAGTGCTTCGTAGAAGCCCCTGTAGTCACAGTTGTCAGTGCAAAGCTGGGTACTCTGTGCGAGTCTGGTCAAACACTCGTTCTGGAGATCTCTGAGCTTGCGCTGGAGACTGCTGCAGACGAGGCGGAAGGCAGACTTCTTCACAGGGCAGAAGGCTGGGGTAGGTGGGCTTGATGGGCGGCTCTTTTGTATTGCTAGGAGTTCCTGGATCTCTACGTCGTTTTCGTCAAACCAGTCTTTGTTCCACTTTCTAGCGAAACCCAAGACTTATGCAGAGGATTTTGCGACAGCAGTTTTCAGCTGTTCCCAGAGTGTTTCAGGGGAGGAGTCTGCTGGGTCAGCTGTGTCTGTGAGCCTGCGCTGTAAATCTGTCTGAAAGGCAGCTCTTACGTCGTCACGCTGAAGGCTGGCAACATCAAGCTTTTTCTTAGGGGGCCCCCCTTTCGTGGGTTTTATTTTGAAGTGGAGCCTGAGTTTGCAGCGGACAAGACGGTGGTCATTGTGGCACTCTGCGCTGGGCATCACTCTGGTGAGGCGGACGTCACTGCGGTCCCTCTGACGCACTAGGACATAGTCGATAAGGTGTCAGTGTTTGGAGCGAGGATGCATCCAAGTGGTCTTTCGACTGTCCTTTTGCTGGAAAGTAGTGTTGGTGATGACAAGCAGGCTTCAGAGTCCTGGCTGACTCTGACGTTGAAGTCGCCAAGGATGATGACTTTGTAGTCTGCAGGGGTGCTCTGTAGAAGGCTGCGCAGGTCAGTGTAGAACTTGTCTTTTTCTGCAGGCTCTGACAGGAGAGTTGGGGAGTACACACTGAGAAGGGTGACGTATTGCTGGTGTCTCAGTGGGAAGCGCATGGACATGATGCGGTCTGAGTGACCCGTTGGTAGGTTTTCCAGCTTAGTCGCAATGGATGTCATGACCATGAAGCCCACGCCTGAGAGCCGTCTTTCTGATGCAGACTTGCCTGACCAGTAGAGGGTGTAGCCAGCGCCAAGTTCTTGGAGACTGCCTTCGTCCGGGAGGCGTACTTCGCTGAGCGCAGCAATTTCGATATTTAACCTCCGCAGTTCATGGGCAATGAGGGCGGAGCGACGTTCAGGGCGTCCGCTGTCTGCTGTGTCGAGCATGCTTCGGATGTTCCAGCATGCTACGTTGAGTCCGGTCGTGGTCATCATTATAGTGGATCCGTTGTTTTTACTTGTTTTCTGACCGCAGGACAAGATGCCCGTTGACCACGGCTAGCCAACTGGGGTTGTGAGGGGACGATTTTTGGTTAGGCCACCTTTTCTCGGCCCCTCTCCGTGTGGAGCAAGCAGTGCTGTCCCTAGAGAAGGCTGCTTGGTCGTTCAGGGTGTGCCGAGTGACGTTGTCATCCCCAGGTCAACATCAGGCGACCAATATCCTGAACCGCCTGCATGCAGGTTTGAGACTGCGGCTTCCAGTGACATCTTTCACCTGCCGTTTCACCCCTCACCCGTCGCTACAGGACTTGGAATGGTCAGTGTCATGGTCCGTGGACGTTTCCTAAAGCTTGCGCGATGGAGCATTTTGGTGGAGTGCAGTGTGCGCTGTACTGGCCCCACCCTTTAAACCCTTGGTTCGTCTGCCATGGCCTAGCAAGCTGGGACGATGGCATCGAAGTAACCAGGTCGTAGGATGTATATCAGACTGTCCTTGTCTTAGTCTCTGGCTCAAAACCCTTCCCCGGAGACATGGGAGCTTTGAAGTCAGGGTTTTCCTCCCTTAGCCTTTCCGAAGCCAAGCGGCCAGGCCTGCAAGGCAGCAGGACAATGTTGATTAATTTTCAAGGTTTTCTCCTCTAGATCCGCCGTGTTTAGCCTGGGGGCTCGTGCTGCCCAGTTTTGGGGGTCACCTCGGAGAGAATGTGGCCAGGGACCACGCACGGGCGGTCTTGGGATAGAGGGATGCTATGCTAGTCCGGAGGGATTTCACACGAGGATGCCTCACAAAGGCCAAGAGGCCCTAGACTAGGGTGATCCCGGGGGAGGCGCTGTAAGAGTTCCCCACTACTCGCTCCACCAGCGCAACTCGTCCCCTGGGGCCCCAGCCTTTTGAGTCAGGCAGCGACCCCTTGACACACACATACACACATACATACACACACAAACACACACACACACACACACACACACACACACAAACACACACACACACACACAAATACACACACACACACACACACACACACACACACACACACACACACGCAAATACATACACACATACAATACAATACAATAATACAATACAATAATTCTTTTTTAATCCCTCTTGGGGAAATTCACTGTTTGCCAATACAACACATGGCATCATCATTTACTCAGTCAATTAAATAACTCTCAAATAACTCATTCTACCCCAACACCGAAACCCCCAAATGTTGCCGTTGTCCACTGAAGACTGCATTGCAATGCAGGACACAGATCGACCATAATAGTTCAAGGGTGTTGCCAGAATAGCTTGGCGCCTATGGGCGCCAAGCTATTCTGGCATCACTCTCGAACTATCATGGTCGATCCTTATCTTGCTGTGGTGTCTCTGGGGTAGAAGGAGTTAAAGAGATGAACTGTAACAGACGTATTGTTACCTTTGTAACACTCTTGGCATCAGAAACACTTATGGTGTATTCCCCTTGTGCTTCTGGTGTCAGAAATGTTCCAGTGAACTACTGAAAGGGCAAGTACTAAAGAACTAAAGAATGTGGACAGACACTATCTACTGATATTTCTGTTGAAAAGGGTAACAGCCTGAGAGACAAAAGAACTGGCATAACGTGATGTACTACTTTTGGGTACTCGAAGTCTGCCACGTCGTTCGATACGTCTGCTTTCAAATTCATATTTAAGTGGATGTGTTTTGTCATCAAAAATGTCAACTAGTTTGTTCGTAATCCGTCTGTTGTACAGTGCGTCCAAAGTATCCTGTGCCCTACCAATCACCCCGCCCGCTTTCCTGATTACTTTTTTTTAAGGCCAGCTTGGAGCATGAAAAATCGAAAAAAACAGTGTTTTTTCTGTTTGGATTTTGAATACATTTTTTCATGCACTGAAACTATTTTTGGCATGAGGTTAGTCTAAACATTAGATATTTATGCCATGCTATCAAAAATGATTTTAATCCACTGGATTTTGAGAAATTTGATTTTATTACACGCAGGTGTACAGAAGTGTTGAACTTCAGGTGCCTCTGTATTTCCTAAATTACAGGGCATGTAGCAAAGTTATCTCTATGAAACTTGGCATGCATATCAATTTATGGTCAAACTACAGAATGACGAAAGGAAAAAAAATAATTCTGACAAAAAATATGAAATTTGACACACCAAAAATTTCAAAAACTACCAATTTTATAAATTTGCTGTTTACATACACATGTGATAGAAAATAGGTCATTTTGCAGCTCTGAGTGTTCTGGACACCTCTGCCAAAATTCAGCTCAATCTGAAAAATACTTTTTGAGATATTTGGGAAACGGTGAATCTAATAGCGGAAAACACAAAATGGAGAAAACGGACCGCAAAGTTCAGCAGTAGTTAATGACCATAGAAAACAGTTACCTACCAAAGACTGACATGTTAAAGTTCAATGTTTTTTTGTTTCCTGTAACTCTATATGTGTTTTTGCACATACCTGCTTATTCATGGGCCCCTGACAGGTAAAATTCCTCTCTATTAACATCTTGCGCAGCTGCATTGAGAGCACGTTGTCGACGGGCTGCCTGGGCTGCTTCTGTAGCTTGCAGTTGAGACTTCAGCACCCTGTTCTTGTCCAATTCCTTGAAACATGCGCGTGTGTGCACACCCACAGGTAGTCCAAGTTGGGTGAAAATGTCAAAGCGTCCACATTCGCCATCATTGTAGACTATCGTTGCATCTGCGACAGCCAGCCGCAGTCGCTTGCGACCAACAAATCCTGTTTTGGGGCAGTGCTGCCAGATGATGTTGTGGAAACTCTCATTGGTGTTCTGTGTACCTCCATGTGCACATTTCTGGAGCAAACTGGCTTGGGTAAGGGTTTGAAATACTGGTTTGATAGCCTGGCAGACATACTTTGGCAGAGCGTTCTTGTCTGGGTCACCACGCCCACTTTTAGAAGGACACCAATCAGCGCAGGTGTTGTGTTGCCTGTTCCTGTGGTACCAGATTGCCCAAATGTCCCTCTTCATTTTCTGCACATTCCCCTTGTTTTTTCTGATGGCAGCACCATAGTGGCCCTGAATATTCAAGATGGCCTTTTTCGTAAGGCCACCCTTACCCCCTATTCCCTTCTTTTGCTTTCCGTTGTGCAGAAAAGTTCTACTCTTTAGTTCTGTCACTTTGTTTGCCAGTTGACGACCCATTCGCTTCTGGACATGGCCACAGCATTCAAGTTTATCAATCTGAACACCATCATCATATACTGGTGGGTCAGCATTTTTCAGTGATGAAAATGTCTTGCTGTCTCCATCCCCTAGAAAATGCACATAACGAAGTCCATACAGCTCCACAGAGCGACGGAAAATTACCTCAGCACCAGCCGGCTCCATTGATCCTGCAGAGCCATGGTGATTTTTGTCACAATCACCTTTTGCTTCATGAACTATCCTCCAATCTTCTAATGTCTGGCCTTGCAGTTTCTTTGTCCCTTTCCTGCACGCATCACAGTGGTTTGAAAGAGTGTGGGTGTCAACAACTTTAGACTTCTTTCCATTTACAGTCACAACTGTCACGACACCATTTTTGCTCTGAAATCCTCGCCTCTGCCACGTGCCATCACAAGAAACAGTCACATCAGTTGATTCTGCTGCAGCTTCCACTTCTTCAGCAGCAATATTCTTGCTGTCAGAAGCAACTGCCTCAGTGACCCTCAAAATTTGCTGCCTGTGATTTGCCCAGGTGTTATTGTGCAGACTATGTGGAATGTTCATGTTGCCCAAGAATTTCTTGCCATGTGTTTGGTGTCTGCCTATCGAAAAACAAGCTATAGGAAAGCGCCTATTTACTTCATACACCCTGTTGTACTTTCTTGAAGTTGAAAAACTAACCTTGTTCTGACAACCACACAGAAAAGTGAATGTTGATGCCAGATCAGTCTTGGCCTCGTCAGCAGTAGCAAGGCGTGATGCACCGAGAGGTTTTTTGCAACTTGGACATAGCAGTGATTTTACAAACTCAACTAACAGTTCACAGTCAACGAACCTGAAACCTGTAAGAGCATGACTGGGGTCGAATTTTTCTTCAATATTAACATTATCCTGCAGTTTTGACGACGATGCTGACGGTTGATGGTTCGTAGTTGATGCGTCGTCTGCTTGAACGCTGTCGGTGCGAGCAGGTTCACACGGCTGTTCATCGTCACTTGCTTCAGACACAGCACTGGTTTGCTTCCGAGTGTATACATTTCCAGTGAATCGACGTTTTCTGCATTTGTAGGCAGACTGACACTTTCTTTTCCCCATGGTTTTGAGGTGATGAAGACGATGGGGTATGCACAAATCGCTTGGAACTTTCGCTTTCGACACAACGTGTTTCAAACAAGCGCCATGCGGTTCAATTTGGAAGCCGCCATGACAGTATACAAGGAGACTTCTGATTGGCTGTTTCGATGCATTCTCTCACTCGCTGTGTAAATCGGACCAATGAAAATCTTTGTTATGTATGATTTTGGTCCCTAAGAAAGGAATGTAGAGCGGGGTTTCCTGATCGCTCTACGCTTTACCGAGTGTTTCTACGATGTTTAGAAGTAGAATTATGGGCATTTTCAGTTTATGCATATTTAATGAGCTATTGTTTATGGTAAAACAGAGCATACCTCACTTTCTAAAATGAATTATAACAGCATTTTGAGGTATATGAGGCCAAAATAAGTTATACCACAGCAAACTACATATGCTAGGGTGTCTATTTTTGGAACAAACACAAAACACATAAAAACACTATTTAGGTCGATTTTTCATGCTCCAAGCTGGCCTTAAGGCGATCGTGATCTCGTTTACATAAATTTCTACCCCAGCTCGTCAGTCTAAAAGTTAGAATGCTAACGAAATGATCTGGGTTTTCTCAACCAGTGAAGACGGGTATGCGTTTTCTTTCACAATAGCTTCTGTGTCGGTTTTGTTTCCAGCTGAGCGCGTTGTCAAAAAGAACACAAAAATTCTTGTAAGACTCTACACGTTCAACTTCTGTTCCCTTGATGACAACAGGATCGGGATGAAGTTTATTTTTCTTGAAATCTATGACCATATCTCTTGTTAATCCAATATCTATATCAAGATAGTCCCTACCACACCTCTCTACAAAGTCGTCGATCTCTCGTCGATAGTGTCTGTCGTCCTCATCTGTAATATTTCCTGTCACTGGTGTCGTCAGCGTACTTGTCCATAATCCAGACCCAAAAGGTGACAGTCAAACGTGTAAAAGGCATTCGCATACAAAGGTTAACTCATTCGAGACGCACCGCCTCCGGATACGCGGCATAAGCCACGTACCGGAGGCGGCACGTCTCGAATGAGTTAAGCAAATGCCGCTCGAAGAAATGTGTTCAGTTTTGTAATTTGTCTAAAGGGAAAGCTGTCCGTAGTTTCTGGCTCGAAACAAATTGGCGAAATGAAATTTACATCTACTATTTCCAAGCATCTGTTACTCACACATTTGCCTTTGATTAGGTTTCTGATCATTTCCTTTTCCTTTTTTCCCAGTTTTTCTGTCAGCTTGGCCTCATCCACGAATTTCGAAACTACGTGATCGAACATCTGACAAGAAGCATCCTCATGCTGCAGAATGAAAGAACAGAACAACGACTGTCATTTGGTCAGTAAAAAAAAGACATTTGTAAAGAAAAATTATGTCACGTGCAATCGGAAATTACTCATTCTTTTTCGTCAGTTGTAGCAATGTGCGTTAACTCTTTTGCTGTCGGTAGCGCTTTTAGTCGCGATAATTACTACAGGAATCCTACAGGAATCATCATCCTACAGGAATCATCATCCTACATGAATCATCATCCTACAGGAATCATCATACTACAGGAATCATCATCCTACACGAATCATCATCCTACAGGAATCATCATCATACAGGAATCCTACAGGAATCATCATTCTACAAGAATCATCATCCTACAGGAATCATACAGGAATCATCATCCTACAGGAATCATCATCCTACAGGAATCATCATCCTACAGGAATCCTAAAGGAATCATCATTCTACAAGAATCATCATCCTAAAGAAATCCTACAAGAAACATCATCCTACAGGAATCATCATCCTAAGGGAATCCTACAGGAATCATACTCCTACAGGAATCATCATCCTACAGGAATCATCATCCTACAGAAATCCTACAAGAATCATCATCCTACAGGAATCATCATCCTACAGGAATCATCATCCTACAGAAATCCTACAAGAATCATCATTCTACAGGAATCATCATCCTACAGGAATCATCATCCTACAGGATTCATCATCCTACAGGAATCATCATCCTACAGGAATCCTACAGGAATCATCATTCTACAAGAATCATCATCCTACAGGAATCATCATCCTACAGGACTCCTAGAGGAATCATCATCCTACAGGAATCATCATCCTACAGAAATCCTACAGGAATCATCATCCTACAAGAATCATCATCCTACAGGAATCATCATCCTACAGGAATCATCATCCTACAGAAATCCTACAGGAATCATCATCCTACAGGAATCATCATCCTACAGGAATCATCATCTTACAGGAATCATCATCCTACAGAAATTCTACAAGAAAATCATCCTACAGGAATCATCATCCTACAGGAATCATCATCACTCAGGAATCCTACAGGAATCATCATTCTACAAGAATCATCATACAGGAATTCTACAGGAATCATCATCCTACAGGAATCATCATCCTAGAGGAATCCTACAGGAATCATCATCCTACATGAATCATCATCCTACAGAAATCCTACAGGAATCATCATCTTACAAGAATCATCATCCTACAGGAATCATCATCCTTCAGGAATCATCATCCTACAGAAATCCTACAGAAATCATCATCCTACAGGAAACATCATCCTACATAAATCCTACAGGAATCATCATACTACAGGAATCAACATCCTACAGGAATCATCATCCTACAGGAATCCTACATGAATCATCATTTTACAAAAATCACCATCCTACAGGAATCCTACAGGAATCATCATCCTACAGGAATCATCATCCTACAGGAATCCTACAGGAATCATCATCCTACAGGAATCATCATCCTACAGAAATCCTACAGGAATCATCCTCCTACAAAAATATTCATCCTACAGGAATCATCATCCTACAGGAATCCTACAGGAATCATCATCCTACAGGAATCATCATCCTAAGGGAATCCTACAGGAATCATCATCTTATAGGAATCATCATCCTACAGAAATCCTACAGGAATCATCATCATACAGGAATCATCATCCTACAGGAATCATCATCATACAGGAAACCTACAGGAATCATCATCCTACAGGATTCATCATCCTACAGGAATCATCATCCTACAGGAATCATACAGGAATCATCATCCTACAGGAATCCTACAGGAACCATCATTCTACAAGAATCATCATCCCGCGGGAATCCTACAGGAATCATCATTCTACAAGAATCATCATCCTACAGGAATCCTACAGGAATTCTACAGGAATCATCATCCTACAGGAATCATCATCCTACAGGAATCATCACCCTGCAGGAATCCTACAAGAATCATCATCCTACAGGAAACATCATCCTACAGAAATCCTACAGGAATCATCATCCTACAAGAATCATCATCCTACAGAAATCCTACAGGAATCATCATCCTACAGGAATCATCATCCTACAGGAATCATACAGAAATCATCATTCTACAAGAATCATCATCCTACAGAAATCCTACAGGAATCTTCATCCTACAGGAACCATCATCCTACAGGAATCCTACAGGAATTATCATCCTACAGGAATCATCATCCTACAGGAATCATCATCCTACAGAAATCCTACAGGAATCATCATCATACAAGAATCATCATCCTACAGGAATCATCATCCTACAGGAATCATCATCCTACAGGAATCATCATCCTACAGAAATCCTACAGGAATCATCATCCTACATGAATCATCATCCTACAGGAATCATCATCCTACAGGAATCATCATCCTACAGGAATCCTACAGGAATCATCATCCTACAAGAATGATCATCCTACAGGAATCCTACAGGAATCTTCATCCTACAGGAATCCTACAGCAATCATCACCCTACAGGAATCCTACAGCAAACATCATTCTACAGGAATCATCATCCTATAGGAATCCTACAGGAATAATCATCCTACAGGACTCATCATCCTACAAAGATCCTACATGAATCATGATCCTACAGGAATCCTACAGGAATCATCATTCTACAGGAATCCTACAGGAATCGTCATCTTATATGAATCCTACAGGAATTATCATCCTACAGGAATCATCATCCTACAGGAATCCTAGGAATCATCATCCTATATGAATCATCGTCCTACAGGAATCATCATTCTACAGGAATCCTACAGGAATCATCATCCTACAAGAATCATCATCCTACAGGAATCTTACAGGAGTCATCATCCTACAGGAATCATCATCCTACAGGAATCCTACAGGAATCATCATCCTACAAGAATCATCATCCTACAGTAATCCTACAGGAATCATCATCCTACAGGAATTATACAGCAATCATCACCCTACAGGAATCCTACAGCAATCATCATCCTACAGGAATCATGATCCTATAGGAATCCTACAGGAATAATCATCCTACAGGAATCATTATCCTACAAAAATCCTACATGAATCATCATCCTACAAGAATCATCATCCTACAGGAATCCTACAGGAATCATCATCCTACATGAATCTTACAGCAATCATCACCCTACAGGAATCCTACAGCAATCATCATCCTTCAGGAATCATCATCCTATAGGAATCCTACAGGAATAATCATCCTACAGGAATCATCATCCTACAAAAATCCTACATGAATCATCATCCTACAGGAATCATCATCCTACAGGAATCATCATCCTACAGGAATCCTACAGGATTCATCATCCTACAGGAATCGCACAGGAATAATCGCGACAAAGAGCGCGACGGACAGCCGAAAGGTTTATCTTTTTATACTTAGAAAAACTAAACTTAGAAATCTGATTCGCCCCTTTCCCTTCCCCTTTCGCCGTGTTGAAATGCGATGTTGTTCTGCTATGTTGTGGTCTGATTTGTTTTCATCACTGAATGCGTTTGGTTTTTATTGTAATCATAATCGGAAAAGAAATAGATATGTTTCATTATCCCCTTCAATGAAAAAAATGAACCACAACCGAACTGAAAAAGTAGTTGACCTTCATGACCCCCTGATTTTGTGAGATCTCATGAGGATCTATGCCAATTGTATTTTGACACCACTTTGCATTTATGTTCTGTGGACGGGTGATGATCGCTGGCCGTTTTAGAAACACAATCTGCGACTACCAGCAGTGTAGGGTGATGGTTGTACATTGCTTGTCGTCCCGACAGCAACAAACATTTACTTAGGAGGTGGGCAGACGACCCATCTAGCCCAGACGCACTACAGCAGAGATGGATCGACCAAGCTAATTCGAGGATAGTGCCAGATTAGCTTAGCGTCTGATAGCACCGAGCTAATATGGCATTACCCTTGAATTATCATGGTTGATTCATTTCCTGCAGCTCGTACATAGCCATTAGGTGATAACTCCAAATTTGGAATGCCAAACCTTCCACGGTGGTGTCGGCCTCACTTTCGGGATGAACCTCATGTCAAAGGCATGCGAGAAGGGGCCATGACCCAGATCATGACAAAGGCCCGCAATCTTCACACACAAAACGTCATTGTCTCTAAACTTTAGCTCGGGTTGTTTTCTTTTCAGCGTCTCGATAAGGCGGCCAGCGAGGTGACACACACTGCAACAAAGTCTTCAATCTGATGAAAAGCTAGAGGCAGCCTCGGTCATTCTTCTCAGCTTGGGATATAGATTCTCATGAACCACTGCGACCTAAGGGTCTGATGTGAATCTTTACCTCTTGCAGATGGACATTGTAAGAGAACAATGCTGAATTTACATTAGAGTATTCCATTTAAATGTATATAGGCCTACATGAACATTGTAAGCGTACAGTGGCAAGGATTGCATAGAGCAGAACAAACTAGAAGCTTACATTATTTAAATTTATTTACTTTCACGTTAATAAGCAAATGGGAGTATGTTGGTATAAAACAAATATTATAACGAGTGTATTCAAGAGTTATATGAAGGTAGAACTGTATTTATTGCATGGAGTCGTTTATCGACAGTTTGTGCGACACATCTTGTAGTCGTCTCAGTTGTGACCAAATCCGAACCCAAATTCACATGAACTGTAACTGATGGGTCGCGGTGAAGCAAATATGATAACATGCCCATGACGTCATAGGTGGACATGCCTCAACCTCTGACGACTGAAGTAACAAGATTAAAATGATGTCATGTCTATAGTTACGCTAATCTCGCTTCAGAACGTACTTTTGGCGCGAACAGCCGTATGTGTGCATGTGCGAGTGTGTGACTATATGTAAACACAAGAATCTCCGATAAGTGTGTACGCACTCGCTTGAAAATTGAGGGAATGCTTTTTCAAATTTAAAGTGAATATATGACATATAGTATGGACTGTAATCTGGGTCAACCGACGTTTTATGAACGGTCATTTAACTTATCAACGATACATCCAATTTTATTTTACCCGGAACCTTCTTAGGCACCTTTTGAAAAAGGTTATGTGCACTTTCATGTTAGTAGATTTGTACTTTTGTATCTTAGTAGCTTTGTACCTTTAGCAGATTTGTACCTTTGTAGTTTAGCAACGGCAAGCGTGAAAAATGGCACATGTGCTAAATAAAGTTTCAGTTTGAGTCTCTCTCTCTCTCTCTCTCTCTCTCTCTCTCTCTCTCTTTCTCTCTCTCTCTCTCTCTCTCTCTCTCTCTCTCTCTCTCTCTCTCTCTCTCTCTCTCTCTCTCTCTCTCTCTCTCTCTCTCTCTCTCTCTCTCTCTCTCTCTCTCTCTCTCTCTCTCTCTCTCTCTCTCAGGACAGTGTTGGTTCAGGTGGTAGGGTGTCGGACTATCGATCGATTGATCGGTTGCTTTTTATTAGGCAGAATGTCGGCTTCCTTACAGTTCAAGGGAAACGCGTGGATGGGGATGAAAAAAAGCAAGATCGTTAACCATCTGCTGTGCAGACGCTGTGCGCTGAATCTAATATATGCACCTGGCTTGTTGCTGATACTGAATACTGCTGTTAAGAGTGATCGTTATACAAATCAGTAGGTAAAAGTGCAGGTGGGATCTTGGGGTAGGGGGTTAGGGGTTCCAGAACAACCCTCCCCCTCTCCCCCACCCCATGACCCAAAATACTTTAAAATGCTTAGCAAAGTCCATTTTGAGGTGTTTGGACCCCCTCCCCCGCGTCGTGGAGGCCTTTTGTATTAGGTTCAAGGTCCCTAACAAAAAGTTGGAACCCCCCCCCCCCCCCCCTTAAATTGACATAAAGAGGGTCAGTAATGATCTCAGCTGACCCCAGGCTGTGTTCAAATCTGCTGTGTGAACCTCCCGGGTAGACGTAAGGCGCCCCACCCAGCTGTTTGATGTCTCGCAGCCTCTGGAACGGGGGGGGGGGGGTGTCAATGATGGCCACACACCAAGGGTGCAGTTTGATGTCTCCGTGGACAGGGTCCTTCACGATCTGTGTGCAAAGTTTAAAGCAAAACCACAGCGTTTTTTTTATATTATTTTATTATTTATTGGGGCGGTCCGTGGCGCAGTGGTTAAGGCTCCTCACCAATGCTAAAGGTGCGAGGTTCGATTACGGGTTCCGGCGTCGGATTTTTCTCCTCTAGTAAGTGTCCCCGTTAATTCGGGCGGACCGTCGGGGGTTCTTTCTCCGGGTACTCCGGCTCTTCCTCCTCCTCCACTTAGGTATCTGTTTCAGCCCACTTAATCAAATTTCAAATACAAACGATTTTGAATTTCCAAAAAACTACAGTAGCTCGCTTGAGCTTGCCCTTAGCACCACGTGAATGTTCTGTGTTTATGTACAGAGTGTGAGTGAATGCGCGTGATTCACGTGAGCGTGCTTGTTGGGTTCAGTTCGCGGCGGCGCTTTGAGCCGATTTTCAATTGGGATAAAGCGCCTATTTAATGCGCTTATTATTATTATTATTATTATTATTTAACCCCCTCACCGGTACATTGTTTCCATCACTACTTCAAGCGACCAATCCTTTGAGCGCAAACCGTAACATGTGACCTCGTTACAAAAAAAAAAAAAAAACTTGTAGTGTAGCGACTTATGGCCGACTTTGTAGCCTGCAATATGACCTTATTTTCGACTCTCGAGTACCAGGTTTGCTCGACAAAGAAAGAAAAAAGCATGCTTACCATAGTTCCAAACAATACGCACTCTAGAGTTGTTTTTCAGACGATATCATCATTTTTTACAACATCTTTTCCCTCTTAACGCGCCAGACATTCTCCGGATCGAGATTGATACACCTAGATCATTGTCACATGATCATCGCCTCAATGCCGAATATTAAAATCTAAACTATTATTTTAATAACAACAATCGGAAAAAAACACACACTCGCTGTTAATCTGACAATATGCAGACAGTGCGGCTCCTAAAGCGCTGTCCAAAAGTCAAACTGAAATTGACAAGCTGCCCATCAAGGGTGGTGTTTGTGTGTGTGACCGTCACCTCTTGCAACTGCAGGGGCTCGCCCAGAACATTAATGTTTAGGACAACTATAGCAGAGCCCCAGACGTTCGAAAGTTGATCTACCTGACTAGGAATACGAATATGTTTACGAATATAGCGGAGTTAGTTCATTAGTTGGGTTTTGCGGCAAGCAAGCGACTAAGGCGATCTCACATCGGACGAATATAAAGGGGGAATGAAAACACATAGCGCCGACGTCAATTTGGTTAGACAAACTGATCCACTTTTAGACCCAGGGTCACTTTCGTTAGACAAACTGCTTCATTAACAGACCCGGGGTGGGGCACTCTGGTTAGACAAACTGTTCCCTTCATAGACCCGGGGTAACTGTGGTTACACAAACTGCTCCAATAATAGACCCGGGGTCAATTTGGTTAGAAAACTGCCCCACTAATAGACCCAGGGTTACTTTGGTTAGACAAACGTCTGCAATGCTCAACCCGGGGTCATTCTGGTTTGATAAGCTGCTGCGATACGGAGTCACTTTGCCTAACCCATTTAGCCAGAACGCATTTCAGCAGACGATAGATGGACCATGATAATTCAAGGGTAGTTTGACGCCAAGCTAATCTAGAACTACCCTTGAATTATCATGGTCGACCCATCTCTTGCAACTGGCACACATCATAGTCGTTAGACAACACCTGCGAAATTCGGGACATACGGCCGTGGGGTAAAAAGGATGCAACAAACTGCTACGCTAGATCAAGCCGGCTCACTTCGTCGTGGAAACGTGTAAGTTTGCTGCGCCATGAAAGATGCAGTCTGGTCCATCTAGGTTAGGGAAATTCTGGCGTCTTACAGCCATGTACTAACACTAGGCGTATGTCAGTACTGATCGGGTGCATGAACACGCACCAGTGATCGATCTGTTGGCTCAAATCAAAATGTTTAATTTAACACTTTTATCGGCTCATGTGCAAGGGGGTTATAGGGCCTTCGAAGGTAATGAATGACCTTGAAGAACGTGGGGGTAGACGGAGGTATCAACAACGAATGAGAGCGATGTCACGACGTATTACCAACATCTAACATAAGCAGCGACAGCACTCCAAACATCCCCAAGAGGTATAGATCCTTATAAGCCCCGAGGGCTCATGAGGATCTATGCCTCTTGGAGAGGTCTGGAGCGCTGTCTACGTTGATGGTGATTTCGCTCTCGTTCGAGTTAGTCCTTCACCTCATTGTCATCAACGTTAATTGTTTTTATCCCTACGTCACACGACCAATCTCCTTAGCGCACACCGTACCATGTGACTTCGCTACGAAAAAAACCTGTAGCGCCTAATGTGTCTGTATGTATGTGCTTAGTGCACAAAGTGTATCGAATATAATGGTCTGCGCTTACATGTAGCCCGTAACCTGGTTACAAGAAAAAAAAAAATAACGAAAACACACATTACCTTTTCAGTTTTCATCTCCGTCTCCGTTGCCGTCACGTCTTTTTCAGTTGTATCCATTTCGGTGTTCTTTTTGACAACGCTCGCTCAACTGGAAACAAAACACAGAGGTTATTATGAAAAATAAGGCATACCCGTCTTTACTGTTTGAGAAAGCTCAGATCATTTAATGTAAGCACTCAGCTTTTACATGTTTTACTGCGCCAGTATTGTTAGCGTTCTAACTTTTGGACTGACGTGCTGGGTAGGAATTTATGTAAACAAGATCAAGATCGTCTTAACAAAATAATCAGGAAAGCGGGCGGGGTGATTGGTAGGGCACAGGATACTTTGGACGCACTGTACAACATACGGATTACAAACAAACTGGCTGACATTCTTGATGACAAAAAAACACATTCACTTAGATATGGATTTGACAGCAGACGTATCAAACGAAGTGACAGACTTCGAGTACCCAAAAGTAGTACATCACGTTATGCCAACTCTTTTGTCTCTCAGACTATTACCCTTTTGAACAGTAATATCAGTAGATAGTGTCTGTCAATATTTTTTAGTTCGTGAGTACTAGCCCTTTCAGTAGTTCACTGCAACATTGCTGATGCCAGAAGCACAGGGGGAATCCACCATAAGTGTTTCTGATGCCAAGAGTGTTACAAAGGTAACAATACGTCTGCCGGTTACAGTTCATCTCTTTAACTGAGAGTAACGGGTTATTTGATTATTACATTGAGTGAATGATGATGCCATGTGTTGTATGGGCAGACAGTGAATTTTCCCACGAGGGATTAATAAAGTATTATTGTATTGTATTGTATTGTTTTGTATTGTATTGTATTGCATTGCATTGTATTGTATTGTATTGTATTGCATTGCATTGCATTGCATTGTATTGTATTGTATTGTATTGTATTGTATTGTATTGTATTGTATTGTATTGTATTGTTTCGTGTATCGGTGACTGTGTAATCGATATCATCCTCAGTATCCCTCAAGCAATAAGGGCCAAAGGAAATCAAGTCTTTGGACAGTGCGTGCGTACACGAGTGTTTACTGCACTAGCAGGGGTAGGCTTAGAATTGTTGATAACCAGTCAACAACAGTTCCTATGGCCTATGTCAGCCGTAGTCGGCCCACACACGGCAGTGCGCGCACTGCCGTGTGTGGGCCGACTGCGGCTGGCATCTTTTGTTCACTCTTTTCAGGTCAAAGATATACCCACGACAGCCATTGCAGTAACGCTTTAGATAGTGAATTTTCGTTTTTGACGGTTCTGCTGACATTGCCCTTAGACATGTTTGGACTTGTTTTAAAACCCGTTAATGCACCTTTTCTAATCTCTTCACCGAACAGCAAAGTAAACACAACGAAACCAGATGCGAGAGGCATAGATCTTCCTGACTGTAAAAAGCAAAAGGGGCTGGTGAGGATCTGTCTATGCCAGTTTGCATCCGTGTTACTTAGACGGAGTAGTATGGAGACTTTCACGTTGAATTTAGATTTTTTAAACCACAACTTATGGCCAAGTGTTATAAAATGATTTATTCATCGCACCGATGCAACACTCCAGAACTGTCCCGCAACGACAAATCAATCCGGTTTGCTTTGGCGTACATCCAGATCCACTTGGGGTCACACTGACGTGGCAGGTTGTGAAGAGGAATGCTATGTAAACAGGACAGCCAACTATTTAGCCAGGTCATTTCATTTCTCTTCAAACTGTCCACTCCAAAATGACCCCATACGCGATATGGCGGATCGATATGGCGTGCGAAAAAAACTGACAACCCACACCGCACCAGCAAGCCCCCATCCCACTCCGACTCCCAACCCCCTTTCTTTCAAGTTGAATGTCCCAAACTAAAAGTTGGAACACCCCACCTCCACCACTACCACTACACCCCCACCCCCCACCCGCCACCCCCGAGGTAACTGATCCACCCCTGCCGGGTCCAGGTAGCGGGTTGAGTCAAACGTATTCGTGCACTAACGTGTGCCGGCAAAGCGACTTTTAACAGTTCGGTAAGTTGCTGTGTGGATCGAGTACACGGGCCATAGTACGGTGTCACGAAAGCAGTACGTGCATATTTTATCATTAGTTTAATATGCTGAGAACATGTAATAACAAGTATACATGCGCTCTTTTGCTGGTGTGATTTGCCAGCTGGACCCGCCACGCGACATGCCGCCCTTTCCTCGCGGTACAGACTAACAAGTGTTGGTGTGATTGTCCTTCCCAAACCGCGTGCTTACTTATCGATTTTTCTCTACCGTATTGAGACTTTAAAATGGGGCTGGTCGGGGCACCTTTCGGAGCACGCATCTGACATTTTTGGCGTGCGGGGCAAACACTCTGGCAAAATAGTAACAATATAAAAATGACGTCACGTCTAGCTATGCAAACCTTGCTAGAGTACGTTGTTTTTGTTGTTGTTGTTGTTGCGCCAAATCACCGTGTGTGTGTGTGTGTGTGTGTGTGTGTGTGTGTGTGTGTGTGTGTGTGTGTGTGTGTGTGTGTGTGTGTGTGTGTGAGCGACTAGAGACCGCGTTTGTGGACGGACAGTCAAAGAGTTATAGGATATTGTCCCTAAAAGAATTATCTCGAGACCTTTTTAATTGTTATTAAGATGCTCATTCGCGAGAAAATGGCCGTTCATAAAAGCTGGTTGATCCACACTGGAGTGCGTAATTTTTCTTATTTTACTATATATTTTGTATATAGCTAGATAAAAGGTAGATATTGAGTGAGTTCGTTAACCAGCATCGTACCTCTAGAACATTTTGAGTGATAATATTTTTTAATGTTAATATATTTTCACGTTTTGGAATTAATTTCACGAAGTATATGGGTTAATCTTGAAACAAGTTATTCTTTTTTTTTACAAAAAAACCAACAACAACAATGTTCTCGTTAATAATCGCGTGATTTTTCGTATATGGTATTTACATAAGCCTGCAGTTTGTCTCCGCTGTCGTGTACGATTAGGTCAATTGTGACCTGTATGCCCTAGATGTGAAAATCAGACAAGATTCAGCACCAATTTTTTGGAGTCATTTGTAAAACATCTAACATAACTTTAATTTTTCTTTTACGTTAAGAAACATTTTCTCATTAATACCCGCATGATTTTTTTCATAAACAGTGTTTGCATAAGCCTGCTGTTTGCCCCGGACCTAGGGTAGGATTAGGTCAAAATTGTGCCCTGTAAGCCACAGGCGTGAAAATTGCAAAGTTGGTCTTCTGATGCGTCAAATGTTAGTGCTGCGATGATGGCGTATAACATCGAGTCGTCACTATGAACATGGCATCGTGGGACTAATGATGCCATGACTTGAAGCTTAAAGCGACGTCATTTCGCTGCTCGTGCTATTCTTCTTCTTCAGAATAGCTATGCTACGCCAGACCACAGAGCTTACTAATGTAATCGCCGTGTATCTGTCTATACTTGTGTGCGCCGACGTGTGTGTTGATCAGAGGTTGGCTTAGAAAGGCGGGAAATGGATCAGCATAATAAGCCTAAAATTATAAAAGAACTCTGAATGTTTCTAAAAGATAAACGCATCTGAGCTCCAAACAATATCGTAGACTTTGGGATTTGTTATTTGTTATTTCTTTTCCTTGAATCCGAAGTGCACTGATACTGAGCGGCCACGACTGAGAGTCAGGGGAACCTGAGATAAATCGTCACGTGGTATAGCCAGAGCTCCAAGGCCATCCAGCCGACGTCGGTCGCCTTTGGTCCGCGCATGTCTGTGAGCGGGCCAATGTTGCCGACATCAGCCTGATGTCCTTTTGAGCTTTGGTTAGGGGAAACGGACCCTGGCTCACACTGACGTCGCCAGTTGGAAACTAGGTGGAGTCAAAACTGATTATTCAAACCCTGTTAGGTGCCCGTCATTGAAATCACTTTTTTTTAGGGGGAGAGGGGGGGGGTGGGGGGGGGAGAGAGGGATGGGGGAGGGAGGGGGGTGGATGGGGGTGGCATTCAGTTACAATCATGTAAAAAACATGACGTCTGACGGATTGCCATGTCTTTAACCATCTTACTGACGGTAGCGTTTTTTCCAGGTTATTTTCCCGCTGAAACCAAAACTTCACTGCCGACAAAAGGTAAACATATTCCAACGAGACATAGATCGTCATTGCCCCACGCAATTGCGGAGGCTTATGAGGATCTATGCCTCTTGCTGACACCACTTTGTGTCTATGTTCCTTCGACGGCTGCGGCATTTTGCCGTTGAATAAATTATGTAGTGTCGCTTAATCCCGCTTCTGACAAATAAATACAGATTTCAAAACATAATCTGCGACCACTAGCAGTGAAGGGGATAAGCCTGCATCTATAACGATCGATATATCAGGTCACGGCCAGCTGTGACAAGCTGTGTTTCTGAACACGAAACACGACCACAAACAAATCTCACGACTACAAGCCACAAACAAATCTCACGACTACAAACCACAAACAAATCTCACGACTACAAACCACAAACAAATCTCAGGACTACAAACCACAAACAAATCTCGCTGTTTTATTTTCTTCGAGTAAGCTCAGCATCCACGTCCCTTGTCTTACTATAGATAATAACTGTGGTTCATATTCTGACATGCAAAAGGGAATGCGACATTGTGTGTGTTTGTTGCTCCTCAGTATTATGTTCATTTTCCCTGTGCAAATATTGAAAACCAGTAGTGAGCTGAAAACCTGTAAGTGTGACAGCATTCATTAACATAATAGATTATTGCAATGGAGATAACAGCACAGACGAAAACTGCAGTCACTACTGCGGAGACTGGTAGGTTCCCAGTGCGCAAAGGACACCGGGCCGATGTCGATGGCTGTTGGTCCGCGCACGACCGTGCGCGGGCCAACGGCGGCCACCCGTTTTTGTTGTGTTCTTATTTGTAACAAGATGTTCAGCCCAGAGTTGTTTCTATTTTTCAAGCGTATCTTTCTAATCCATTTCTCTCCCACACAGACCCGCCGTAGTAGTCGACCGGATATGTTTCAGAATTGTTCATTTCGTGTTACAGGCATCAAATTCGGTACAGTGAAAGAATTTCACATGCTGTACAATATTAGATGCATCCCATCACAAACAAACCGAAAGAAAAAAGAAAAAAATCATCAGCAATCAATTGAATCATTTGGGATTATTTTTCTAAAGAAAAGTCTTTTTACGAACGAAAACCAAAATACTCATTAATACCCGAATGATTTTTCATAAACAGTATTTACTTAAGGTCGAATCACTTACATGCACTGTGATTCAAATAAATGAAATCCTTTAGGAATAACTTCTTTGCGTTCCAGAGGGTCCCAGCTCTTCACCAGACACAATGCCTACACTGTCCAAGATCTCATAACATTCGTTATTGTCGTTTAAAGTATGTAGGGGAGGAGAACCATGTATGAAACACCTAAGCAAAAATGTCTCGCGCTACCGTCCAAGAAAGGTAGAATCAGCAGTTCCAGTTTGAAAACCCCCACCCGGGTCTGCTCGGGGGGACTTGGGTGGAGTTAACTACTTTTTAAGTCCCAGGGTCACCCTGGTCAGCCCCACAGGGTGGGTTTTCCCCTCTATTCTGGGGCATGTGTTTCTGTCTACCCTTGGTCCATTCACCTGTATTTGCCTTTTTAAACTCTCCCTACTGTTTGCACTGCCTGTAGCTCTAGATATTGGATGTGCTTTGCTAAATGGTCTTAGTTTTATTTAGGCCCCATTTCGTTGGTTTATTTAACGTATCGAACCGGCTGGGGACATACATTCAATGTTCTGTTTAGGTTTTTATTTAACAAGCAGTGCAGGCACGTCGCAATGTACAATCAATCAATCAGTTTGAAAAAAAAGTGACACATTGTTTCATATCAGGCACCATTTACCTAATATATGAAACACTAGGTCTCCTATTATGAAACATTGTGTCTTTTTTACAGGTTTCACTTACATTTTGTTGGAAAATTAAGGAACGAGAGATGGTTAGCACACATTATAGGCACATTTAACATTGAAAGTGAGTTAAATATAATGAGTCATCCGCCACTGGTCCACTATTGGTCCATCCATCAATCATCCTGTGTATGTTAAATTGTGACAGATTTTATCATTTTGAATTTCTGAGAGACCATCAGAGCCACAGATTTCTAATTTGGCACAGTAATCCTATTTGACAATAGCTTTGTTTGTCACTTGCGCTGACCTCCACAAAAGGTCAAGGTTAGAAAGTTCAATAAACGGTCGATTGTTTTTTTTTTTTAAATAGTTATATTCTTATTCTAAAATTTGCCAAAGAGAAAAAAAAAAGAAGAAACAAAACAAAACAAAAACTTGCCAAAGAGAAAATTGATGATACAACTTTTGTTTGCAGCTCTACTAAGTTAACCTCTCGTTATTGTCAAAGGTCACGAGAAGTAAGAAGGCTTTTCGTTTAGGTTTTTGCTATTTCAGGTAGTTTGTATGTGAACTTTGTAGTAAGACCCCAGTAGAAATGTTTTGCTAGGGGTTACACTGTCTATGCATATTAATTTTATTCGCTCCTTCAAACGGTCAAAGGGCAGGCATGGTCAGCAAGTGTGTTGAAAATGTTCTATGTGTGGGGGAATAAAAGCTACTGTATTTAGTTTCTCCACCTCAGAAGTAAAACTTGATACAAGCTAGCATTATCGACACTGCTTTATGTACATATTCAGAAGCAAATTCAGGGGAGAGGGGTCTTCCAAGGTGCACGGCTGGAGCTGCCAGGATATTTTTTAATGTGTATTTTTGGGAAGTTTGACCCCCCCCCCCCCCCTAGCACGCACGCACACACACACACACACACACAAACACACACACACACACACACACACACACACACACACACACACACACACACACACACACACACACTCCAGCGCGACACAGGGGGTGAGTTGTGCTCACGATCGACGTCACACAGTAGAAGAGCGGCTCCGCACATTTTTAGCATTTTGCAACATAATTACTTAATTAGTGACTTTAGAACAACGACAGGGTGATTCAGCTCATCATGCCGATCAGTTCGGTAGCTTTTCGTGCCATTTGCGGTACCTTTTACTGGACTTTTCAAAACTTCATGGCACGCAAAGCACAGAGGAAGGCAGCCGAACGTTACCGCACTGTCAGTGTCAGCGGAACGGCGGCAGTCATACTCGTGTCTTTGGTCGGCTTTCTGCTCCGGTGCGGCGATGTCGAAGCGAACCCAGGCCCACCGAAACGACAGACTCTTTTGACATGCCAGGGGAACCAAGACAACCAGTCGCCCAGGGGTGAGACAAACGCAGTGTCTGAGCCGACTATTGCGGATGTGTTTAAAATGTTGAATGTGATGGACAAAAAGATGGACAGTATGAAAGCTACAATGCAGGAGCAGATGGACAGAATTCAGAGTGACTTTACTGCGGTGATGAAAGAAAACAAAGAGTTGAAGGAGAAAGTAACGCAGCTGGAGGATAAGCTGGATGATTTGGAGGGGCGGAGCAGACGCAAGAATCTGATCTTTCACGGAATCCCCCACCCCCAGGGGCGCTCAGAGACTTGGGCGGATTGTGAGAAAGCTGTCAAGTCAATGTTGAAGGACGAGATGGGCATAGAGGAGGAGATCGAGGTGGAGCGTGCCCATCGTCTGAAGGGGGGCAAGGCGCCCCACCCCATCATCGTGTGCTTCAACAAGTACAAAGACAAGGAGCGGATCCTGTTTGAGCGCAGAACGCTGAAGGAGAACAGGTCCCGGGTCTACATCTCTGAGGACTTCACCCCTCGGGTGAGGGACGTGCGCCGCAAGCTGCTACCCTTCCTCAAGGAGGCCAAGCAGGCGGGGAAGAAGGCCTTCCTCCGCTTCGACTCCCTCGTTGTTGAGGGAAAGACCCACGCATACGACGCTGCTACCCAGAGGCCAGTGGAGCGCAGGGGGCAGAAATGAGGGGCAGGCCGGCATGTTGACCCAGCAACCAGGAGAAGACAGCCCGTCCCTCATTTAGACCCCCAGGGCCCTCACCATGTGTCTTCAAAGGACGACTTACCTGCACACACACACACTCAAGTGCCCACACTCAAACCCACACCAGCACACTGTGATGATGAAAGTGGTAGTGGTGAAAGTGGTAGCTCTGTGTTTCGCATCATGGCATGGAATATCCAAGGTCTTGTAAATAAGCTGAAAAGTGTTTCTTTTAGGCAGTTCTGTGAAAAGTGTCAAATTTTTGCATTTTCAGAGATCTGGTCATGTAAGCAAAATGTTATAGAGGATACCTTTCCAGAGTATCAGGTGTTTTTTTCACCACGTACACAAAAGTTGAAAGGGGGCGTGGCCGTGTGTGTACATAAATCTATAGCCTGTCATGTGTTGCGTTTAATGCAGGCAGCTGAGGATATTGTGTTTCTAAAGATCGGTAAGTCTGTTTTGAACTCTGCATCTGATGTTCTGGCAGCATTTGTGTATGTGGCTCCAGAGCGTTCTGTTGTATATGGTGAAGATAACGTTGATGGTTTTGAAGTGTTAGAAAACTACATGGCTCAAGTGTTACGTGCTCATCCTGAGCTGCCTTGGCTATTATGTGGCGATTTTAACGCCCGCACCGCCGGTCTGTCTGATACTGATTTTATTGATGATAATACACACGTGCAGCCTTTACAGGAATTAACAGATCTGCTAGAGGATGTACCACAAAGCCCACGGAGGTCAAAAGATATTGGCGTAAACAGTTTTGGTCGGAAACTGATAGAACTATGTCAAGAGTACTGTTTGTTTATTGTCAATGGCAGAACGAAAGGTGACAGTGAGGGAGAAATTACGTGTGTGGCCAACAGAGGCAAAAGCGTGGTGGACTACTGTATTTGCTCTCAATCCGTGTTTGACCTAGTGACCGATATGTTTGTTGCAGACAGGTGCGAGTCAGACCATTTCCCCATTGTAACCACGTTTACTTCTATTCAGTCTGTTTATTCATGTGATGATGATGATTTAAATGATGATATAATACTAGAGGAAGGGGTTAAATTTGTTTGGAAAGAAAACTACGCTGAGTCCTTTTGGGCATACATTGAAGATAATCAGGAGACTCAATTTCAACACTTTTCGTCAGCGCTTGACTCGAGTGTAGAAGAAGGGTCGGCCTGTTTTGTAGCATTCATTCAGAAGGCGGCTGACAAAATGAGGTCAGGTAAGAAGGTAGGTGGTGAATCCCGTGCACAGCCGCCGTGGTGGGACTCGGACTGCGAGTTAGCAAAACAAAACAAGTACATACAGTTGAAGCAGTTCAGACACACAAACACACATGACGACTTAGGGAAGTATCTTGACATGAAGAAAGAATTTAAGAAGTTGTGTAAAACAAAACAAGTAGAATACAACGCACGGGTTTTGAATGAGCTCAACGATGCATGTAACGATGCAAATTCAAGAACATTTTGGCAAAAAATAAAGTCTCTGACTGGCGTTAAGAAGTTGTGTTCTGATGTTATTTCACCACGCGTGTGGTATGATTATTTTCGTAATTTGCTAAATGTGGATCAGAATGTTGATGATTCAGGTTTCAGCAGACAGGCCGAGGGTGTTTTGAATGACCATATATTATCTGATGATTGTGATGGTTGTTACAATGCAAAATTTGACGAGGAAATCACGCAGGATGAAATTCGCAGTGCTATTAATAGTATGAAGAAAGGGAAAGCATCAGGCCCTGATGGCTTGCCCACTGACCTTTTTCATCATGCAGGTGAAATCCTTGTGAAATTTCTGCATCCTTTGTTCAATCGTGTGTTTCAAAGTGCGGAATACCCTGAAAGCTGGACCATAGCTGTGATATTTCCACTACACAAAAAGGGTAACCCTAGAAATGTTGACAACTACAGAGGAATTTTTCTTTTGAACGTTATCAGTAAGTTGTACAGTTTTGTCATTAACAACAGGTTGATTCGTTTTTGTGAAGAGAATGATTGTATTCCTGAGGCTCAAGCTGGCTTCCGTAAAGGGTACAGTACTATAGACAACATTTTTTGTTTACAGGCACTAGTGCAAAAGTATCTTAGCAAGCAGGGTGGCCGTTTTTACACCATGTACGTAGACTTTTCTAAAGCTTACGACAGTGTGCACAGGACAAAACTGTTGTATCTCTTGTTACGTAAAGGAGTTCATGGTAAGTTGCTTCAGACACTGGAGAGTATGTAAAAACATGTAAAAGCTGCTGTAAGGGTTGGAACCAAAGTTACCGACTACTTTGATTGCATGTCAGGGGTGCGACAAGGTTGTGTGTTGAGCCCACTGCTGTTTTCTATCTTTCTTTCAGAATTTGAGACAGAAATATCATCGTGCGGTGCACGTGGCATTGATATTTTTGCGGACCCACTGGGTATTTTCCTTCTTATGTATGCTGATGATATAGCCATTGTCTCTGACTCTGTAGCAGATCTCCAAAAGAAAATTAATTGTTAGAAAAATACTGTAAAAAATGGGGTCTCACTGTGAACATGGACAAGACAAAAGTGGTGGTCTTCAAAAATGGAGGTTTTGTGAAAAATTGTGAAAAATGGTTTTATGCTGACAAGCAGATTCAAGTCGAGTCCAGTTATACTTACCTTGGTGTGATATTTTCCTCTACTCTGAACTGGGCTAGATGTGTAGAAAACTTAGCTGGAAAAGCCAGGAGAGCAGTTGCAGGTATCAAAAGACTATACTTCAAATTACAAAACTTGCCAGCTGACACTGTTTTTCACATTTTTGATGTCAATATTAAGCCCATTGTGCTATACGGGTCAGAGGTTTGGGGTTTCCAGAGGCATGATGTAATTGAGCAGGTTCATATAAAGGTTTGTAAAATGGTCCTTGGTGTTGGAAGAGATGTAAAAAACAATATTGCGCTGGGTGAGTGTGGAAGATTTCCTATGTATATTGATGCCTATGTTCGAATGGTGAAGTATTGGTGCAGACTTCTTACCATGTCAGAAAACAGATACCCAAGACAGTGTTATACGATGTTATGTATGCATGATGCCTCAGGTAGATCGAACTGGGCTACGCAAATAAAGACTCTGTTGTGTATGCATGGGTTTGGGTATGTGTGGAAAATGCAGTCAGTTGGAAACACTCCTCTGTTCATTCAGATATTCAAAGATCGGCTGATGGATTGTTTCCGACAGGACTGGCATGCATCCCTTACATCAAACACAGAATACTGCCATTACCACCCAGAAATACTTAGAGCAAGTTACATAGGGCAGCTGACTTCTTGTGAACTCAGGCGGGCAATTTGTTTACTTAGATGTAACCGTTTACCTTTAAACGGAGTATCCAGATTTGGAAAACCCATCACTAATCCAGAATGTAATTCATGTGATTGGCATAAGGCTGAAGATTTGTGTCATTTTCTTTTCGAGTGTCCAAAATATTCCCCTTTACGTAAAAAGTACATTCCACTGTTTTACTACAGATTCCCATCCGATCTCAAAGTTCAGCTGCTGTGTGGAAACCTACATGATAAACTGGTCTTTAAAGTTGCTATGTATATTTCAGGGTGCCTTAAATTAAGGAATTAGAGGAATTTGCTTTGAACTTTCGTTTGACTTTTGTTTATTTATGTGCGCTGATGTAATGCTATGTGATTGTGTTCTTTACAACCACCTTCCTGTATTTTCTGGTTGTAAATTGTATTTTGTGTTCATATGGGCCTGATGGCCTGCAAAAACTGAAATAAATTTATTATTATTATTATTATTATTATTATTACACACTCCAGCGCCTCTTCTTGGAAATTGTAAACGGCCCGTTGTGTGATTTTTCGCCCATTGCTGAAAAGGTCTACAGACCTCTCTCCCCCTTCCCGCGACCTCCCACCCGCACAAACACCAACACCACCCGCCCCTTGTTTGATAGTCAAAAAGTGGCGCATTTATAGGTCCTCACCCTCTTCACATTCTCAGCAACTGTGACTCCGCCGACAGGAAGAGTTCCCACGAAGAGGTTTCCGCACGTTCTTTTTTTTTTTTTTTTTTTTTTTTTTTTACCGCCCTCTACCTTAAAGAGCGGTCATTCGCAATAATAATCGTGGTGTAAATGCATACCTCGGTACTTTAAAACTTTTGCGCCCAAAGTTAACTTTTAAAACAATTGTGTGTGAAAAATGACTAATCTTTACAAACACATCGACCTATGATGACCTTGACCTTGTCAACAGGTGAAATATGTAGGTAAAGTTGTCTTGTAAACCACACTTGTGTCGAGTTTAAATTTTGCGAATGGTATAGTCCCTAAACAAATTGCCTTATAAAAACCGCACGCATACACACACGACGGCTGAAGAGCGGCTGCATGGACGATTGGTGACTACATTAATTTTATACTGTTTCACATTTGCTCTCACACCTAAGCCAACAAGGTTTGCTCTTGGAACAACTATGTAGCCCCACCCCCTCCCCGCAGACAGTAATGCGCCACTTTGTCTATCTGAAAGCATTCCCAGCAACTGTGCGCGTCATCTTGAAGTGACGTAGCGACATAAACCTGGTTGACATATCTGTCTTATTCTCTTCGCTACCACTGGATGCAAATATTGCTATGAAATCTTTTTTAATTCAGTGCCAAAGGACCTCAAACGTCAAATAAATATGTCAGTTGTGTCAGCAAGAGCCAAAATCGCCATGAGCCACCGCATGAAAATACAGAGCAAATAAGTACAGCGGTTTGAGAGGTTTTCTCTACTCAATAGTCTGCAAGACAAATATGCCAACTATGACCTTGACCTTGAGGTAGAGGTGCAGTTAAGATTGATGGCAATGTGTGATATGGTAAAATACTATTATCTAAAATTTGGATTGAATAGGCCCAATGGTTATTGAGATATTGCCTAGCACACAATTCTGCACAAAACAAATATGGCGCTGTGACCTTGGCCTTTAATGCAGTGCATAGATTCTGGTGTGCAACACTCTGTCTTCACAAAATAGCATAATTTTGCGGTTTGGATCACATCGTTTCGGTGTTTACGGTAACATTGCCTGGAAAATGGCATACATAGTAATTGTAGCCGTTGTGACCTTGACCTTGACGAAAGTGACATGATCCTGGTGTGGGATACTCTGTATTGAGAAAACGTATCAACATCTGAAATTTCGAACAAACTGGCTGGATGGTTTCCGATGTGTACGCTAGACAAACACTGCTCCTTATATAAAACACTGTTTTAAATATGAAACACGTTTCATATTAGGTGTTCTTTGTGTTTCATAATAGAAACAAGATACCTCTCCAGGTAAATGCGTGCCTCCAAAACAACAAAAAGAGAACCAAACGAATGCCGCTGGTTATCTGATGTCTGAAGATTGCTCTTTATGACAAGAGTGGCTATTTTTAATAAAAATCACAAAAGTGAATGCCGATTATGTGATTCAAAATGGCCAAAAATGAGAAGCAGAAGGATTAAAAATAACATTTTCGCAGCGTGTTTTCAATTTCATCACTTCTGACATTCTTTTACCGGAAATAATGCTCACTGAAGTAGATCTATATTATTGCATAGACGGAATTTGGAAAGGTTATTTCCTTTTCGCCGGGAGCAAGATGTTTCATAATAGGCACTGTTTCATAATAAGGGCTCCTCCCCTCGTACGCATTCGTAATTTTGTTTTGACAAGATTGTCTCTCTAAGTATTCATTCCTGTTTTTGTGTTTTGACAAGATAGTCTCTCTTGCCTGCACCCTTAACTCATTCTACCCCATCACCGAAATCCTTAAATTTTGCCGTTGTCCTCTGAAGAATCCATTGCAGTGCAGGACACAGATCGACCATGATAGTTCAAGGGTGATGCCAGAATAGCTTGGCGCCCATAGGCGCCAAGCTATTCTGGCATCACCCTTGAACTATCATAGTCGATCTTCATCTTGCTGTGGTGTGTCTGGGATAGAATGAGTTAAAACCAAGCGCATGTTTGAAAGGTTACAAACATCCACGGATGTGGGAAGGACAGCCATTTTTTGCATCGACAAGTCCAACTGCGACTGATCTGCCCTCGCGGGGTTTGATTATACATCGTCACACTAACTGCAGCCTCATGCCATAACATTTGTTCTTGAAATCTTGTCCGGTCATTAGCACTGAGATTTGTTTTTAAATGTCCACATGCAGGGGCCCAAAGGACATTTTCTTTAGTATTGTCATCATTCTGGTCACACTTTCTGCACCCATAATTAAACAGCCAAGCTCTGCGTTTTCAGCTAGCCTCTTCTAAATGACTGTAGTTGGCATTCCTAGTTTTGTGGGTCGGCTCACACTAATCACTATATGTACTGGGATGATTTATTCCACTAACATTTGTTAATTTCACTATAATTCGTACATCGCCGTTCCATGAAATAATTGTTACATCAGTCTCCCACGTCCCATGAAATAATTGTCACATCAGTCTCCTACATCCCATGAAATAATTGTAACATCAGTCTCCCACGTCCCATGAAATAATTGTAACATCAGTCTCCCACGTCCCATGAAATAATTGTAACATCAGTCTCCCACGTCCCATGAAATAATTGTAACATCAGTCTCCCACGTCCCATGAAATAATTGTAACATCAGTCTCCCACGTCCCATCTTGATGTCTCTTTTCAGTGAGCACAAAAAGTCGCGTGGTCCTGTTAACCAGTAAATCTATTACTAAGAGAAGTAGACATGCGTAAACCTATTATTGGAACAAGCATAAAGCTTCAAATAATTCAAAGAAGTTGTTTTGAGGCTTCTTTTTTCTGTACAGATTCATTACGATATGCTTTCCAATCAATTTCAAACTTTCGTTTGTCGTAACCTTGTCCTCAGATTGACCAGAGTAATGAGAGATAATAGACAAGTGTACTTTACCTGTTGAAATCTTGAAGTCACACGATGCCTCAGGCGCAGTATGACTAGCGTCGCGCGTTGCAGGATAATCTCCCAAAGACTTGAGCCCGTGTTTTAAAGACTAGAGTAGGCCGGTGTAACCAGCCAGAAGGACCCCTAAAGACAGAACGACCCGGGGTCACTTTGGTTAGACAAACTGCTCCACTAATAGAGCCGGGGTCACTTTGGTTAGACAAACTGCTCCACCAATAGAACCACGGTTACTTTAAAGGTTAGACAAACTATTGCAATGTTCGACCCGGGGTAATTTTAGTTTGACAAACCGTCTGCTTAACCCATTTAACCCCAATTCATTGCAGCAGAAGATAGACGGACCATGATAATTCAAGGGTAGTGTCAGACTGGCTTGGCGCGATAAGGCGCAAAGCTAATCTAGAACTACCCGTGAAATATCATGGCACGTATAGTCGTTAGATAATTATCACTGGCACATAATTATATGATATTTACATAAGTGTACAGTTTGCCTCGGCTGTCAGGTACGATTAGGTCAATTGTGACCTGTATGCCCTAGGTGTGAAAATCAGACAATTTTCTGCACTACTTTTTCGGAGTCATTTGTAAAACAGCTAACATAACTTTAATTTTTATTTCACGATAAAAGCTATCTTCTCATCAATACCCCCATGATTCTTTTTATAAACATTGTTTACATAAGCCTGCTAATTTTTGGGTTAGGTTGAATTGTGACCTGTAAGCTCTAGGCGTGAAAATCAGCAAGAAAATTGCACAGTTGATCCTCTGGTACGTCAAATGTTAGTACTGCGATAAGTGACGTATAACATCGAGTCGTCACTATGAACACAGAGTGTGGTACTAATGATGCCATGACGTGAAGCTTGAAGTGACGTCATTTCGCTGCTCGTGCTATTATTCTTCTTCAGAACAGCTATACTATGCCAGACCACAGAGCTTACGAATGGCTGGAATCGCCTGTGTCCGTCTTTATTTATGTGTGCCAGTGTGTGTGGATCAGAGGGTGGGTTAGAGTAGAAGGAGATAGATTCCTGTCGCTACACGAGCCCACAGAGAGTACTAATGGCGGGAAGCGCCGTGTGTCCGTCTTTATTTGTGTGCGCCGACGTGTGTGTTAATCAGAGTTTGCTTAGAGAGGAGGGAAATGGATCAGCATTATAAGCCAAAAGTATGAACAACTGCGAATGTTCCTAAGATAAACGTATCTGAGCTTCAAACAATACGGTAGACTTTGGGATGGAATCATCATCTTGTTACAGTTGAAGACAAAATCGTTGTATTGCATGTTAGGCTTTGACGGTTATTGTCGCCTCTTGGGTCCGATCAAGGGGCTTAATGCCAGTCAGCGGTAAGAGTCTTGGGCAAAAATTCCCTCCACTCTTACCTCCGACATTGACCGAACCTTCGAGGCGATACCACTGGCAAAGCGGCCAACTCGTAATAAACTAATAATGGATCGACCATGATAGTTCACGGGTGGTGGCCAGCCTTTTGCCTCAGCCTCATGTTAAAGATCCAAAACAAAAAGTTGGACACACTGCTCCCTCCCCCCCCCCCCCTCCTCCCCCCCCCCCCCCTCGAGAGGTAATTGATCTGCCCCTACTTTGGTATCAGTTTCAGCCCAATTAATCGAATTTCAAATACAAACGATTTGAATTTCCAAAACATTTTCAGTAGCTCGCTGGAGCTTGGCCGTATCAGCACGTGAATGTTCTGTGTTTACGTGGCGATGGGGGGACATAGCCAGTGTGGCCAACTTGCAGCCCCCCCCCCCCCCCCCCCCACTGTGTGTGATTCTGATGACAGTGCCCATGCTGGTTGTCTGCCTTCACTCGCTTCTCACGGGGCGATTGCGGGGACATAGCCAGTGAGAGTGGACTCTGTGCATGCTTCTGATGACAATGCCAGCGTGGGTTGTCTCCCTCGGCCTGCTATGCGTGGCGAGCCGGGGGAGACAACCAGTGTGGACAGCTCCGCGGCCATCACTGTTAAGGACTCTGAAGTCAAGACTGTTTTTCATCACCTAAACATTAGAAAAGCCGCTAGACCTGACAATGTGTCTCTCTGTGTGTTGAAGCACTGCGCAGATCAGCTCGCTGGTGTGTTTTTCTGACATCTTTGACATGTCCCTCAGTCGGCGTAAACTGCTTCAAACGATCCATAATAATTCCAGTCCCAAAGAAAACCAAAATGACAAGTCTAAACGACTACTGACCAGTGGCGTTAACCAGTGTCGTCATAAAATCACTTGAGCGTCTTGTCCTGTGTTTCAAGAAGTCACTTATTGACCCGTGTATCGACCCACATCAGTTTGCCTATAGAGGGGACTTATCCGTAGAGGACGCTCTTTGGCTCTATTGCATGTTCTTCAGCACATAGAGCAACCTAACACATACGCACGCATTCTCTTCGTAGATTATAGCAGTGCCTTTAACACTATTGTCCCTTCCAAGTTTTTTGATAAATTACAACAGATTGGTGTTTTTTTCACAGTCCATTTGCTTATGGCTGCTCGACTTTTTCCTGGATCCTCCGCAGGTCGTTAAAGTGGGTGACCGTGTGTCCTCCTGTATTTCCCCGTCCATGGGCACCCCTCAGGGGTGCGTTTTGTCTCCTTTGCTGTACTCACTCTTCACTTACGACTCAAGTGTACAGCAAGTCGGCAGGGCACGCAAATGTTTAAGTTTGCTGACGATACCACAGTGGAGGGAATGATAAGAAAAAACTGTGATGAATCCCAGTACCGTTAGCAGGTCGATCAGCTTGTGCAGTGGAGTGACCAGAACAATCTGGAACTCAATGTTGGTAAGACAAAAGAGCTGATAGTGGACTTTAGACGTAACAAAACTGTTCTCCCTCCTCTTGTAGTTCACGATCAAACCGTAGAAACTGTTCAGCATTTTAAATTTCTGGGAACCACCATCTCCGATGATCTTAAATGGGAACAAAACCCAGAGAACATTGTAAAAGAAAGCACAGCAGCGCCTTTATTTTTTTAGAAGGCTGAGGGCTTTTGGTGTGAGCAGAACTGACATGGAGCACTTCTACAGGGCCGCGATCGAGAGTGTGTTGACATTCTCGATCGCGAGCTTGTATGGCAGTGCGTCTGCACGGGACAAACACAGACTGAACCGTGTTGTCAGGACGGCATCCAAAATAGTCGGCAAAGACATGCCAATTCTTGACAGTGTGTACCAACAGCGGCTGCTTAAACGTGCAGGGCTTATTGCACGCGACACTACACACCCGACTAACGGTCTCTTTAACCTGCTTCCGTCTGGTCGCCGCTACTCTGCTCTCAAAGCACGGACAAACCGTTTTAGTAACAGTTTTTATCCTAGTGCTGTCCGAGCCCTTTCAGTGTTATACGCGTGCGATGATGTGTTCTGTGGGCCGATCATAGAGTTTCATTGCCGAGGACTGATGTTTCCGTAAATGACTGAGTGAGAGTGCGTATGTGTTTGGAATTGTGTGGCGCGGCCGGCCTACAGAGCACCTCGCCCATACCTTTGGTTGTTGGTGGTGTTTGGTCGAGCTGACTCCATGAGTCTCCTCCCCCGGCAGAGCGCGGCCCCAACGGTTGAGAGAATAGTGTATGTCAGTATTAGTCTAGTCTTATGTTATATATTAACCAGTTTTACACCCAACTGTGATCACTAAATTAGTGACATTTACTCTAAGATATTCTGTTTTCATTTTAAACAATATACCTTTAATTAATTTCGATTTCCTAGATTAATAGGCGTGTGTGTTTGTGTGCGTGTGGAAGATGAGCGTGGGTGTGTACTGTACGCATTGGTTTGTGATATTAGTTGTTTAGTTTTAAAGTTTTTACAGTATGTGTAGGGCATTGGATTTGTGTGATAGAGTATTCATTATTTTTGTTATTGTTGACTGTGATGTTTGTAATTGTAACGACACCAACACACATTCCTATGCTTTATGTTCTTAAGGCAAATGGCAATAAACAGTATCTATCTATCTATGTATCTATCTAGTCCCCTTGAAAGAACCCCTGCTATGTGCTTTCAGTATTCAGGGAATGCAACTCTCAATGTCAGTGAATTACATCTGTTTAGTGGTGAAGCGTTGCTTTCGTTCGGGTTGGCATTTCGGTGGAAGGTACTGTCTCACGTACCACGTTTACAGTTATGTTTTGTATGAAATATGAACCCTCAGTAGCACATTTACGCGTGCACGTAACGTTTTTGTTGCGTAACCCCAGCCGGCTTTTGGGGTTATTTATTTTATTTTTTTGTTTTGTTTTTGTGACCGTGTTTCTCCGATGTTTCCACTATGGTCAGTAGCAAAGGGGCCCGATGATAGTAGACTTGAGCTTAGTAGGCGGTGGCGCGCACGCGATGGCGCAGCGGATTTGCATTAGTCAAAGCTACTATCATCGGGACCATAATTATGGTCAGTAGGTACAGCGCTTGCAATTTTCTGTCGTTGATATTTGGCAACTGATCTAATTTTTTAATTATGTTTTGTATGAAATAGGTACTAACGGTATCACATTAACACGTGCATTTTGTTGTGTAACCCGATAAATTGTTTATTTATGAGCACTTTTGTGGTTAGAGGTTTGACTGAATGAAGATGTTTGTACCAGGCTGAGAAATGTGATTGGATAGTGACGTATTTGGGGTTCAAACATTTTGCTCAGCGAGTACGTTGTCATCGTAACATCAGTGTGGTAAGTTGAGTCTACTTATTACGTTACCTTAGGTAAAGAGACTACGTGGCGACACCGGGCGACCAGGGAAAACAGGCGCACATAGATTGGCCATGAGAACAAGTGTCAAGAGTCTGATTTTGACACGTGTGTCTGTCATGACAAACGAAACGAATCCACAGTTGTGGTCAGCTTTCATTCGATATGTGTGTGTGTCGTGCCTAAGGAAATAGATCAAAATGATATCTGGTGGGTAGTCCCAGCCAAGTGCATCCGTGCTCGGGCCTTGGTTGTTGCTGACCTGGGTTATCGGTGTTAACATATCAAGTGTTTATCATCACAGTTTCCAAAATAAAACAGGACAGTCAAGTGATTGTTTTTTTTTTTCCCTAACACGCCAGTACACGTCTATCGTCCGTCTGTTATCAGACGTAGCTCGGGAGAAGTCATACGATACGGCAATGTCCTTGTCTCACCTTCAGATAGCCTTAGTTTGCTGCACGGCGTTCAAGCCTAACAGCCGATCTTTCTTCACTGTTACACGCGACAAGACGGGACGACCCGTCCTAAGGAGCTGGGGCCATTTGCATGAGTGATCTAAGTCCTGCGCCAGCCACTAAGCAAGGTGCTCCGCTATAGCGCTATAACACTCACCCCGCTATAGCGGAGCACCTTGCTTAGTGACTGGCGCAGGACTAAGCTGACTCATGCAACTGAGCCCTTCTCTGCACTACTCTCTTCATCTCTTGTCATTGTGCTGAACCTTTGTTAGTTGCAGTGCTTTTCCTCAGACCGAATTATAAAATTGTTTCCACTCTGTAATGGGCTGAGAATTATAGACAAGCTTCCCTTTCTTGTCAGTTCCATTTGCAAACCACGACAGTGATGGTGCACAAGGTATTTAGTGATGAGAAATGATTTCACTTTCGCATTGTGGGTGTATGTAAATTTTATACAGATGGGGGTAAGTCCTGCGCCAGCCAGTAATCAAGGTGCTCCGCTATGGCGTATGAGTGAGCTAAGTCCTGCGCCAGCCAGTAATCAAGGTGCTCCGCTATGGCGTATGAGTGAGCTAAGTCCTGCGCCAGCCAGTAAGCAAGGTGCTCCGCTATGGCGTATGAGTGAGCTAAGTCCTTCGCCAGCCAGTAATCAAGGTGCTCCGCTACGGCGTATGAGTGAGCTAAGTCCTGCGCCAGCCAGTAATCAAGGTGCTCCGCTATGGCGTATGAGTGAGCTAAGTCCTGCGCCAGCCAGTAAGCAAGGTGCTCCGCTATGGCGTATGAGTGAGCTAAGTCCTGCGCCAGCCAGTAAGCAAGGTGCACCGCTATGGCGGAGCACCTTGCTTAGTGGCTGGGGCAGGACTTAGCTCCCTCATGCAACTGAGCCTTTGATTAGTGGCAGGCTCAGGACTAAGCTCCCTCATGCAACTGAGACCTTCAACTGAGCAACTGACTCCGCTTGTAACACAGTAACTGGAACAACGCTCAACTGAGATGACACACAATGTGGTTGTGTTTTGAGTCAGGTTTTAGTGGCCCCACTTTACTCAGGATGACACACAATGTGGTTGTGTTTTGAGTCAGGTTTTAGTGGCCCCACTTTACTCAGGATGACACACAATGTAGTTGTGTTTTGAGTCAGGGTTTAGTGGCCTCACTTTACTCAGGATGACACCCAATGTGGTTGTGTTTTGAGTCATGTTTTAGTGGCCTCACTTTAGTCAGGATGACACACAATGTGGTTGTGTTTTGAGTCAGGTTCTAGTGGTCCCACTTTACTCAGGATGACACACAATGTGGTTGTGTTTTGAGTCAGGTTTTAGTGGTCCCCACTTTACTCAGGATGACACACAATGTGGTTGTGTTTTGAGTCAGGTTTTAGTGGCCCCACTTTTTTTACTCAGGATGACACACAATGTGGTTGTGTTTTGAGTCAGGGTTTAGTGGCCTCACTTTACTCAGGATGACACACAATGCAGTTGTGTTTTGAGTCAAGGTTTAGTGGCCGCACTTTCCTCAGAATGACACACAATGTGGTTGTGTTTTGAGTCAGGTTTTAGTGGTCCCACTTTACTTAGGATGACACACAATGTGGTTGTGTTTTGAGTCAGGTTTTAGTGGCCCCACTTTACTCAGGATGACACACAATGCAGTTGTGTTTTGAGTCAAGGTTTAGTGGCCGCACTTTCCTCAGAATGACACACAATGTGGTTGTGTTTTGAGTCAGGTTTTAGTGGCCCCACTTTACTTAGGATGACACACAATGTGGTTGTGTTTTGAGTCAGGTTTTAGTGGTCCCACTTTACTTAGGATGACACACAATGTGGTTGTGTTTTGAGTCAGGTTTTAGTGGTCCCACTTTCACTCATGGTGTCACAGGTACGACATACCCAGATTTTGGAGTTGTCCTCTGAGGACTGCATTACAATTCACGGGACTGATCGACCATGATGGCTCAAGGGTGGTGCCAGAATAGCTTGGCGCCTATAGGCGCCAAGCTATTCTGGCACCACCTTTGAACCATCATGGTCGAGCCATGTGTTGCCGCGGTGTGTTCATGCTGAATGTGTTCAAACGTGATATGATGCTACTTCGTGCATGTTGTCATCGCCTATCTTGTGTGTAACACTGTAACAGTGCATCCCCTACTTCCTGCTTTCTGTTCGTGGAGATGGGGCGGACAGGACTGGTGGTAGTGCGTTCGACTCGCGTCCGAACGGTCGCGGGTTCGAATCCAGCTGGGGTAAAAATTTGTTGAGACCCTAGTCGGTGTCTCATCTTTGAAATCTGGCACCTTTGTAGTGGACAGCAGACGTTGAGCCCTAAACGTGTCTGATCATTTAGTTTTCTTTTTTGACTTGTACTGTAGAATTAGTGGTGTGCGGCAAACCGCTATGGTCTGGTATAGCAGGACCCTACCAAATGGACAAAGGTTGACACAACTGACCCAGTTCACTAAGGGGCGGATCGGGGGAAGGGGGAGACGATCCAGGGATCTCCCCCCCCCAAAAAAAAAAAAGGAATAATAATAATAAATAAAAAATATATATATATATATATATATATATATATATATAATATATATATATATATATATATATATATATATATATATATATATATATATATATATATATATATATATATATAATATATATATATATATTTAAATTAAAAAAAAAATAAAATAAAAATATCTTTAAACTGGTCTGAGTGGTGAGATTCATTGGCGATATACGGACACGTGCCTGCCTACCCCGCTCTACCCCCTCCCTCCCCCCCCCCCCCCCTTCCTTCCGTTTTTTGATTTTCCGGCCACTGGAAGCAAGTTTTAGCGTCGGGAGCTGAGGCCCTTTTGGATCGGATTGATGGCCCCCCAAAAATAAAAGTTGGACCCACCCCACCCATCCCCTCCCCTCGTGGTAACTGAACCTCCCCAGCCCACCACCACCCCCAACCCCTCGTGGTAACTGATCCGCCCCGGCCAGCTGACGCGAACTGTTACAGCAGACTTCGTCATTTCAACACCGAAAGGACCAGACGTTCCAGGCACATAGATCCAAAGTCGTGTCAGCGTGAGGCATAGATCCTCATGAGCCCCCGCAGTTGCAGTGGCTCATGAGGATATCTACCTCTTGCAGTTGGGTGGTGTTGATATGTTCTCGGCACTGACCAGGTTAACGATGGTGTTGATACGTTCTCGGCACTGATCAGGTTAACGATGGTGTTAATATGTTCTCGGCACTGATCAGGTTAACGATGGTGTTGATACGTTCTCGGCACTGATCAGGTTAACGATGGTGTTAATATGTTCTCGGCACTGATCAGGTTAACGGTGGTGTTGATACGTTCTCGGCACTGATCAGGTTAACGATGGTGTTGATACGTTCTCGGCACTGATCAGGTTAACGATGGTGTTAATATGTTCTCGGCACTGACCAGGTTAACGATGGTGTTGATACGTTCTCGGCACTGACCAGGTTAACGATGGTGTTAATATGTTCTCGGCACTGACCAGGTTAACGGTGGTGTTGATATGTTCTCGGCACTGATCAGGTTAACGATGGTGTTGATACGTTCTCGGCACTGACCAGGTTAACGATGG